>CAMZMU010000046.1:12262277-12679715 GCA_947311845.1 Poa pratensis
GGTGTGCACCCCCACCATCAACAACATCGCCGTCGGCAAGACGCTCATTGATGGGGTGCAGGCCTGAACGTCATCTCTGTCGAGACCTTCGAGACGCTTCAAGTGCCCTACGAGTGGCTTATGCCCTCCAGGCCCTTCACCGGGGTCACCAGCGGCTCCATCTCGCCTCTGGGCAAGTGAGCTCGCGGTCACCTTTGGCACGCAGAGAGAACTACACCGAGCTAATTGACTTCGACGTCGCGCACATTGGCCTGCCCTACAACGCCATCCTCGGCTACCCCGCCCTCGCGAAGTTCATGGCCGTCACGCACCACGCCTACAACATGGTCAAGATCCCTGGCAGCGGTGGCACCATCACCATACGTGGTCACGTACAGGACGCCACGCGCGCTGTCGAGATCGCCTACAAGGCCGCTGCCATGGCATTCCCCTGCTGACGAGGACATGGAGCCTCTCGAGAGGCCCAAGAAGAAGAAGCAGCTGTTCACTCAAGAGCAAGCATCTACAAAGAAGGTGTCTGAGCACCAGCGGCTCGGGGGCTGAGGGCTCGGGGGCTAGCGTCACCATAGGCGCTGGCTTGCCTCCCAAATAGGAAAGCGCGCTCGTCGCCTTCCTTCGGGCAAATTCTGACATGTTCGCATGGACTCCGTCAGAAATGTCCGGTGTACCAAGGGAGGTGATCGAGCACCACTTAGCCGTGTGTCCAGACGCACGCCCTGTAAAGCAGAAAGCGCGGAAACAAGCCCCCGAGAAGCAAGCGTTCATCATCAAAGAAGTAGAGAAGCTGAAAGCAGCAGACATCATTCGAGAAGTTGCCCACCCCACTTGGCTCTCCAACGGTGTGGTTGTCCCAAAACCCAATGGAGGAGGCCGGCTCTGCATCGACTACACAGACGTAAACAAGGCCTGCCCCAAGGATCCATACCCCATGCCAAGGATAGACCAGTGGACTCCACCGCCGGCTGTGATCTCCTCTGTTTCCTGGATGCCTTCTCAGGCTACCACCAGATCAAAATGGCCAAGGAAGACGAGGAGAAAACAGCATTTCTCACCCCTTGTGGTGTGTATTGCTACACTTGCATGCCCTTTGGCCTGAAAAATGCCGGCGCCACCTTCCAGAGGCTCATGAGGATCGCCTTGGGGGCTCAGATGGGAAGAAATGCAGAAGCTTATGTCGACGACATCGTGGTCAAGTCTCGCGAGGGAGACACTCTCTTGAAGGATCTCGAGGAAACCTTTGCCAGCCTGCGTAAGGTGAACATCAAGTTAAACCCCGCCAAGTGCGTCTTCGGGGTGCCTTCAGGCAAGCTCCTCGGGTTCCTCGTGTCCCACCGCGGCATAGAAGCAAACCCTGACAAGATCAAGGCTATAGAAGACATGCAGCCACCTCGCCGCCTCAAGGACATGCAGCGCCTAGCAGGATGCATGGCCAGCTTAGGCCGCTTCATCTCCAAGTTCGGCGAGAGAGCCTTGCCATTTTCAAGTGGACTCCAGAGGCCGACAAAGCATTTGAGGACTTGAAAGAAATACTTGGCTAGCTCACCAGTCATGGTAGCCCCCAGGGCGGGCGAGCATCTGAAGCTGTACCTAGCAGCCACTCCACAAACTGCAAGCGCCGTCCTGGTGGTGGAAAGAGAAGAGCCAGTTCTCCCCAAGAAAAGCACTGCCACACCAAGTCCAGAACCTCCCGACGAGGGAACAGTCTCTCCAGACCCAGTGCCAGACCCACAGCCTCAAGTCGAGTCCACCACGAGCACCCCTGCCGAGGCTCCTCCTCAGGCAAACCTCGCCAAAGGTCCTGAGGAGCCTCTCGAGGGAGCCGACGCTGCCGCACCATCAACGACCCTCGTCGAGCATCCAGTTACTTCGTCAGTACTGTACTGCGAGATGCTCGCGAGCGGTACCCGTGCAGCAGAAGCTCCTCCTCGCGCTCCTCATCGCCTCCAGGAAGCTGCGCCACTACTTCCAGGGCCACCCCATCACGGTGGTCACGTCCTTCCCCCTGGAGCAATCCTGCGCAACCCCAACGCCACTGACCGCGTCGCAGGATGGAACATCGAGCTGCAACCATTCAACTTGCGCTTCGACACCACAAGAGTCATAAAAGGGAGAGCGCTGGCGGATTTCGTCGCCGAGTGGACAGACCCAACTCCTGAAGAGCCTCGCGAAGAAGAAACCGCGTCATCGGGAGATACAATGCCAAGCCACTGGACCATGCACTTCGATGGAGCTTTCGCCTGCCGCAATGGTGGGGCTGGCGTTGTCCTGACCTCACCAAAAGGTGACAAGCTCTACTACGCCATCCAGCTGTGCTTCACAATAGACAAGATCTCCAACAACATCGCCGAGTACGAGGCCTCCTCGCCGGGCTCAGAGCCGCAATCGCCCTTGGTGTCAAGCACTTACTCATAAAGGGTGATTCCCAGCTCCTGGTTAACTTCTCCAACAAGAGCTACACGCCTAAAGACGACCACATGGCCGCCTACCTTGAAGAGGTCCGCAAGCTCGAGAAGCACTTCAGGGCATGGAGCTCATGCACATCCCGCGAAAGGAGAACCAGGAGGCAGATGACATCGCCAAGCGAGCATCACGAAGGCAGGCCCAGCCGGCCGGCGTCTTTGAAGAGAGACTCTCCAAGGCGTCCATAAAGCAGCCACAAGAAGCAGCAGCCACAAGCACAGACGAAGTACTCCCACCACCTCCTGTAGGTGGGGCACCCAACTGCGGTCCATCCTCAGGGGAGCGTCTGCTGCTGGCTATGGTGCATCAAGAGACAGGCTGGGTTGACGAACTCAAAGACTACCTGCTGAAGGGAGTCCTCCCTGAAGAAGACGCGGAGGCGGAACGAGTGGCTCGACAAGCCAAGTCATACTACATCCTCGAGGGAGACCTGTACCGCAAGCGCCCAAATGGAATTGCACTCAAGTGCGTCCCCCCGAGGAAGGCCGCATGCTGATCAGAGACATTCACAGTGGAGAGTGTGGCCACCATTCCTCTGCACGCACCCTGGCAGGCAAGGTCTTCAGGAGCGGTTTCTACTGGCCCCAAGTGCTTCAAGATGCCACCACCATCGTCCAGTCTTGCGATGCGTGCCAATTCCACGCCAAGCAAGTCCATCAGCCTGCACTGGGACTCCAAACCATCCCGCTCTCGTGGCCTTTCGCGGTCTGGGGGCTAGACATCTTGGGACCCTTCCCGAGATCGCAAGGGGGCTACCGCTTCCTCTTCGTGGCAGTCGACAAGTTCACCAAGTGGGCAGAGGTTGAAGCAGTGCGCAGCATACCGGCCAGGGAGCAGTAAAATTCATCAGAGGCCTGGTCTGCCGTTTGGTGTGCCAATCGCATCATCACCGACAATGGCTCACAATTCACCAGCGGCATCTTCAGGGCCTACTGCGAGAGCCTCGGCACCAAGCTCTGCTTCGCCTCGGTGGCTCACCCACAGAGCAACGGCCAAGCCGAGCGAGCAAATGCTGAGGTCCTCAAGGGCCTCAAGACAAGAAGCTTCAATCGCCTGAAGGGCTACGGCAAGGGCTGGATAGACGAACTCCCGTCCGTGCTCTGGTCCATCCGCACGAACCCCACGAAGCCCACTGGTGAGACGCCATTTGCCCTCGTGTATGGAGCTGAAGCAGTCCTCCCCACAGAGATCAAGCATGGATCCGCACGGGTCCTTGCCTTCAACGAGGACGATCAAGCAGACCTCCACAGCGACGACCTGCTGCTCCTTGACGGGTTGCGCCGCCGTGCCGCCCTCAGGGCAGCCAAGTACCAGCAAGACCTGCGACGCTACCACAGCCGCCACATACGTCCACGCACTCTCGAGACAGGCGACCTCGTCCTCAGGAGAATCCTCTCCAGGGAAGGTCTCCACAAGCTCTCGCCATGTGGGAAGGCCCCTACAGGGTCTCACACATCGCCAGGCCTGGCGCGGTACGCCTCGAAACGGAGGACGGCATCCCGGTCAAGAATCCATGGAACATCGCGCATCTACGCAAGTTCTACCCGTGATCATAGTCACGCCAGACATTTTTTGTCTCTAGAGGGAAGCACACAACTTCACCTCCAAGCTTCACAAAAGCTTCTCCTCCCGAGGGCCAGCCCCTCTGAGCTCTCCTGATAACGTGCCGCCGCAGGCCGTGAAGAGTCTCAGCCACTGAATGTGGTCCCCATGCCTCGACATGGAAAACTTTATCTTGGTAACACCAAGTGTAATGAACCAATTCGTTTCTCAATGAAACATTGCGCTGAGGCGCCGCTATGTAATATTTTTGGTGAGTTTTTACTTTTCATCATCTTAGTTCATTTCGCGCTCATATTCTTCCCCATGCGCACCTCGCGAGCGGGGGCTGAGTACGGTGACTGTGCCTCAAGAGCACCCCAACAGCACCGCAAAATCCAAAGGATCCGAGCTCTAACACGTGAGCACGCTCTCACGCCTGTTACCTCCTCAAAGAGCTCTGGCCCATGGGCTTGCTCCCAAACACGCCACCTCACCAAAGGACCTTGGTACTTACTCTCCTCGCGAGATACTCATGAGGAAGCCTATAAGCGCGCATGAGTGTTTACTACCATGTGCTGCTTTGGGTTTGCCTCTCTAACCAATACAGGGAACAAGAGTCCTCCCCAAGGTCGAGAAGCCACGCTCCGACCTCTAGAGGGAAGCGCACCATCAGGGAAGCCAACGCCCTCTACGAGGCCAAAGTCTCGCCAAGCTAAGTCTAGCGCTCGCGCCCCTCAGGAGTTTTTCCTCCCTCTCACGAGCACCTGTCGTCCCTCGAGCGGGTTTTTTCTCTCACACTCCATGGACTGCTTGTGCGTCAAAGGGGGCCCTCGAGCACCGCGACTCGAGAGCCCTTACCTCTCCAAGCCTTAAACACCCCCCGGCCTTGCCGAGTCACGCTCCGGCATACCGCAGCGGCGGTGTCATAGCGCAAAGAGATGGGTCCTGACGACGTAGAGCGAAGAAAGACATGGAACAGGGATAAAAGGCCCATCGAGGGGCACACACACACATAATAGCGTACGATCAAAGTATCTTACAAGCCAGAATGGTTAAAACAAGTCTTAAAACAAAGATAGTTGCGCTCAAGCGCGTCTTGTTGCAGGAGCGGCCTAGGCAGGGGCATCGCCGTCATGATCCTCCTCAGCCTCCTCTTCAGCCGCTTCAGCTTCCTCCTCCTCAGCGGCCTGCTCCGCTCGACCCTCTTGAAGCGGTCGACGTAATCGTTGACCTCCTCCGAACCAAGTTGGAGAGGTCCTGAGCTTGGTCCGCCTCGACAGGCTCGGTCACCGACTCGAAGTCGAAGCTGGGGTAAGGCGCTGGAGGTTGGCGAAGACGCGTCGATCGCCACCGTCAGAGCTTGCGGCACTCTCATCAACACGTCGCCAAGCTCCGCCACAGGGCCCTCGAGCGCGGAGAAGAGCTGATCGAAGTAGGCGAGGTACGCGCAGCGTTCCCATGAACGGGAACCGCAGGGGCATCCACTCCTAGCTGCCCGCAAGAGTTCCCCCGGTCACCAAGGACTTGAACATGCGCTCCCGCTGCTGCGTCAAGACCCGCCCGCCTGCACGCTGTGCTCAGCCTCTGCAGCACGCTCCACAGCAGGGCCCACCTGCGCGTTCAGCTCCTTCATATCAGCCATCAGGGAGGCGAGGTCTTGATCTGCACGTTCGCGAGCCTCTTCCGCGCGGCGACGACCATCTCTGGCGCGCCTCAACTGGGAGTTCAGGTTGGCGTTTTGATGCTCCAGCTGAACGATGCGGGCATTGTCATCCGCTTCTTCTTGAAGCGGTCCTCCTGCTTCTTGAATTTCCCGCATAATCTTCGGCGACGGCAGCGCGGTATTCTTTCTGCTTGGCGGCGGCATCCTTCTCAGCCTCTTCCTTCCTCGCGGCGAGCTTTCGGTTGGACTTCTCTACAAGCTTTTTGTGCCTGGCCACCTCCTCACCATGCTTGCCTATGGCCTCGGCCAGATTGCCCTCCCGCGCCTCAAGATCTGCGCGCTGCGTGGACAGCTCCCTGTCAGCCTGCAGTTGCTGCTCCTCGCGCTTGAGCACCTCCGCCTCGCGCGCCGCCAGTGCTTGCTCACGGGCATCCAAAGACACGCGGTGTTGGTCCAAAGACTTTCGCGTAGCCTCCGACTCCGCAGCGAATTTCCCCTCGCGGTCAGCAAGCTCTTGGCGCTGAGCGGCTAGCGTGGTCTCGAGGGCCGCGCGCTCTGAGGCTGCAGCTTGGCGCTCCGCCACGGCCGCCTCGCGATCTCTGCAGCGGCCTGGCGCTCTGCCTGGAGTGGCTCCAGGGTCTCTTGAGCCTCGCGCACCGCGCTCTCGCGGACTTCCTTGGCGAAGCGCAGCGCCTCCTCTCGCTGCGCCTGCATGGCCTCGTTGTCGTGGCGACGGTGCTCCACGATCTCGAAGAAGCGGGTCCAGGCCTTCTCAAGTTCATCATACTCTCTGGCGAGCTCGGCCTCCTCGAGAGCGAGTTGGGCCTCCAGCCCGTCCAGTGCACCCCTCGCCAGGCGGAAGGTAGAGCTGCGGCGAGCGCCGCTCCAGCTCCTGCCGCCCAGGACCAGAGCCCGCGAACTCCCACGAGACATGGAGGCTCCCCCGTGTGCACTAGTCTCAAGGGTGGGGTCTCCGAGCTTGGGCCCGGGTCGACCCTGGCCTGGGGGCTGTGAAGCGAGCCCTCTCCGTCATTGGGGCCATGGGCTCCAGCACCGTCGTCTTCCATCGGCGCCTCCTCTCGAGCTTCAGGGGCTGGGGAAGACTGCCCAGCCACCGTGAGGTCCGCCGCCGCCGTGCCCGCTGCGGCCTCAGAAGAAGCCGCCGCCCCCTCAATATCTGCATTAGGCGGGGGCGGCGGAGGAACGTCTTTCTCCACCTCAGCGTCAGTGCCTTGGGGCGGAGGAGGAACGTTCTCCCCCATCTCGACGTCGGCGCCTCTCCTCGCCGGCGAGCCGCTCCCCGCCTCCTCCGTGGCGACCTCCTCTTGCTGCTCTGGTGGAGTGACAGGGCGTGGCGGTGTTGGCGTCCGCACCACCGCCTCCTCCTCGGGGCGCACCTCCGCGGTAGAAGACGAAGCAGCCGCCCCGGTCAGAGGCGCAACCACCACAGGCCCTGTAGCCTCTTCCACCACAGGCCCTGTAGCCTCTTCCGACTTCGTGGCCTCCTCCACGACCGGCTCCGTGGCCTCAGTCACCACGGGCTTAGCAGCCTCTTCAGCTGAGGGCTCCACAGGCCTCGACGGTTGCCGAGGCAAGGCCCCGCCCTCCGCGGCCTTGCGGAGCCTCCGGCGTTTTGCCGTCACCAAATCCCTGACAAACAAGCAAGGAAGGCCTTCAAGAGGGGAGCAAGAAAATTCTCGAAAGATGTGAAAACAGGGACCAATGCTTACCCAGATGTCTTGGCGCGGAGTCAACCCACACCGTGGTGGACGACCGCCACGACCTCGACGATGCAGCTCCAGAGCCGGACCCCTCAGGAGCAGTCTCAGCTTTCCTCTTGAGAGGGGTGCCCACTGGGCTCTTGGCGGCCCTGTCGTGGAAAGCCTTGGAGCGGGGATCGCAGCGTCCCGCTGCGGCCTCCTCATCGCTGTCTTCCTCCCCCTCCGCGACCTGGCGCGAAGGGGCCACAAGGAAATCCTCGTCCCCGCTGGACGAAATCTCCAGAACTTCTCCCTCGGGAGGAGCAGGTCTCGAAGAGCTCGCCTCCCCTGCCGAGGGATTCGCCCCTCCACAGGTGACGCCCAGATCGGCGTCAGATGCGACGGGTGACTCCGAGGCCCAGTCCTCTTCCACCACGGGCGCCGCGGCCTCCTTCTTCTCCTCCCCTGCCAGGCCCTGAGGGGTGAACTCCGGCATCAGCTCCAGGATCGCGAGGCGCTTCTTCGGAGTAATCTGATGGAGGGGCCTCGCGAGCTCACTGCGCGGCACAGGAACCTCCGGGGCGGTGAAGAGGATGCCCATAATGGAAGCAATGACGTCGGGGGTGTGGGAGCTGCAATGCAGCCGCATCGGGTCCGCCGGGCCTGAATACATCCACATCGGCTTCGTGTGCTTCTGGAGAGGAGCAATACGGCGCCTCACGAAGTCTTCAGCAACCATCTGCCCCGTGAGGCCAGCTTCGCGGACGAGCTTCATGCGTGCGACCAAGTCAGCAATCTTCGGGCTTTGGAAGGTTGCACTCGACCAGTTCGAGTTCTTCAGCGGCGCGCCTCAGGGACGTCGAAGAAGGAGTTCTGCGTCTTGGCGTCCACGAGGAACCACCGCTGGCGGAAATCGTCCACCTTCTTCGTCACCCGTGTGACGGGTTTGTCGCCATCCCAGGACATGGGGATGTAGATGCCTCCCATCCCATCCGCGATGCGGAAGGACACACAACCTGACCGCTCGCCAGGCGCCGTGGAGCGGAGCGCGTAGAAGCTCCGGAAGAAGGCCACGGAAGGCATCACCCCCAAATACGCCTCGCAAAGATATGCGAAAATGGCGAGGATCAAGATGGAGTTGGGGTGCAGATGCAGAAGTTGGATCTGATAGAAGGCCAGAACCTCCTCCAGGAAGGGGGAAAATGGCGGCACCAGACCAGCGAAAATGGTCTGGAAGAAAATGGGATACAGCCCCGCCGCGAGCTTGCCAAAGCGCGCCGCCTTGAGAACAGTGGCGCCGTGCTCGTTGTTCTTGCCTGCGGCCATCAGCCGGATCTTGTCCAGCGCCTCCGCCGTGTGGATGCGGTCCCCACCAGCGCCGGCGCGAACTCGTCCTCCTGCTGCGCCTCGGCCGGTACGTTCGCCATTGCCGCCTTGTCCTTCTTGGGACCCATGGTCGAAGAAAGAAGGGCGGCGGAGAAGCTTGGTGAAGGAGGAGGAGCGCCGGAGACACAGAAGCGCAGAAGTCAAGAGCGAGGAGACGGGCGCAAATGATGCAGTAACTGCTGCCTGAACCGGCGCTGCAGGCTTTATTCCCCTCAGAGCAGTTACCGAGACGTGGTGGGTCCCCCCACTACGCCCATCATCTCCGAGGAGAACGTGTCGTCGCGGCGTAACTGCCCTACACGTGTCTCAGGCCGGCCGGACACTTTGGGCCCATGACGATTCGCCTGCGTCCATTGGACTACATCGTGCCCATCATGGGCCCGGGGGCTACTGTCGGCCCAGTGAAATCCAGGGTGTGCTGGGCCTGTCCTCTACGGCCCTCGACACTTGATGGCCAATTTTCGTTAAGGACCAAGCCTACGGCTTGGAGCCTCGCGAGGCGAATTGCCTCGCGAGGGCTTTGGAGGCAGCAGAGGCCTGCGGAGGCCCTCTTCACTGCTGCCCCCTCTTCAAGGTAATCTCCCCTGGAGAGAGGTCAACGCCGAATTCTCTACAGGGCATCCAAGCCCTCGTGGAGATCGCTTCGCTGCAAAGCAACCTCTGCAGAGCGCACATGGGCTCTGCAGCGGCCGCAGAGTGACGCGCGCTCTGCGCGCGGTGACGACGACGCCGCAGTTGCCATTTTGGTGATTAAAGGGGTCAACAAAGCTGCGCCATCCGCACCGGACTACAAGGATTACCTCTTTGGTGATAAGGGGACCGGCCGGCGCTACGCTCCACGGCCAACGTCACCGTGGGTACCCCCACGTTCCTCTGCGGCCCCAGCTGGCCGTCCTGCATGGACGGTGGTTACTCTGCCACAGGCATCAGCTTTACGCCCATGGACCGCGTCCATGGACAGCCGGGCTGCGGTGCACCACGCTCTACCTTCTGCCGCCACGTGATAGCCCTTCCGTAGCGCAAGCGCAGGGAGGAAGCCCGGGGCGCCTATAAAAGGAGGAGGAGCAGCACCGTAGCAAGGGATCGCATTCTCATTCTAGCCTAGCCATTACGCGCAAGGAAGAAGAAGACCACACTTCCCTTCCTCGTGTACTCCATTGCCAAAGAGAGCCTTCGGCATGCTTATTGTACTGTAACCTCTACGAGAAGTGCAATACAGACAAGCAGGAGTAGCGGTGTTACCTCCACACGAGGGCCGTGAACCTGGGTACGGGCTGGTGTTCATCTGTCATGATGTCCCTCCTCATGCTCGCCGAGCACCGTCGCCGTGCAGGTTGAGGGTTGTTTGACCAACGTGTTCAGCCCCTTACACGAACTCTCTTCGTGAGCTTGACTATCCCTGTTTCGTGGTGCGACACCCCTCCCTGGTACATATCACCAAGAGGCAGTCGTCCCGTGCGCCATCCCAAGATAACTGGCCGCACGTCACAACAGTGTAACATAATGGAAATCATTACACAATCAAGCACATCAGTGCTACAAATGGTTTACAAGGCCATTAAGGAATGACAAAATATCAATCCCAGCATGGCACGATACAGAGTTTTAACTGGCAGCGGAAGACATATGAGAGGCTACAGCTTGGAGCGGCTCCACTCCACAGGTTTCTGGCTGGGCTACTGATCCTAGCACACTCTTGCTCCATCTCCTTGCTAAAGTAGAAGATGAATCCTTGACAAAACCTGGCCACAATCACAAGGCCCGTGAGTACATTAATATGCACTCAGCAAGAATCGCCACTCACCACAAACAATCCAACAATCATGCAACAAGATATACGTTGGAAATAAAATCCTACAACATGGCAAGAGTCTACTCGAGATAGACCAATGTGATAACATAGAGGTAGCATGGCATCACAAGCAAAACATGGCATAAGCAAACAACAAGAGTATCACCAGTACAGAGTCCAAGCCAGGTGGGGTTGGATCGTATACCGGCAATCAAACAAAAGATTACCTGTGACGAGTAGACGAGTGTATCAGTGGGTACCAAATCTTATAATTACTCCTGTCAACACAATCAGGCTTCCAAGCCTCTAGCCAACTCTGGCTATCAATCCAGCCAACTCTGGCTATTTGCTGGGCATGCACAGTTGATGTGGTCTCTGGCCTAACTAGGCCTCCCAACGCATCACACCGCGATCCTATTCACGGTTCACATCTCAAGTAACATTCCCTGCATCATTTTATTGTTCACTTAGTGAAATCAGGTTGTTCATCTTTCTCTCAAACAAGCCTTAGGTTTAACCTCCTGACACGACAAAGACACACAGTGTGACCGACACTGAACTGTTGTTCCATAACCTTGGAACGAGGCTAGACATCCAGATTTGACACTCTCGAGAGGTTGCAATTACCACCCACCTAAGTGCACCACACTCAGCCGGTACTTTAGGATATCATCCTTAAGGCGAACTCAGCAAGATACACTCACCTGACCGTTCACGCTACCAAGACACTCCCTGTATAGCCACCGACATAACTCTATGCCTTATGCAGAAGTGAATCCGGCACGTCCCCAACCCATGAGCGACGCCTAGCTCCGGAACCTTCGCAAGACTAGCCCCGACCAACTATGGTAACCGACTAGACTTGCCAAAAGGGTGGCATCAAAGGAGGCTCAATCGGTTACGTAGGTCAAGGCCCGCCCATGTGAGCGACAGTGGCAGTGCGTTCGACGTTCAGATTAGTGGCACCGTGGACTGATCCTATCGTTGTTTGGAGGGGTGTTTCCTTTAATCAAGTTTCATCAATCACAAGTTCCAAAACAGAGGATTAGTCCAGCATAATAATCACGATATCAATATCATATATCATCAAACAACAAAACATTAGCAACAATATATTTCAAGCAATACTTTAGTTGGCTTGCGTCGACCGGGTGACTATCGCGGCGATTCCGCCGACAAGCGCCATCACAGATCAACTAGTTGGTTAGCGGAGTCTGCTACGCATCCGTTCCTCCACGCGCAAGTCTTTGGTGGCGTTACCGTCCGACCGTTGACCAGGAAGTGGGGATTTGGGCATATAGTCTCCAAAATTAACCGAAAAGCAATCATAAGAAAGAAATCATCCATTCCACTCAAGGATTAACCTGACGTGGTGTCAGCAATCTTGGCAAAAAGAACCAAATGGAAAGTCAGCTCCCAAGCATCGCAGTCCGGGTGGTCTATGCTAACCATATTTGACATAGGGACAAGGCAAATAACTCTTTTGGCAAATGCCCCAACTCCGAGGATCATAAGACGACATTCGTCCGCTCCTCACCTCGGCGAAGAAGAAGAAGCAAACAATCATAAGAACGCATGTTTTATAGTTGTTTATTTAGAGGGTTCGACAAATCCACGCAAGTGCGAGGCGCACATTTAATTCACACGTCATTCTAATGCATACATGATGATGAATATGACATGGCGGGAGCAATAATCGAATCAACATATTAAACAAGAATAACAACAGACATGCAATAATAAAACAGGGTACATACAGAGAATATAACACTCGGTATGGCAATCAACAAATAAACAAACAACATTGCGGGACGGCTCATAGCAAGGGTTTAGCTTGCCTCCGAAGACGGGGATCCTTTGGGCTTGGAGGGTCGGGTTGGTTCCGCGGCGTAGGGCAGCGATAGCCCCGTTCCACGGACTCCAGAATGCACGTATAAAAGGGCACCCCATAGAACTATTTTGTAATGATGTGAAATCAGTACCTCCGGAAAGAGCTCGTCGAGACGAAGATTTAGAAATTTGAATCACCGAAAACGGACTTACGGTTCAAAAGATATTGACGTTCGAAAATTGGTTCAGCAGGAAAAGAAGAAAAACTGCCCGCGAGAAAAAAACGCACGGGCTGCTTGGCCGCACGAGATGGGCCGTCGCTGGGGCCGCGCTGCTGGGCTGGGCTGGATCCGCTGCTGGCTGCCTGGGAGGAACAAGTCAACGAAAAAAAGAATCGACGGGGTCATCGTCTTCGTTGCCTCGCCGCAGAAGGAGCACGGTGGCTCGGGAGGAGGCAGGGTCAGCCGTTGGGGGAGGCCGTGGCTCCGGCGAACGGCGGCGGAGGGGTCACCGTGGTCCACCGCAGCCGGGGAGGGCTCGGGCGGCAAGGGGAAGAGCAAGGGCGGCGTCGGCCGTGCTGGAAGCTTCGGCTATGGCCGCAATTCTTCGAGCTCCCGTGCGGTCCATCGACCTCTGGTGGTGCTGGGGCGTGGAGGGGAGTGAGGGGAGTGGTGTGAGCTTGAGAGGGCTCGGGGGTGGCCTTTAATAGCTCGGGGCAGAGGGTAGGGGCACGGTGGCGTGGACGCCATTGATACACGTCGCTGGCCACAGAAGGGGATAAGGAGATAAGGGCGCCGCGCTGGAGGTACAGGAAGAGCACGAGGAATCCTGGAGCTTCGCTGTTCCGTCGGTGCGTCGGGTTGCTCCTGGATGGAGATTGTTCCGTCGGTGTGGCATCTTGCGGTTGTCGGCGGCGAGGTGTCGAGCGGGGGCGGGGGAGCTCGAGCTAGGAGGAGGGGGCCTGGCTGCGGCTGGGTCGCCGGAGCCACGAGGCAGCAAGGGGAGAGGGGGGTCCTCCCGAGCGGCGCTGGGTCAGGCTGTGGTGCGGACACGCGCTGGCCATGTCGCTGTGCGCGTCCAGGACGCCCAGAACGCGACACGGCGTCGCCGCCGCGTTCCCGACAACACGATGCTCCAAACATAAAAGCAAAGGTACTACGGGGTTCACCAGATCACGGCCAACGCAAACAAACAAGAGTCAACCAAAGAATCGAAACTTTATAGAATAAGATTTTTGGAAAACTAGAAACACCGAAGGTGTTCGATGAAATGTTCATGGTCTTGCACAACTCAATAAAATTCCCAAAAATTACCACTGCCTAGGTTTGGTGTAGGGAGGGTGTCTATGAAGTTGGAGATCATTTGGGTCATGGGAAATTGGTTTTCCATATGATGTCCAAAATTGGACATAATGGCATGGTGAAGGAAATTTGGGCTTCCACCCTTCACCTTGGGGTGATCTCCTGGTTAGGGGTGTCTATGGGCCATGTGGTCAAGATGACTAAGTATCATGGTCATTGGATTTTTCTAGGTTTAGGTTTTCTTGAAGAACCCAAAATGGCATTAATTTGGGCTTACAAAGGAAGTGGTCTAAATATTGCTCAAATGGGTTTGTCTTCGAAAGATGAAATGCAGGAAATGCCAAAATATGCATTCCCTGAATTTATCAGAATTATTGGAGGTTCCTAGATTGGTTAAAACATTTCTAGACTAGAAATGGCAGTTTTGAAATTATGGCCTAACTTGGAAATATTGCATTGGAGTATGCAATATTTTTGCATGGATGGTCTTTACATGGACATGGGGTCCTCTAGTATTTTTGGTGGAATTTTTAGAGTTATGGAAATGGGCTTTCCTTTTGTAGGTGGAAGAAAAGGATTAAAAGGTTCCGATAATTAGGGCTAGGGTTTTTCGGAGAAAACCTGAGCACAAAAATTATCAGGGGTGATGGAGTGGTTTGTGGGCTTTTGGGAAATTTCGAGAAAGCAATTCCCAAGTCACTTCATCCTCAAAATATTTGAAGAAACATTTAGGGAAAAGAGAAAAAGTTTTTCAGGTGTCAGAAAACACCACTAAAATTTGGGTTCAATTTTCGGGGTGTTACACGTGGGAGTCATTCTCCGACAAAAAGGAGCACTTTTCGATCTAGCTTTGTGACTTCCATGTACCAGTTATGCAGTCTTAGCAATTGTGTTGGTAGATTCTCGATCTGATCAGGTGGCACTAGAGACTTCCCATATTCCCAGGTCCATTTATCAGGTGGCATAAGGGAGGGGAGCTCTTCTGCTTCCAGTTGAGAAAGTGAGATACCAAGTTGTGCAGCAAATTCCGTGCGGTAAGCTAAATCCGCCGCACGCGCGGAGCCCTTATCGGTGGCCACCTTGAGCGGGGAGATGGACTGTTTTGACTGCTCTCCGAGCTGGGCAACCTCTCTTCTTGTTCTTTTCCCGCTGGAGGTACTACTTGTCGTCGTGTTGGGGTGAGTTCTCCTCAGACAACGTGCATAGTCATCTGGCCTATTTATCTCAATTTGCGATGGATGACTAAGAAATTATGTAGCCCACTTTTTTTGCTCTGCCATAAATACTTGCTGTGGCGCGGGCTGTCTTTTCGCAGCCAGTTCCGCCATCTGTCTTTTCGCGTCGGCTGCCAGCCACGCGGCGCCTTGCTCTGGAGTCATCTCGACATCGTAAGGTCTCGGCGGAGGAACCTTCGGTACTTTTGGGAGGGGCTCGTATTGGGGTTTGGGTCGGAAACCCATCGAGCCGGCTGAGGAGTCGGCTAGAGACTTTTGGGCGGTCTTAGCCTTAGTGGGTGGAGGCGGCGGAGACGGCTGAGGCGGCGGCGGAGTCGGCTGAGGCAGCGACGAAGATCGATATGGACTCGTGTTGTGGTGGTCGTCACAGCCGTCATCTCGACTCGGAGGAGGCGATGGTGGCCTTGGCGTCCAGCCTAGAAACACGATGTATTTCTTGGGCCATAGAATGAGTCTACCCTGGCAATCTCCCAGTGTCCTCTCATCATCATCTCCAGGGATGTAAAGCCCGAGTAATTGAAATGCGGGTTCAACTTGATCCACGCCGACACGAGCATAGCCATCTGGAATCTCGTTGCCACGATATAGTGTTGTAGATTCACAAGTTAAAGCATAGCCGTCCGCCGCCTTCACGGTTAAGTTTCTCAGTGCCTCATGTAGCTCACAACTTGTCTTCTCAGTGATAAAATCCACGGGGTAGGTTTTCTTCGATGCCTCATCAGCACCGACCGCCAGGGAAGCCACGCTGCTTTTCCGTTGAGATGGACCACCTGCTTGACTATCTTGCTGCAGCTAATGAGTTGCCCCTTGACAAGCTTGATCGCGCAATTGATCTATTTGCTTCTGTTGTTGGCTAATGATACTTTCTACTTTGCTCAACCGGTCTGAATCCTCCTGCTCCTTCCTCTTCCTTGCTCTTGCTCGGCTTCTATAAGATTCATGGTCCTCGGGAAACCCTTCATTCCACGTCACAGAAGCTCCCTTGCCTCATGTTCGTCCTCCTTTTTCTTTATTACCGAGGCCCTTTGTCAGCTCGTCGTTCTCTCTGTCGGGAATAAACCTTCCCTCTCGAGCATCGGCGATTGCATCAAGAATTGCTTTCCGGGGTATAGGAGTTTCTTTCGTTTCATCAACTATTAGATCACCTGATGCGTCATACTCCGCCCCATGAGCAAGCATCCAATTTCTGACCCTATGGGGCCAGTTATCTGTAACTGGAGTGATCCTTTTTTCGCGCATAGCGGCCTCAATCAGATCCCACTTAGGCTCGGCACTTACGTAGCCACCTCCCCCAACTTATGGTGATATTTCTTTTTCCCTGCATTCTCCTTATTCTTTTTTGATCTTTGCTTGGCTACTTCTGAATCCTTGTATTCCAGAAATGCCTTCTAGTGAGCCCGCTGGCTCTCTAGTGCTCCAGTGAAATCTGGAACTTTATTTTTCGAGACCCAATCACGGTATAATCTGTTCTTATAATTATTGAATTGTTCAGCCATCTTCTTCAGAGCGAAATGCTTGACTTTTTCGTCATGGCTTCTGTCTTTTCGGGACAATCCAAAACCGGTAGGGTGAACTTTGCTCTGAGCTTGTCCCAAAGCACATCTTTAGTTCTGTCGCTGACATAACTAGCTCCCTCTAAGTTTTTTTTGCTCAATCCATTCCTGAATGCTGATCGTAACATTGTCCCTAACAACAACTCCGCATTGATGCACAAACTTAGCTGTGTTCGCCTTGGGCTCCAACGGTTTGCCATCTTCAAAGATGACCTCAATTGTGAGATGCGCATCTGCGGCCATCCCTTTGGCATGGCCTCGTTTACTAGATTGGGTCGATGCGGAGGTCTAAAAATAAGAAACATTTGTTAATACATATATGTACAAATCAATTATTGCATCCGATTAACATAGGCTTAATATGCCTCGCCAGACAGAGGGGGTCCACCAATTTGCGAGTTGTCATCGCACTCCTTGCTAGTTTGCGCTCCGTTGCTTCCTTCCGGCTCCATTCCCGGACCGGACTCGTTAATAAATTGTGAGCCATCTTCTGCTCTACCGTCTTCAGCTCCATCCACGGATTGCCACATCATGGAGAAGATCTCTTCTTCCCCTTCTCTGCTTACGAAGGGAACATCTCCATCCATTGCTTAACTAATACAAAAGAAAGATAAAACAATGTTAGCATTAGCAGAATAATTCAAAGTAGGGAACTTTACAAATATGCAAAAGTATCGCTCATACATCTTTATTTAATCCAGTCACATAGCTTGGGTCCATTTTTATTTAACCCTAAATACATCACGAATAATATCAACAATACATCTTCCTCTCACATGCATTAACCTCTCAAACTAACTATGACCGGGTCCTAAGCCGCGGGGTGCTCAGCCGCATGGGCGATTTTTGTCATAACCTCTTTGGTTACTTTAAGAAGGCGCAGGCTAAAATCTTGAAGATATTCCATTTGATCCTTCAATTTGGAACGTTACACTGGAGAACCAGGCCCTGCATCAAAAAACAAGATATTATTCAGACCAGCAACGCATGATGGTCACCCAAATGTAAATGATCAAGAGACAAAGGACTAGGGATGTACCGGCGAGTTGCAAAATGGCTGATTTAACAGCTGATCCAAAACCCTCAAAAGCCTTGAGCAGCGAGTTATATTTTTCATCTCGCGCGGCGAGCTCCCTCGCATGGTCTCCTTTCAGCTGATCAAGCAGCTCAGATTTGAGATTCAGCCCCTCTCGCAAGGATTTTATCAATTCATCCTTCTCCATTAGTCGCTGCTTGGAATCTGCTTCGAGTTCTTTAAATTGCTCTTCATAGGAGTCAAGTTGATCTTTGAGTATTTGTATTTCTTGCGCTTGGTTCTTAATGATATCGCTATGATGTCCCAAGGCAGATCGTGTCACTTCAGGTTTATCTAAGGAAATGCCCTTGACTTTCATTGCGTCAGAAGCAGCAAGCGAGGAAAGCTCAAGCTGCGAGTAAACGGAATATAAGCAATTTTGAAAGGAACTTGGGGGCTCAAAGCTTGGAGAAAAGAAAGAATCAACTCCCTGCGAACTGACACAAGGTCTTGATCCTTGGGGGCTACAGTATGCGTACCAGGCGACTTGAAGATAATTGCCCAACCAAGTCGCGCAATAAAGCAGCGTGCTTATCTCCAGCATCGATTATGGCATCTGCAATTGATTTGGAACTACTAGCGCTGGGGAGGTCAGCCGCTTCAGAAATAGGAGCTCCAACTTGAAGGGGCATCCCATCAACATTAGGAGTCGCAGATGGCGCTGCGACTGGAACCATGGCAGGAGCCGCATCGGCAATACCCTCTTCTAAAGAAGGCTTCAGATAAGTCGCGCCATCGCTAGTTCCCATGTTCTCGCCAACAACATCACCTTCACTCGTGGTTGGCTGAGAAAGATCAGTGGAGGAGGTAGACTTTGTATCTCCTCCAACCATGGCCCTGCAAGATATTGATGGTTATAGACCAAAATGGCAGCGCAACAGTTATAAAAGGAAAGCAAATCTTACCCAGAAGCAATGCGGACGCTCCTCATCAGGCAACCAGAAGAAGGAGAAGAGAAATCTTGCAGGTCTGAGCCTACGGGATAGAAAAAACAATAGTGAATAAACAACCCTTCATGAAGACACATGAATACAAAGAAAAGAATGTCACAAGGAAATACCCGAACTTTTTAAGGGGCGATTCTTCACCGCAGGCTCGAAGGAAAGTACAGCGCTGTCAGGCTTAGCAGGTTTTAAAGATTTAGCAGCTTTGATATCCACAAGCAACACCAAGGCCTTGCGGCGTTTCTCAGGTTGCGAGGGATCTTCTGAGCTCTCAGATAGAAGACGCTTGGAGGACCTGCGAGGTACTTCAGGAAGCGCCAGGAAAGATGTGCCTGGAGTCGTGGACAAGAGAGCATTGGCCATTTGTTGCTCCTCTTCAGATGTGCTACCACCAGGCTCGGAAACAACGCCATGTGCAATCATTTCTTCGCCAGGATCAGCGACTTCTTCTGGTGACTTGACAGTGGCTTCTTGGCCTGAGCCGGTCTCCTCTTCGGATGGGAGAGTCCAAAAGTAGGGATCGATCTGAAAGAGAATCAACGTCAGAGATAGTCAACTTTGAAGGAGTCCTAGAGGGAAAAAGTTTCAAGAGTAATTACCACAAAAGGCTTGTGTTCAGCCCAGAAAGGAGCAAGACCGACGTTATCATACGAGTCAATGTCCTCGTTCGTCACTCGGCGAATGAAGTTTATCCACTCCCCTTTGTCCCAATCTTCAGGGCAAGTGCGATCAACGTCATCAGCATGGCAGGTGAAGTCCATCATAAGTCGCTGACGGCGACTCACGGGCTGAATTCGCCATTTGGTCCAGCAAGATATAAGATCCAATCCGGTAAGGCCATGGAGCGTCAGCGCCCTCACCTTATCTAAAAGAATCACGATGGAGGGCAACGAAGAAGGATCGGGCTTGGAAGACAAGGCTGTGGTAGCCTCGAAAGGAAGTGGAGACCAAGGGGGGAGATGAATCTCGCCTTCAGGGGAAGTATCTTTGCAGTAAAAGAAAGTTCTTTGTCAGTCCTTTACTTTTTTGGCGAGGGCTAGCTTTGGGAAAATACTACCCTTACGGCGTTGGAAAGATATGGCGCCGCATTGAAGGAAAGATGCATCTATTGCTTCTTTTTTACTATTGCAGCCAAAGAGAGCAAGCCAGAAGTCCATTGAAGGAGAGACGCCTAAGTAATCTTCGCAAAGGACGTGGAAGTTACTCACTTGCAATATTTAATTAGGGCCGATGTCATGAAGGCGAAGACCCAGTCGCTGCATCAGGGAGCGAAAGAAAAGAGAACCAGGGGCTTGAATCCGCACTCGACGTGTTCCACGAAAATCACCACTTCTCCGGGTTGCGGATCGGGAATTATCTCCTCGCCAGCGGCCCGCCATTCGCATTGTTCCTCGGAGGAAGAAGGCCGCGAGCGGCTAAAGATTCGAAAAATGCCTCATCAATCCATGAGTCTTCCCAGTTGCAGCTACGGCGAGACATCTCTTTCAACCAAGGGGATTTCCGCCAGAAGATTGCAAGCGCAGAAGCGGAACCAAAGGCGGCGGAGAAGGGTAGCGGCGGCGTAATGGAAGTAGAGCGCCAGGGAGGCCGATGGGCCAAACTAAAAAGCCCAGGCGTGGAAGGCGTTCAGATTCGAAAACCAACAGGCACGGCCAGATGAGTCGCGCCCTTGAGCCGCTAAGAAGGTTATAAGTGGCAAATGGCGATGCAGAAATTGGAGTTCAGCTGGGACATTCAGGAGAACGGTTCAGCAGTTCAATAAGACATAGAAGCCTTTATCCGAAGTCCAAGCAGAACTTGGGGGCTAATTTCGGGAGAATACTTTGCAGATTAACCCGCGGCCCATATTGACAAAGTGCGACTCATCTTATTCGCACAATAAAGGCCTGCGTGAAAGCAAGCCCAACATCGTACCGCCACAAGGAGAAGGATCTAGAAGACATATCCTGGAAGACGTGAGGAGGAGTTAGTCTCCAAGTAGGTTCCGGTCAATATATTCCTTGTGGAGGAAGTTTCCTTTGTAACCTAGCGAGCTTCTGTGCATATAAAGAGGACTCGCAGGACTTAGACAGGGTCAAGCTATCAAGCCCTAAAACCCTATCTCTTATGGCGAGTTCCCAGATCGGATCGCCTCCATTGTAACACCACATATATCATATCAATACCAATCTAGGGTAGGCAGGAAGTAGGTCTTTACCTCACATTGAGGGGCCAAACCTGGGTAAATCTGTGTTCGTCCTTATTCCTGCGATCCCAAGCTCGGAGATGATTGACTCGCGCAAATCCCACACCTACGAAGTCATCCATGACATCTGACGTGACAAACCCACGACAGGAACGGCGGGAGGAGCCAGCCCCATTCGCGGCCGCCTGGTTCGCGCGCGCACGTTTGCGGCGTAGGGCACGAGCCATGGAGGATGAGTCTTTCAGCGCCCAAGCCAGCTCGGAAGCCTCATTCGCCTTGAGCTGGCAGGAAGTCCTGACTCGCTGGACACGGTCATCGCGGACGGACTACAAGGAGGCTTCAATGGCCTCCTGCATCTGCGGCACGCCGCCCTCTTCCCCATGGTCGCTCCAGTCAAAGTCGTCGTTGTCCTCCTCCTCGTCGGGAGGTGCGGCCGCGGCTGGTGGAGGTGCGGCGGCCAAGTCGCTGTATGCGGCCGTGGATCCCCACGCCACCCCTGCGGCGTACGCATCCTCGTCGGGGTCAGGGACGTCGGACCACGCGTGCTCGTACGTCCTCCGCACCTCCTCTGGCACCGGAGCAGTAGGCCGGTAGCAGGGCATTCCTCTCCACGCCGGGCTCGTGGGCAAACGGCGGGATAGGCTCCCGCGGTAGCGCCCAAGCGCGCTCTGCCGAGCACGCTCGACCTGGTCCAGAAGGCGTTGCGGCGGGGGTGGCGGATCCATCTCATGGATACGATGCCTTCGTGGCTTAGGATTTACCCCGTCGGCGACAATACTACATATAGATCTCGAGGGCACAGCGCTGGAGGAGGACACGTGTGACTAGGGCAGCGTTGGGGTAGGACACGTGTGACCAGGGCAGCGCTAGGGTAGGACATGTACGTGACCAGGGCAGCGCTGGGGTTGGACACGTGGCCAGGGCAGCGCTGGGGGAGGACACGTGACTCACACGAGTCGTGTCCGCAAAGCCCGTCTTTAGTCCCGGTTGGTAACACAAAACCGGGACTAAAGAAGCACACGGATCGTGTGTTTCTTTCAAACGCTTGTGAGACGTTGGATCAGGGGTGTGTTTCTTTTGAGGGTTTGTTAGCTGTTGGATCAGCACTATCACGACCACTTCGTGAGCCACATGACCCTATATATAGCCCCCCTCCCGGACATGTTCAGCACTCAGTGTCTGCTCATTGTTGTTAATTTTGGTATACGAAGCATTCGGATTCCCTGCATACGTCCAACGGTGCATTTGATATGCGGGCACTCATGAGCCACCGTTGGGCTGTATGCAGGGGAAACCGTGTGTTTTGTTCTCTTCAGTGTTTAGAGTTTTTAGAATACAGTTACATCAAAGTTTAATACATTATTACACATCACCAACAACATCCCTATCTAGTCTTCACTTTTTCTTCGTGTGTGTCCCTTTATTCTGATTGCGCCGTAACCATGGGCAAGCTTCATCATTTAACTTGATGCTTGGGGTCAGTGTTCACTTTGAAGGGCAGAATTTCATGAAACTTATTGTAATCTTCCAACATGTCTGTCTTGTCCTCCACTCCACGATGTTTCTTTTCCCTGAAAGAACTATGTGGCGCTTTGACTCATCGGCTGATGTATTCGCTTGCTTATCTTTTCTTTTTTCCGGTTTGGTAGAGATGTCCTTCACATAGAAAACCTGAGCCACATCATTAGCTAGAACGAATGGTTCGGCGTCGTACGCAAGATTCTTGAGATCCACTGTAGTCATTCTTGAGCTCATCTGAGGCAGTGTTGTCATTGTTGAGATGTGTTTGCAACCAACCGCCAAAATTCTCCATGTGTTCCTTTGTAATCAAGGAGTCATCCATCCCCGGGTTGCCGGAGCATACAGTATTCTTGTGTTTCTGGATATACGGAGCCACCAAACTGGAATTATGTAGAACTGTGTAGTGTGCTTGTGTGAAAGAATGCCCGTCCCTACATATTGTTGATTTCCTTCCTAGAGTGCATTTTCCACACAGTCTCCCCTCATGTCGCGATTCAGGAAGACCAATCGGCTTAATGCCAGGAATAAAGTCAGCACAAAACTCAATGACCTCCTCTGTTCCATAGCCTTTGGAGATGCTTCCTTCTGGACTAGCACGGTTATGAACATACTTCTTCAAGACTCCCATGAACCTCTCAAAGGGAACATATTGTGTAGAAATACAGGACCTAGAATGGTAATCTCGTCGACGAGGTGTACTAGGAGATGTGTCATAATATTGAAGAAGGATGGTGGGAACACCAACTCAAAACTAACGAGACATTGAACCACATCCTTCTGTAGCCTTCCTAGAATGGCTGGATCGATTACCTTCTGCGAAATTGCATTGAGAAACGCACATAGCTGAACAATGGGTAGTCGAACATTTTCTGGTAGAAACCCCCACAATGAAACCGGAAGCAATTGAGTCATAAGCACGTGGCAGTCATGAGACTTTAGGTTCTCGAACTTTTTCTCTGCCATATTTATTATTCCCTTTATATTCGACGAGAAGCCAGACGGGACCTTCATACTGCTCAGGACTTTGAAAAATATCTCCTTCTCTTCTTTGGTAAGAGCGTAGCTAGCAGGACTTAGACGTCCTTTATCCGTCTTCATTGGATGCAGGTTGTCTGGGTCTTTCACACGTTGCTGGTCTTGCCGTGCTTCCGGCGCATCTTTTGTCTTCCCATACACGCCCAAGAAGCCTAGCAGGTTCACGCAAAGATTCTTCGTCACGTGCATCACGTCGATTGCAGAGCGGACCTGTAGGAGTTTCCAATAGGGTAGCTCCCAAAATATAGACTTCTTCTTCCACATGGGTACGTGGTTGTCTGCGTCATTCGGAACAGACTATCCGCCAGGACCCTTTTCAAAGATTACTTCTAAATCCTTGACCATATCATATATAACATCACCCACTAGTACAGAACGACACATCGGAAACGGGCCAAAAACCCCTTCGGCAACGGAGAAAGGGTCCGTGTCCCCGCCTCTGTCACTGATGTGAAGGCCTTCATCGGTAACGGAGGCCAAAAACCGTTTCCTATGAGGTCTCTATTTGGCAACTGTTGTGCGCAGACCTACGTTTCCTTAGTTTTCTTTCATCAGATACGGAGTTTGCCATCCACCCGTTTGCACTGAGCATTTCTCATATTTCGGTTATATGCCATAATACATGAAAGGCTGATTGCACAATGCAATAAAATGTTATTCAATTCATAACATAGAACAAATGCCATCATTACATTGGTATACAATAATATCACTTTTTTTTTACAATTTGATTACAATCATATCCATCACACATTGACAATTTGTAATATCACCTATTACACTTTGACTACAATCATGAACTCTAAACCTATAAGCAACTAACCTAACAAGATGGAAGGCTGGCTAAATTAAGCCAGCCTTCCATCTTTGACTTGGAGCTCACCTTCTATGAGCTCTCGGTCGTCGCAGTACCCACTCCAAGACCAGTATCCATGAAATTTCCTTGCCTTAAGTTTTCTGGTTCTCGGAATGATAGATTGGTACTTTTATGCATTGTTGCCGAAATAAACTCCTGCGTGAAAGAAAAAAAAACTATTAGCGAAATGTACAAAATACATCTGGATATTAAAAAAATCGGTGGCTATTTTCCTGCAACTGCTTTGTTCGGTTGCCATTTTCGAGAAACTGCTAAGATCAACGGCAAATATCCAGGAACTGCTCTGTTTGGTGGCAGACAGTTCACATTCCTTCCTTCTCTTCTTCCTCGTTCCACCCCAATCCCCCACCCGCCATGGACGACCGCAACAGAATAACAGAGACAACTACCGTCCATACCCACGGCACCGTTCTGGAGGTGGTGTACACGAACGAGGAGCATACCGTGGAGCGGATCCTCAACAAGTACGAGGAATGGCTAACATGAAGAAGGAGTTCCCATCCAACCAACACGGTTTTTGGGAGCGGATACCGCTGCACAAAGTTAACCTCGACTACGCAGCAATAGATGGGTACGTGACCTACGAGTTGTAACGCAAGATCCTAACCTTGAAGGACAGGCTACGTCCAACATGGCAGGAAATGCTCTGCCCTAGGTGCAAGAATGCCCTAGGTGAATTGCAATAGGCTTTGGATATGGGTGTTTAACTAGTTTGTACAGTTGGTGCTTTAACAATAAGTGTTTGTAATTATCAGAACATGTATGTGTGAATTTGCACTAGGAATTTGTTTATGTGATGAAATGCTCATACGTAGAACCTAGTTCATCGGCATCACAGCCAGTCACAGAAAGATTTATACATTTCACCCGGCGGGAGATCGAGGAGGTGCAGGCCTCTGCCAGATGCGCAGAGATGCTACCAGCGCGCTGCGACGCAATCACCTCCTCCTCCTTCTCCTTCGTCGACATCCACCTCATCCTCCTTCTCCAGATCAGACACCACCTACAGATCCTCCACCACTTCTAGATCGGCCACTTCCTCCTCCAGATCGGCAACTTCCTGCTCCAGATGGGTTTCTGCTGGTAGATCCGCCGGAGGTGCTGCACCACCACCTCATGAATGACCTCCTCCACATCGGCCTGGCTCAGAAGAAGCCGGGCATCACCGGAGGAGGAGGGCGTCAAATGGTGGCGCTGCCGCATCATTAGCGGACGCATGGCCGCCTCCAGATCGACCTTCCCCTCACGAAGGGCTGCCGCTAGAACGGTGCTGCCGCGGCGGCTAGAGCCGCGGCCGCGATGGCCAGATCTAGAAGCGCCGACAGAGGAAGCCATTAGAGAGAGTGAGGAGAGTTGAAAGCCACAGTGTGCGGCGTCTAGGGTTGGAAGAGAGACAGTGAGAGAGTGATAATGAGAACGAGCCGACAGTATATATAAGCACGACATTGGCAACGAACATTTTATATAACCGTTTCCATTGATTTTACACCAGCGAGAGAGTAAACTTACTACCCAACTTACTAACAGGTACTCTAAATTACATATGAACGCAGAGACCACTTAGCAGCTAATGCTACTACATACGGACTTGATAATGAAGTAAACGATTACATATATGCTACTACTAGCTAATGCTACTACTAGCAGCTGCTGATGAAGACTCGGGCTCGTCGTCGCTGTACACGAGTGCGTCCCTCCGGCATAAGGTACCGTCGAAGATCTTGATGAAGAACCCGTTGTCGCCGTCAAACTCGAAGCACAAAAAGTGCCCCTGCTCAAGCTTGTACGCTTGGGCGAATGACTTCCATCCCTGACCGAGGTACAAATTCCCCCCGGCACTCACGGCCGTCTTCACCGCCCAGCTGCCGTTCTCACAGTTCTCCATCTTCAGATGCATGGTAGCTGCCACCATGCCTTGGAGCTTCTCTGCGAACGCCCTCGGGGGCCTCAGGCGGCTCTCGATGCTCTTGTACAGGATAACCAAGAACTCGAAGCTGCGTAGCTCCGGGGACATGTCTTCAGAGGACGGTGAGGGAGACACCGACGGCGTGGCATTGCGGCTGCGCCCCCTACCACGGCCGCGCCCACGCTCACGGCCGCGCCCACGTCCACGGCCGCGACCGCTGATGGTACCTCTCGCCGGGGACATGTCTTCAGAGGACGGTGAGGGCGACACCGATGGCATGGCATTGCCGCTGTGCCCCCTACCACGGCCTCACCCTCGTCCACGGCCGCAACCGCTGCTGGTACCTCTCGCCATGGATTTGGACGGAGGGGATCTGGCGAAGTTTGAATAACTGTAGGCGATGGACTGGGGCTTCAAAGAGACCGCTGCTGGTACCTCTCGCCATTTATACTCGCGGGTCTGCTCCGCCCACCTCCCCATCTGCCCATTCGCTAGCCTCCACGTATCAACATTTTTAACGGTTGGAAAATTCTATCCGTTACCATAGAGGCAAATATTGGAAACGGACAATTTTATTAACCGTTGCCAATATAATAGGTGACGGAGATTGGAAAGGGTCCGTTGCCAATGTAGGCGGGCCTGGTCAGGTTTGTACGCACCGGCCGCGTGGAAAGCGCGATTCTTCGTCGCCTAACACCTGCCGTTTCCATAGAGGGGTATCCGATGTGTCGTTCTGTACTAGTGACCAGTAGGGAGGAGTGGCTTCGTCCGGTGATCTGCCTCACCTTTGAAATGCTTGCCTTTCTTTCTTACGGGATGCTGCGTTGGAAGAAATCGACGATGCCTTGGGTACACATTCTTGTTACCTAAATATATATACTTTCAGTCTTATCTAAACAGTGCGTGCATGCATTGTATCCCTTGTTTGACTGTCCTGATATGTTACTAAGAGCAGGCCAATCATTGATGGTTACAAACAACAACGCTCGTAGGTCAAATGACTCCTGTTTGTGCTAACCTTTTGGAACACTTCAATAAAATGGGGATAAACTCGAGCTCGGTGGTGAAGAACAAAGGAGAACGAAGCTGGCTAGCTCGGGCATTTCATCGAACACCTCTTATGCATAGGAAGAAACAACAAACTAGCACACACCTCTCACCTTATAGAATGGAAAAAACAGAGGAGAGGGGTGAGCAGGGGCTGCTTTTATAGGAACAGAGGACCTCTAGTTCCGGTTCGTATTACGAGCCGGGACTAGAGGTTCCCGCACATGGCCCTGCCGTGCAAGACACCTCTAGTCCCGGCTCATAATACGGACCGGGACTAGAGGTCCCGTTCGAACCGGGATTAGTCCTATGCGGCATCGTAATCGTTGAACCGGGACTAGTGCCCTCCTCTAGTCTGGGTTCAAAAGCAATCCGGGACTAGATCCCAATTGGGGTCTGGACCAAAGGCATGGTTTCCACTAGTGAACAATATTTTAATTTCTAGTAGTTTTATAACACGTCATCCGATGTACGGACAGACATGGAGACCAAGATTAACGGATCTCGAACACCCAAACATTGACATATTTATAATAGTAACCCCTTTTGAAGAAATTCTTAACTGCAAGTTTGACTAGTTATTTTACAAACAATTCATTAGCATGTTGACATACGTTTATCACATTGCCAACTCAGGTACCCTCAACTTTCATACCAATATCACCACCGGTCAGTGGACACTACGTAGGGGGTAGGGCTAGTTGCCCCCCCCCCACCCCGCTAAGCTCGCCGATGTCAGTTTCATTCCACAACATGACAAAAGGCTACCCCTAGGTTTTCGTGTTTTCCTCCTTTGGCAACCAATTCCAATCGGCTTCCCCTTATTCCATGCCTCTGCAACCACCATCGACCAAACCACCATCCTCCCCACGCGCGGTTGGCGTGCTAATGTGTGCCTTGTCGTCCTGTCCTATCCCAAGCTCCTCCTCCGATAATGTATTGCCACCATGGTCATCCCTCTAGGCCTAGCACTAGTAGAAAAGACTTATAGCAGTCCTAGTATCAGTTGCCTTTTTTTTAGACTCGTCACTGGTATTTGCAGTGGCGCCTAGAGTGAGTGTACGCAGCACCCGTAAGTGGGACCCGAGCGTCCACCCGACTAGCTAGAACATGCTGGTGGCTCGTACGTCATTTTTCTAAAGCGCCATTATTATTTCAATAGTGGTGGCGTGGACAACTAGGACGCCACTAGTATTTGAACCGTGGTGGCGTGTGGCAGTAGCCGCATGCCACTAATATCTTCCCGCCTGCCCGGCGCGGATGGCCTCGGTTGGAGGCATGGCCTTCCTTTCAGCCTCTCGAAACGTCGATCAAGCGGCCAGGCTTTATGGCGTGACGGCTGTTCTGCCAAGAGAACATAGCAAGTGCATCACTCTGGGCATTAAAACCATGGCGGCCGAGGAGGATCATCCCTACCATACTCTCTCCTCACGTGCTCTTCTCCTCATCGCTGCCTTTCTAGTCGGCTCTTCTCTCCTCCCACAATGACCCACAACGACGAGAGCGACGGTAGTGGGCCGGCGGGGGAGCCCTGGTTCTAGCCGCGCAACCTCCAAAAGGAGCTCCCCGAGGAGTTCGTCCGGTACGGGCTCATGGTCTCGCCTGACAGTCGGCTGCCAGGTAGTTGGCACATGAGCGAGGGCGGCTTGCCGTGCCGCCGCTCCCCACATTGACACCGAGGAGATGGAGGATCTCATCCTAGATAGGTGGAGTCGGCTACCGAAGGACCTCAAGTTCGATCCAGGTTGCGCGCCTCACAACCCGGCGTGGATGGGTATCCTCGAGGGGGAGCGGGAGGAGCGGATCAACCACTGGGAGGGCCCGTTTCGTCCTTAGGGCGTGAAGAACCGTGGAGGCAGGTGGCATTTCTGGGCTGGGCGAATGATCGAGGAAGTCCTCGCCGACTTCCAGGCTACACGAAACCTCTTCTCCTTAGGCCGCGTGCATCGTTCCCTTGCTCTCCCGAGCGCACACCACCAGCGCTTGCTCGTATTGCACCGCCCGTGGAAAGCTCTGACCTTAACAAGCTCAAGCGCTGGCCGTTGCTCGCCCAAGGCGGCCTCCGTGATGATTCGGCAACGCAGGATACTGCGTCGGGTCCTAAGACAGAGCCGACGCCACAATGCACCAGGTCGCCACAACCACCGGCCCGTGTCTACATCGACCTCAGCGGCGGTGACGAGTAGGGCTTCGTCCACGTGGGCGGCCACCCTAGTTAATTTGACCTAGGGTTTATTTAGTTTATTTATGTTTCAAATTATTGTAAGAGCCTTTTGGCGCAAAACATGTTACTTCCCGGTTTAGATGAAATATTAAATTTAAAATCAGGCAAAAAATTGAGGTCCTCATCTAGTGGGAAATTGGGAAAGAAGGTGATAGAAGGAAAAAGAGATAAGGGGTTGGGTTGGGGCACCAATGGGACGCGTGTCTGTCGTGCGTGAGCACGCGTTGCTTGAGCGTCAGCATTCACTGGCCAGAGAGCCTGTTGGATATCCTCCTCATGTGGATTGTGAGGATATGGCCATTCGAATCCATTCTCAGGCAGACCAAACATGTGCAGAAACCCACTACCAATTGGGTTATGACTCAGAGTCATTTTGGACTTGCACATGAGGGAAGTTAGATGTTAAGCCCCACATCCAGCCACCACTAGGTAGAGAGACAAAAAATTCATGTTAGCCTGCATTAGAGAAGAAAGAGGGAAAACCAAGAGAGAAGGGAAGGAGAGGAACTTGAATCAAGCATCAGGTACTCCCCACAAGGTCGTGAAGTAAGAATCCATTGCATTGTCTCTTTAAAGCGGTGGTTCGACTCCCTTTGGTGAGATTGTTTCAATCCCTAACTTTTTGACCCCAAATCTTGTTGTTATATCTAAGTTATGTCATATCTTGATGTATGATATTGTCTAGTGCTCTGTAGAGAAGAAGTTGTATCCCATATCTGATAATAGTGGAAACAGATAAGGTTTATTTTGGCCCCGTGCTTTTATTCACTCAAGTTTAGAGTATTTTCACGTAAAATATGGTCTCTGTGTTGATATTTGTAGCTGCATTTATAGGCTGAGAACACATGGAATTTGCTCTACCTGAGTGCTACGATAAGCTAGTATTTGTCATACTCAGACTGTTGTTTGCACTCAGTACTTGTAGTAACTTCAGACTGAACCTATTATCTTCGTATATGTTGGATGCATATGTTTCTTTCCGTTATTGAACAATGATCGTTTAGTGCATGAGCGGTGCCGAAGTCATATATTAGTTCCGCCGCATATTTTCGGATCACACTCAGCAGATTGTGGCAATGGAGATCTATAGATCCACTATTTTGTTGCTTACCCGTGCAGATCCTAAAAGACATTGTGCTTCACAACTTAAGGCTTCAGTAAATATAATGAGTTCCTTATTATCATTCCATATTTGTTTTAATATTTACATAGTTAGCGTATGCTTAGTGTAAATGTAAGTTAACGGTGATTATAGTTCAATATCGATTTTAGTTTTTCATGGAGCATAGCTTTCTTTACGAGTGTATAATGGCTGGCCAAATTCTCGGCCCCTCCGCGCGCCCGGGCTACGGTAGCGAGCACTGTAGCTAGCTACAGTGCTACAGTGCACGTGGGCCCAGGCGTTAGCGACCCAGCGCGCTGGGTTTTTTTTGCAGAGAAGCACGCGGGGGCCGGAAATTCCACGTTCTTCTCAGAAAAACCGGCTCCAGGGACCTGTTTGGAATTACGCTAGACTCGGGGTTCTTTTTCGTAAAAAGACACGAAACCCCCCTCCTCCTCTCTCCCGCGAGCGGCCCGAGCTCGCCGCGGACGCCGCCGCGGCCCGCCGCGGCAGCACGTCTCCGTGCTCGAATCGAAGGCCACGGCGCGGTTCGCCGTCGCCGCCGCTCCGTCCTGGCCGAGCGCCGCGTCCCGGGACGCCGAGGCCGCGCGGGAATCACCGCCAATCGCCGCCGCCTAGACCGCGCTCCGATGACCTACGCGCGGCGGCGCCGCCACATACGCGCACGCCGCGACGAGCCGCATCCGTTGCGGCCAGTCACGCGTCCCAGAGCGCGCGGGTGCGCTGCCGGTGAGGTCAACGTCGCCGCCGGCCTGTCGCCACGGGCGACGTCACGCAGTGACGACACGGGCCTGGGCTGAGCAGTGGGCCGTCCACTGGGCCGGCCTGCTTGCGGGGCGCCTGCCTCGGCCCATTTTTTTTTCCATCCTGTTATTTTTTTCCCAGCACTACTTTTAAAACACCTGAAATATTGATCCAAATAAATTCTAATAAATTTTCAAATATTTGCAAAAACCAATGTAGTCATTCTAAATACTTCGTGACCTTTTCCAGAATGTTTCAAATCTTGCACATTTCAAATCATAGATAAATCTTCATTTCCCACCTTCGCGCTATTTCAAAAAATATCGATTTCAATGTTTCCTTTTAAAATTCTTAATTCAGACCAGTTTCTAAAAAATTAAATTTTAAAAAAAATCCAAACAATTTAGAAACACCTGAAATATTGATCCAAATAAATTCTAACAAATTTTCAAATATTTGCAAAAACCAAAGTAGTCATTCTAAATACTTCGTGACCTTTTCCAGACTGTTTCAAATCTTGCACATTTCAAATCATAGATAAATCTTCATTTCCCACCTTCGCGCTATTTAAAAAAAAAATATTTCAATGTTTCCTTTTAAAATTCTTAATTCAGACCAGTTTCTAAAAAAAAAATTAAAAAAAAAATCCAAACAGTTTAGAACCTTTTCCAGCTGATTTCAAACCTTCGAAATTCCAAATAATATAGACCATCTTATGTTCCTAGAAATGCAAATTCAATAACTTTAAATATATTCAGAAGAAAAATATAAAAAACATATTAAAATGACCACAAAAAAATGCTACCTAATTATGTCATCCGATCATAATTTAAATTTGAAAGTTTTAAATTTCCAAAATACCCTTCAAATCGGCCATGTTTTGCAAACGTTAGAAAAATTCAAATCCAAATAGCTTCCCATTTTTAACAATTCCAAAAGTCCAAACAATCTTAAAACGTAAGCTGTCTTCGAATTTCAATAATTTCGAAATCTGCAACATTCTGAAATCTAAACAATTTCAATTTTAAATTTTACCACAAGGCCAGGAATAATATGACAAACATAGCAGCATAACAACAGAATAAAAAAATTGCCTATTTATGACGTACGATCAAATTCAAAAAATTGAAAAATTCAAATTTAATTGCATTTCAAAACTGAACATTTAACAAATGGACAGAAAAATCAATTATGAATATCTTCCCAAGTTTGACAATTATTGAAATTTAATAAACTTATAGGTGTAGTTTTTTTTTTTACAAATCACAACAAAATAAAACTAAACAACTTTTGAATGCGTATATTTACAAATTTGATTTTTTTTACAGTCAAATTAAATATTTAAGACAAAAAACAAAAACACATCGATTCGAATGAGTTAATATTTACAAATATATTTAACCGCATCAGATAAATTAACGTGACTTTAAATCTTATTACAAGCATTTCTTCAAAATGTTAGGTTCCTGACACGTGCTACCATTTTACTTCCACAATTTCTAGAAAAAACAAAACCGTTTGCAAGTTTTTTTCTTCATTTTCCAAAATTGCCAAATATGTTCAGATACTCCAGCTGAGAAATTACGATGAATTTGAACATTTTTAATCACAATGCCCACGGTGCGTTTCTACATGATCGAATACAAAAAAATATATACATCATATTTACTTAAACTCTTACGCGATAATTTCCAACCTATAATATTTAACCGCATCACATTAAATGTATTACTTATTTGTACTACTTATTTGCACAAAAAATGGGATACTACTTACTTGCAAACGAATTGAACTACATCAAAATTCACGGATTTTTTTTCCCATCCTTTTTTTTTGCCTACTTTCCTTTTCCCACAAAGAAAAAAAAACTATTACACCTGTTCAAATACAAAAAAATAGCAGATATTTCCTGTATTTTCCGTCTTCAAACTCATTTCAATAAAACAAAAAAAAACTTATTTGTAGTACTTAGTTCCAAGAAAAAAAATGGAATGCTGCTTAGTTCCAAAAAAATTGGAATACATCAAAATTCGCGAAAGAAATGAAATACATTTGAACATTTAAAATTGCCCACGAGATTAAATGTATTACTTATTTGTACTACTTATTTGCAAATAAATTAGAATACTACTTACTTACAAACGAATTGAACTACATCAAAATTTACGGACAGCAGATAAAAAGAAAACATTTGAACATTTGAAATTGCTCGAAAAAAAACAGAAAGTTCTAAAATATAGGAACATGCTCACAATTACAAATCCTAAATATTACGACAAAATATACCACAAATTCCAACAAAAATACATGCAACGCACGATAAAATTCAACTTGCTAAAACAAATTTATAGATCTCTATAAACACATATACTTCACAAATTGTCTCGCATATTGCACTCTCCATCATTTTTCTATTTCTATTTCCAAATACTTTTGTAATTTCCAAACACAAATTCAAAACATCTAACACCAACTTCAAAGATCTCTAAAAACACATATATACTTCTCAAACCACCTAACACCAAATTCAAAGATCTTTTTCTATTTCTATTTCCAAATACTTTTGTAATTTCCAAACACAAATTCAAAACACCTAACACCAAATTCAAAGATCTCTAAAAACACATAAACTTCTCAAATTATCTCGCATATTGCACTCTCTCTCCTTTTTTCTTTTTTCTATTTCCAAATACTTCTGCAAAAAAAAATATCTTACAAATTTCAAATAGTACATAAGATCTCACTAATAAATTTAAAAAAAAACCACAATAATACATGCAAACTACTTATGCTAATTTTTTTTAAACATTCAAAAATTTGTCACCATTTGGAATTAATTCATATGCATTATTTTCCTAATTTCAATTAAATATTAACACCCACATACAAACATGTTCGAACATTTCAAGCTACTAAATAATTGAATATTTTACAAAAAATAAAAAAAATGCTCAAAAGGATTACTATCTACTCATAGCAAAATAAAAAACATGTTTGCAGATTGTAATTTCGCCAACATTTGAGAAATTTTCCTAATATTCCACAAAATATGACAAGAACACTCAAAAAAAAACCGCAACATACTTATAGCAAATTACAAATATATTTCAACATTTCAATTTCGCCAACATTTCTGACATCATACAAAAAAAAATCACAGGAAAAACTCACAAAATATAACAATAACACTCACAAAAAAAACTACCTATTCATGACGAAATAAAAACATGTTCCAACATACCAATTTAGCTAACATTTTGGTTAAAAAAATATATATATACTGCTCAAAGAAAAAAAAACAAGAGCGTGCTTAAAGATTGAACATACTCTAAGATATATCAGTTTTTTTTCCTTCTTAAAAACAATTTAAGGAACTGTTAAACTTCCAACATGTAAGCCTACCCTATTTAAGCAGATTAGAAACAAAAAATTGTGGAGGTAAAAATCTTCTTCCAAAAATCAAAACGTTTAAATATAAACAACTTTTGAACACGTACATTTCCAAAAACAAAGTTTTTTCCCCAAGTATTCACAAATATGGCAAATATATGAATATTAACACAACAAACTCCCTTCCTCTAATTACGTGAAGTTACATCTAATAAATACTCACATAATGCACTTCCTCTAGCTGTGATCTCAAATTAAGCATTTCAATTTGGTAAATATTTGGAAGTAATATGCACTCCCTCTAATTATATGAAATTCAATAGAATAAATGTGTGTTTCCCACATATGGAGTTCAACTAACTACTGATAAAAAAATAAAAACATTTTCCATCCATTTCGATTTTAGATGTACCAACATGATCACAAAAAAAACTATTTAAGTCAACATACCAACATTTTCAGACATTTCCAATTGCTTGATATTCCGATGTTCCACAAAATATAACACAAATGCTCAAGAGAAAAAAACATATACTCATAGGAAATTACAAAAATATTACACCATTTCATTTTGGCCAATACTTCGACACCGTACGAACGAACTTTCTGCAAATGTAGAAACAAGTTCAAATGGATTTTCCTGATTACACTTAAATATTGACGTCGAAATTCAAACATGTTTGACCATTTCGATCCACTGAATATTTCAATATTATATACAATATATCCGAAATGCACACAAAAAATGCTACCTATTCATGACAAAACAAAAACATGTTCCAACATACCAATTTAGCTGACATTTTTGGCTAACAAGAAATATATATACTGCACACAAAAAAAACATCAAGGGCGTGCCGTGCCGGCGCGCCAAATTCAACTAGTTGAGTGTAACATTCAGCCACGTTTATAACTTTTCCAACAATTGTACAGGTGGATACTTTCGTTCAAAAAAAAAAATTCCCCAACAGAGTAATCCTGCTACGTAGGACATAGTATTATCTGAAGACGTAGTATATTTGTTTAATCAGCCTTAATTTGAGGGGAAGCCAGCGCTGGTATGGTGAGGCGATCTTTACGGCGTGCCGTAGCCTTGTCAATTGTTCGTCGGCCATGGACGCGGAACTCGCAGCATGCAACGAAATGGTCGACGGAGCCGATCGACCTTGAAATGGAGTGCACTACTGCATCAACAGTCTGGTGTCAAAAGAAGACGTTAATTACTTTAGCCTTAGTGCACATTTTTCGTAACATAAAGGAAAGCTTTGGAGAAAATAGGAACCAGAATAAGTAAGCCATCGCTTGGCACATCTGAGGAGGGCTTTTTTTAATATATATATAGAAATTAGGCCAAAGGCACATCGTTAAATTAATAACGTCAACAACGGCGACATGTACAAGGAGCTAAACACAGCTTACAACATCAAACTGCACATACCCACATAAAAAAAATCTAACAAGGAGACAACAGTGCCTTAAAAAGAGAGACCGGGCAATGGACAACGGGGTTGCAGAACAAGTAGAAAGCTTTGCCCAAAAAAGCAACACGAAGAGCCAACATCATCCGAAGAAGTGCCGCCATCTCCGCCACAAGACATTCGGGGAGCCGCACATTGTGGACTCCAAGACGGCATCTTCAAAAAGAGCACGACGTCGAAGCGCCGCCACCGCCCGATCCGAGAATTTTGGATTTTCACCCGGAGCACGTAAGAGAACGGGGAGAAGCCACCACGACGTTTTCAAGAAGGGAACGACATCCGCGGACGTCGCCGTCGTGGCCCAGCAGCGGTGGGCAAGGGTTTGGGGAGGGCTTCAAACGACCCATTTTTGGATTTAGAGGTTTCCCGTCTGAATTACATGATATTGTACCCAAGGATTGTTATTCTTCCATGATTTAATGAAAGTCTTTTTTTTCGCAAAAAAAAGAAAAAAAACCTTAATTTGAGGATTGTTGTAGACTTGTAGTTGACTACCGTATGAATCGTGCCTCGTGCGTCCAGATTTGCAGGAGTAAGGGACCATGTCCTCACAAAAATTCCTTCTATCTTCTTTGGTCAGGGGACCAACAGAAACAAATCTGGTCGTACCAGAATCACGGAATAGTCCCTGTGCACATGTGTATAAGAACACGAAAGGTATACCATCCCAGTTGCATGTTTTCCATGGAAGAGATATATAGTTGCGGATCGAACTTGTCGATGTGCACCTTACACTTTCATGCTCCCAACACAAAGTACAAGTTTGTACAAGTCAAAGGAGATCGGAGACCTTTGTCTGCTCTGAACCCTCAAGTAACAATCACAATTCGTCTGAACTTTTTCTTGTCTGAACAAATGTCTGAACTTTTTCTTGTCTGAACACTTTCATGCTCCCAACACGAAGTACAAGTTTGTGTCCTGTCCATGAGTATCTTAGAACAAATGTTTCGTGATAACTTAGTACTCCCTCCGTTCCACAATATAAGATATTTTAGGTGTTTCACATTTTGTTTAGATTCGGACTAAAATGAGTGGACATATACAATAAAACATGTATAAATACATGTGTATACATGTGAATGTGGAAAAGGTCTACAACATCGTATATTGTGGAACAGACAGAGTATATATAACCCTGCAGCGCAGAACAGAACTTGTCCGAACCACTCTTTTTTTTTACCTTGATGCATGCACCCCCTCAAGTGCTGAATGAAAATAAGCTTTTGCCAGCTCTGAACCCTTAAGTCACAATTATGCTGGAATTTATCAGGACTGCCATATGCATCTTTAGACTCGTGCGTGTATGCTGAGCTTGGTCAAGGGAAACAAACACGAAATCGTCTCGACCGCGCAGTCGAGCATCCTCGCCAGACGATACATCGTCCTTTTCGTTGTGGACGTCGCAATTCCAAACGGTAGCTACGTGTCTGTGCATCATCCGCACGCCTTTGACGGCTGTTGCTCTCAAGGACAGAAGCTCTGGATCGAGCTCACCTAACCCTGAAATTGACAAGAGAGACAATGAGGTACGTGTAGATAGTGATTGATATTCTGACCATGAGCTCACTTCAGACGAGTCCGCCACGTTGACGGAGTTGATCGATGTTGTCTTCTGTGGGACCATACGTATAAACTAAGAAGAAATAGAAACGTGGTGATTGATTTGTCTGAATATGCTACTTATTTATCTGATTTTAATAAGCCACAGACTGCAGACATTTTCATGGCTTGAGCTTGAGACAACCATTTGCTAGTGCTTTGGTTGAACATGCCCTTATGCTCAAATCCCTCTCTCTTTGAAACGTTAAAGGCCTCGGTGCACACAAAAAGGGCATTGTCGTCCCCTCAGTAGCTACCTACTTCTCGCCTTCAATGGTATCTCTTGTTCATAAACAAAATATATTGATATCAAGAACGTACCAGTTACACCCGATTTTTAATGTTAAAAACTAGTCCTTCAATGGTATCTCTTTTTCATAAACAAAATATATTGATATCAAGCACGTACCAGTTACACCCGATTTTTAATGTTAAAAACTAGTCGATATATCAAAGAAGCATGCATACATCTAAGAATAAAGAAACAATAAACATGACCATGCCAAATTGATCAACGACTCACTGCAGCACAAACAACTACCGTGCCCCTATTGCGACAAAACCTTGACTGTAAAAAAATTCTCCAATGGCGACACCTCGAGAAAGGATTCAATGCACGAGCACCGTGCTCACCCAACCTAACAAACAAACTCAGATTATGAATTTTCACTATGGAGAAAGTTCAATCAATCTCAGTAAAATGCCTTCAACAAGTAAACTCGACTAGTCCATCATTGTCAGACACGAGCATTGAAATCCAGACCTAGGGTTTCACTACAGAAATCGACATTGGATACTCAAAAAGCACCACCAAAATCGTAGTCACCCAATGATGTCATCTCCACTGCCGAGAACACTGCTGCAACATACCAATTGGCAGGATCACAATACCTACACACCACCGTTGGAAAAGGTGACGCCTAGGAGGTGTTTTAGCACGCTTAGGCCCTAGGCGATAAACAAATGCGTCGCCTAGGGCAGCATAAGTCTAGACATGGCATTACTAGAAACGAGACCTTTCGACTAGGGCCGATTTTGCCTCTAGTCCCGGGTGGCTTAAGACCCGAGACTAGAGGGGGCACTAGTCCCGGGTCAAACGTTTTCCACTTGTCCCGGGTCGTGAGGGAGCTCTAGTCCCGGGTTGTAATACGACCCGGGACCAAAGGTGTCTTGGCAGGGCTGCCAAAAAGCGTGGGGCACGCGAGGACCTCTAGTCCCGGGTTGTAATACAACCCAGGACTAGAGGTGGAGACTACATCTTCCACTCCGAGCCCTCCATTTTTTCAGCTCGAGTTCATTTTCATTTGCTCCATTCTTTCCTCTCTCTAGCTCAAGTTTATCCCCATTTTTTTCTCACTATTGTTAAGATTAGCGGCAACCATCTATCCGAGGGTTAGCAACTTGATCCTTTCATCCGGCATTGCTCATTTTAGCTCATTTCCTCACTAGCTTAGCTCATTTCAATTTTGTAGTGCTTGGTAGGTGTTTGATGAAATGCCGAAGTTAGGAAGTTCATTTGTTTTAGATGCAATTTAAGCTAAATTAAAATATTATTTGTGTGTTCTAGTGCCGTGCTCACCGCCGTTGATCGCCCTGGTTGTCCCGTCACCGGCACCACCTCGGTAAGCATATTTTTTGAAACTTTTATTTAAAAAAATCTTAATTGTGATTTAGATGCATAATTATTATTTGTATTTTTTATATGTATTTTGAGCTCAAATTAATTTATGATTTGTGGATTTTAGTGTCGTCCCGGTCCTTACCGCCGTCAATAGGCCCCGCCGTCCCGTGACCGGCACCACCTCGGTGAGCCTCTTTTTTATCTTTTATTTTAAAAAATTCCTTGTATGATTTAAATGCATAATTATTTCATATGGTCACTACTCTACCTTGGTTTTAATGTGATGAACTTGTATTAATGAATATGGTCCGTTCCCTATTATGTTCGTTTACCGTAATGGGTTTTAGCGGTGATTTGCAGATGAGTCATCCATGGATGTACGATGACCGACGCTCTAAAGAGTACATGGACGGCGTGCAATCTTTTCTCGAAGTGGCTAGGGATAACAAGGGGCCGAATGGTTTTATGTGTTGTCCATGCAGTAAATGTCGGAATGAGAAGGATTACTCTAACTCAGACACCCTTCACATACACCTGATTCAGTCTGGTTTCATGCCCGGCTATAATTGTTGGACCAAGCACGGAGAAAGAGGGGTTATGATGGAAGACAACGAAGAAGAAGAAAACGATGACAACTACATGTACCCTGAATACGATGGTGACGCAACGGGGGAAGCTGATGATGAAGAGGTACCAGATGATCCCATCATACATGATGAATTACGTGGGGTCATCGTTGATGCACATAACGAAGTAGAAAGTGATTTGGAGAAGTTGAAGTTGGAGCGCATGTTAGAGGATCACAAAAAAAGTTATACCCAAATTGCGACGATGGCAACACAAAGCTCGGTACCACACTGGAATTGCTGCAATGGAAGGCGGAGAATGGCTTATCTGACAAGGGATTTGGGAATTTACTGAATATAATGAAGCAAAAGCTTCCAAAGGATAACGAATTGCCTGACAGTACGTATGAAGCAAAGAAGGTTATCTGCCCTCTAGGATTAGATGTGCAGAAGATACATGCATGCATTAATGACTGCATCCTCTATCGCGGTGAGCAGTACGAGAATATGAATGAATGTCCGGTATGCGGTGCATTGCGGTATAAGATCAGAGCAGATGACCCTGGTGATGTTGAGGGCCAGCCCCCAGGAAGAGGTTCCTGCCAAGGTGATGTGGTACGCTCCTATAATACCACGGTTGAAACGTTTGTTCAGAAACAAAGAGCATGCCAAGTTGTTGCGATGGCACAAAGAAGACCGCAAGAGCGACGAGATGAACAGACACCCGGCTGATGGTTCGCAGTGGAGAAAAATCGATACAGAGTACGAGGAATTTGCACGTGACGCAAGGAACTTAAGGTTTGGTCTAAGTACGGATGGCTTTAATCCTTTTGGGGAGCAGAGCAGCAGTCATAGCACCTGGCCTGTGACTCTATGTATCTATAACCTTCCTCCTTGGTTGTGCATGAAGCGGAAGTTCATTATGATGCCAGTGCTCATCCAAGGCCCGAAGCAACCCGGCAACGACATTGATGTGTACTTGAGGCCATTAGTTGATGAACTTTTACAGTTGTGGCTGATGAAGGGGTCCGTGTGTGGGATGAGTACAAACAACAGGAATTTAACCTACGAGCGTTGTTGTTTGTAACCATCAATGATTGGCCTGCTCTTAGTAACATTTCAGGACAGTCAAACAAGGGATACAATGCATGCACGCACTGTTTAGATAAGACTGAAAGTATATATTTAGGTAAGAATGTGTACCTGGGCATCGTCGATTTCTTACAAAGCAGCATCCCCTAAGAAAGAGAGGCACGCAGCATTTCAAAGGTGATGCAGATCACCGGGTGAAGCCACCCCTCCGTAGTGGTGAAGATATATATGATATGGTCAAGGATTTAGATGTAATCTTTGGAAAGGGTCCTGGCGGACAGTCTGTTCCGAAGGACGCTAACAACCACGTACCCATGTGGAAGAAGAAGTCTATATTTTGGGAACTACCCTATTGGAAAATCCTAAAGGTCCGCTCTGCAATCGACGTGATGCACGTGACGAAGAATGTTTGCGTGAACCTGCTAGGCTTCTTGGGCGTGTATGGGAAGGCAAAAGATACTCTGGAAGCACGAGGACCAACAACTTATGAAAGACCCCAAACCTGCATCCAATGAAAACGGATAAAGGACGTCTAATTCCTTCTAGCTACGCTCTTACCAAAGAAGAGAAGGAGATATTTTTTGAAGTCCTGAGCAGTATGAAGGTCCCGTCTGGCTTCTCGTCAAATATAAAGGGAATAATAAATATGGCAGAGAAAAAGTTCCAGAACCTAAAGTCTCATGACTGCCACGTGCTTATGACCCAATTGCTTCCGGTTGCATTGCGGGGCTTCTACCGGAAAATGTTCGACTACCCATTGTTCAGCTATGTGCGTTCCTCAATGCAATTTCGCAGAAGGCAATCAGTCCAGCCACACTTGGAAGGTTACAGAAGGATGTGGCTCAATGTCTCGTTAGTTTTGAGCTGGTGTTCCCACCATCCTTCTTCACTATTATGACACATCTCCTAGTACACCTGGTCGACGAGATTATCATTCTGGGTCCTGTATTTCTACACAATATGTTCCCCTTTGAGAGGTTCATGGGAGTCTTGAAGAAGTATGTTCATAACCGTGCTAGGCCAGAAGGAAGCATCTCCAAAGGCTATGGAACAGAGGAGGTCATTGAGTTTTGTGTTGACTTTATTCCCGGCATTAAGTCGATTGGTCTTCCTGAATCGCGACATGAGGGGAGACTGAGTGGACAAGGCACTCTAGGAAAGAAATCATACATATGTAGGGACGGGCATTCTTTCACAAAAGCACACTACACAGTTCTGCATAATTCCACTTTGGTGGCTCCGTATATCCAGATACACAAGGATATTGTACGCTCCAACAACCCGGGGATGGATCAGTACATGATTACAAAGGAACACGTGGAGAATTTTGGAAATGCATCTGAACAACAACAACACAGTCTCAGATGAGCTGTACTTGTTGTCTAAGGGGCCATCTTCGACTATTTGGACTTTCCAAGGGTACGAGATAAATGGGAATACATTTTACACGAACGCCCAAGATAAAAAGAGCACCAACCAAAACAGTGGTGTCCGCTTTGATGATTCAAAAAACGTCAATGGGCGAAAGGTCACGGTCACATATTATGGTTACATAGAGCAGATATGGGAACTTGACTATGGACCTTCTTTGAAGGTCCCTTTGTTCTGGTGCAAATGGTTCAACCTGAAAGGCAACGGGGTAAATGTAGACCAACTGTATGGAATGACTACAGTGGATCTCAAGAATCTTGCGTATGACACCGAACCATTCGTTCTAGCCAAAGATGTGGCTCAGGTTTTCTATGTGAAGGACATGTCTACCAAACCTAAAAAAAGAAAAGATAAGCAAGCAGATACATCAGCCGATGAGCCAAAGCGTCACATAGTTCTTTCAGGGAAAAGAACCATCGTCGGAGTGGAGGACAAGACAGACATGTCAGAAGATTACGATAAGTTTCATGAAATTCCGCCCTTCAAAGTGAACATTGACCCAAGCCTGAAGTTAATGGATGAACCTTGTCCATGGTTACGGCGCAATCAAAGAAAGGGACTCACACGAAGAAAAAGTGAAGACTAGATAGGGATGTTGTTGGTGATGTGTAATAATGTATTAAACTTTTATGTATAACTGTGAAAACTCAGAAGAGAACTCTAAACATTGATATTTGGTTCTAAAAATCCAACGGCTTACAAGCGCTCGAGAAAGTTGAAACAAACACACGGTTTCCCCGTCATACAGCCCAACGGTGGCTCGTGAGTGCCTGCATATCAAATGCACCGTTGGGCTGTATGACGGGAATCCGAATGATTTGTATTAGTTATTCAAATTTAAACAATATTAGTTAATGCATTTATTCAAATATGACTTTCAAATTTAAACAATATTAGTTAATGCATTTTTAATTGAAAATGGCAAAATGGTTAATAGTTTGAATAGTTAGAACAATTATTCTAGAAAACAGAAAATTGCTTTGGATTAGTTTTACAAATTAAAAAATTTCATGTTGAGTTTTTTTTAGATTCGAAAGTATGCAGAAGCGATTTAAATTCATATTGAAAATAACTTTTGAAATTTGCGGGCTAAATTTTTGAAATTTTGGGTGCTTGAACGAAAAAAGGGACCTCTGGTCCCGGGTCGTGGCACCACCCGGGACAAGAGGTCAATTTGCGCGCGTGCTGCGAAAACACCTCTGGTCCCGGGTCGTGGCACCACCCGGGACCAGAGGGTACCCCTCTCGTCTACCCTCTGGTCCCGGGCCGTGGCACCGCCCGGGACCAGAGGCCCTCTGCTATAAAAAGGAGCGTTGACCCCGGGTCGTGGCTAGACCCGGGAGAACTTCGTCTTCTCCATCCGCCGGGACCGCCTCCGCCTCGACGACGCCGTGAGCCTGCCCGACCTCGCCGGCGCCGCCCTCCGCCTCCGCCGCGACCCGCTCCGCCTCCGCCGTGACCCGCCTCCGCCATGCCGCCACGCCGTGACGCCGCCGCGTCACCCTCCGCCTCCGCCACGCCGCGTCACCCTCCGCTATGCCGCGACCCGCCTCCGCCAAGTCCGCCGCCGGCGGCCGCCCTCCCAAGCACCAGTGAGCTTTTTTTTCTAAGTTTTTTTCCTAATTTTTTTCCTAAGTTTTTTTGCTAATTAACTTAGTGTACTGTTTTGCCAAGTACTGTTTTCCTTAGTATACTAGGTTAGTGTTGATAGCTAAGTTAGCTTTGAGTTTAGTTTTTAGTTTCATAGATTAATTAGCTAGGTTAGTTTTTTTGTTGTTAAGTGTAGTATATTTATCTTAGTATATTTGCTTAGGTAGATTTTGCTAGGTGTAGAAATATTTTAGTGTTAGAAATTCTGCGTAGTCGGAAAGTCGGGAAGTCGTTAAGTCGGTAAAGTCGGGAAAGTCGTGAAGTCGGGAAAGTCGTGAAGTCGGGAAAGTCGTGAAGTCCGAACGGAAAGTCGGAAAGTCGTGAAGTCGGAAAGTCGTGAAGTCGGGAAGTCGGAACGGATTTCCCGACTTCACGACTTTCCGATTTCCCGACTTCCCGGTTTCCCGTTTTCACGTTTTCCCGGTTTCACGTTTTCCCGGCTTCCCGGCTTCCCGGCTTCCCGGTTTCACGTTTTCCCGGTTTCCCGGTTTCACGTTTTCCCGGCTTCCCGGTTTCACGTTTTCCCGGCTTCACGTTTTCCCGGCTTCCCGGTTTAACGTTTTCCCGGTAACACATACAATACACATGAAGTATCGCTCATATTAGTTTAAATTTTGATATGGTATATTTGTAGATATAATTTTGCTAAGTGTAAAGTTCGCTACATTGAATTATTCTGCTAATGCTATCATTGTTTTATTTTCTTTTGTAATAGTTAAGCAATGGACGATGGAGATGTTCCTCCCTTCCAATCCAGAGAAGGGGAAGATGTGTTGCTCGACTATATCCGGCAACCCGCGGATGGTGATGAACACATTGGAGCAGAAGAAGATGGCTCCGAGTTTTTGAACGAGTCCGGTGAGGGAATGGAGGTGGAACGAAGCGTCCAAGGGCAAACTAGCACAGTTGGTGAACCCTCGCAGTCCGGCGTGGTATATTAAGCCTCTATTTGATCAGATGTAAAATTTTATTTGTATATATATATTAACAAATGTTTCTTCTTTTTAGACCTCCGCATCGACCCAAACTACTAAACGAGGCCATGCCAAAGGGTTGGGAATAAAAGATCATCTCAGAATTGAGTCAGTCTCTTCAGATGGCAAACCGTTGGCGCCTCTGAAGAACGCATCTAAGTTTGTGCATCAATGTGGAGTTGTTGTCAGGGACAATGTTCCGATCAGCCTTTCGGAATGGAATGAGATAAAAAACTTAGAGGGCAATTATTATGTCACTGAGAGAACAAAGATATATGTTGGAAGAAGCTCATGGCACATTTCACTCTGCCGGTGTTGGATAGTCTCGAAAGGACAAAAGCCATGACGGACAAAGTCAAGCATTGGGCTCTGAAGAAGATGGCTGAACAATTCAATAAATGGAAGAACAGATTATACCGTGATTGGGTCGACAAAAAGAAAGTTCCAGATTTCACTGGGACACTAGAGAGGCAGCGGCCTCACTGGCCGGCATTTCTGCAATACAAGGATACAGAACTAGCCAAGGAAAGATCGGCAAAGAATAAGTTGAATGCAGCGAAGAAGATATATCACCATCAGTTGGGTGGAGGTGGCTACGTAACTGCCGAGCCTAAGTGGGATCGGATTGAGGCCACTATGCGTGAAAAAGGGATCATTCCAGTTACAGATTTGTGGCCCCGTAGGGTCAGAAATTGGATACTTGCTCATGGGGGGGAGTATGACGTCGCAACAGGCGATGTAATAGTTGATGAAACGAAAGAAACTCCTATACCCCGGCAAACAATTCTGGATGCAATCGCCGATGCTCGTGAGGGAAGGTTTTATCCCGACAGAGAATACGACGAGCTGTGGAAGGCCCTCGGTACTAAAGAAAAAGGAGGATCTGTTCGAGGCAGGGGAGGTGTGACGTGGCATGAAGGGTTTCCTGAGGACCGTGACTCTTATAGAAGCCGAGAAAGAGCAAAGAGGAGGAAGGAGCGGAGCAACACGACCGGTTGAGCAAAGTGGAAAATATCATTAGCCAACAACAAAGGAACTAGATGAATTGCGGCGCGCGCAATCTTCTCGAGGGGCAACTCATCAGCTGCAGCTGCAAGATGAGGGTCCGTCTCAACGGAAAAGCAGCGTGGCTTCCACGACTGTCGGTGCTGATGAGGCATCGAACCAAACATACCCCGTGGATTCTATCACTGAGAAGAAAACTTGTGAGCTACATGAGGCAGTGAGAAACTTAACCATGAAGGCGGCGGACGGCTATGCTTTACCTTGTGAATCTACAACACTGTATCATGGCAATGAGATTCCAGATGGCTATGCTCGTGTCGGCGTGGATCAAGTTTACCCCGGTTTGAATCACTCGAACTTCCAATCCCTGGAGGTGATGGTGAGAGGACACTGGGAGATGTCCTGGGTGGACTCATTCTATGGCCCAAGAAATTGATCATGTTTCCAGGCTGGACACCGCCGCCAAGGCCACCATCGCCTTCTCGATCTCCGTCGCCACGTCAGCCGAATCCGTCGCCGCGTCACTCGCCGCGTCAGCCGACTCCTGAGCCGCGTCAGCCGACTCCTGAGCCGATTACTGAGCCGCGTCAGCCGACTCCGTCGCCGCGTCAGCCGACTCCTGAGCCGACTCCTGAGCCGTCTCCAACGCCTCCGCCCACTAAGGCTAACGGTCGAAAGGGGATGAAGACCACCGCCATGGGTTCCCGACCCAAACCCCGACTTGAGCCCCTGCCAAAAGTACCGAAGGTTCCTCCCCCGAGACCTTACGACGTCGAGTGTACTCAAGAGGAAGCCAGGGTGTGGCTACAAACATAATCGAGAAGACAGTTTGCAGAAATGGCTGAGAAAAGAAAACCTAAGCCAAAGGAAAAGTATTCGGAAGCTCAAACACAATTTGCTGTTAGTTTCCTTACTCAGCCATCGCAAATTTCGATAAATAGGCCAGATGACTATGTACGGACTATGAGGAAAATTCCACCCGCGGGAAAAGGAGAAGAGATGTTGCCCAGCTCGGACATCAGTCAAATCAGTCCATCTCCCCGCTCAAGGTGGCCACTGATATGGGCTCTGCGCTTGAGAACGATAGCGCTTACCACGCGCAATTTGCTGCAGATATTGGTATTTCACTTTCTCAACTGGATGCAGATGATATCCCCCCCTTATGGGACCTACTAGATGGACCTGGGAATACGGGAAGGATCTAGTGTCACCTGATGAGCTCCAGAATCTACCAACACAAATGACAAGACTGCATAAATGGTACAAGAATGTCACAAGTGAAGGTCGAATATTGATCCCGGTGAAAATTACAGATGAACATTTCAACGGTGCAGACGAGATAACTATACCTATTGAAGAAATCTATCAGTTATACCAGCTTGACGCCCTCGACTTGAGCATGCTCACTACCTATTGTCTGTAAGTGATTCAATTCATTTATTTTCTAAAATAAAGTCTATAGCTTAGCTCGGTCATTGCCTGTTCTAATTATGCTCACTACGGTATTATGCAGAATGAAGAGCGATGAATGTGACAGAAACCGAGTGTTTGAGATTGGGTTCATCGACCCAAGCCGAGTTAATGAAAAATTGCTACGTGACCACCACGAGGAAACGGTGAACACCTTGTTTAGGTCCATCCGGGACCAAAATTATAAAGGGAAGATATTGTTTCCTTACCACTTCAGGTAAGAGTCTTACTGTCTTGTACACATTGGTTTTTGCTTTCTCGATGTTAAGTGTAACTGATTAGTTACTGACATATATAAACGTGCGCAGCGCCCATTACATTCTGTTAATAATTCAAATCGATAGAGCAGAAGTTGAAATCTTGGACTCATTGCACTGGCCCAAAGAGCGGCACAAATATATCCAAGGAGTGCTCAAACGGTAATTTCAATCTTTATTGTATTACATCGGTCTCTTTCCTTCCATTCCTGAGATATCAAGTAACTAATTAATAACTCATTTATTCAATTGTTTGATGGGCAGGGTTTGGAAAGCTTTCCGAAATGCTAATGCTACACCTGGTCAATTTAAAGAGGAACTTACTTTTGTTTACCCCAAAGTAAGTAGTACGAGCTAGGTGTTCGCGCATCCCTTTTAATTCAAATTTCAATACCATCGTGATGTTTGATTATTATTTGATTGAAATCTATTCTCGTGTAGTACTTGGATAGGTAGCCTCCCGGGACCAATTTGTGTGGATATTACGTCTGCGAGTGGATTCGCACGATAGTCTCTGAGCGGAACCCAGGGACATTTATCGAAGTAAGTGAACAAATAAATTCACAATTTCATTTTATAACCATCAATTGTGTTGAGTGTCATTCATAATTTCTGTTATGATGATTGAAATTCATATTAATCTCCCTTATTTTATAGATGGATCGAATGCGGAGGGACCTGCAACTAAAGGACCGCTTTCGACCAATTTGCGAGGAAATTGCGGGCTTTTTGATGAACTATGTCTTAGACATGAAGGGAAAATACAATGGCACCATATCAAATTAGATGACGGGCTCTAGTATGGCTTCATTATCTCCATGTAATCGAATAGATGACGGTTCTAGTCCCACTTATATATGATCTTTATATGTAAATTAATTCGGGAAACTGGGAAAACGTGAAAACGGGAAGCCGGGAAAACGTGAAACCGGGAAGCCGGGAAAACGTGAAACCGGGAAACCGGGAAGCCGGGAAGCCGGGAAAACATGAAACTGGGAAGCCGTGAAAACGTGACGTCGACTTTCCCGACTTCACGACTTCCCGACTTCCCGACTTCACGACTTTCCTGACTTCACGACTTTCCCGACTTCACGACTTTCCGTTCCGACTTCCGACTTCCGATTTCCCGACTTTCTCATAAAGCTTTCTCTTACAAATATTTTGATATGCTATATGTATTTTTCTGATTTATAGATAATTAACCGTATTTTTTGCAAATTATTACAACCGAAACGAGAAAAGCAGCAGGCCGCCACGTGGGTGCATCTTACAACGCGGGACTAGAGGTCCCCGCATGCGCCATGTGCTGCCCCCGCGTGGAGCTCTCTGGTCCCGGGTCGTAGGCCACCCTGGACTAGAGGGGGGGCCTCTAGTCCCGGTTGCCATGTACCGGATGGCAATCCGGTCCTAAAGGCCTCTACAACCCGGGACCAAAGGTGGTGTTTCCACTAGTGTGGCGACAAAAAAATTATCTTCTCTGACAAAAAATCATGTCATATTATACTGATGAGTCAGATGGGCCATATATCAATTGCAGTGTTGGTTGAAGTTTACTCAGTTACATGCTCTAAATTAATATGTACACACATATAATAACCAATACACACCTGATGGCACAAGTTGTATGATAGCCTAGAGCGTTCAAGCGTCGTATAAGCATTAGGCAGATGCCAGTCTCGCCTAAGGCTAGCGCTTTTTTCCAACCCACATATAGTTCTTACATGGACAATGCCCTGCAAACAAAACTCTATTCCCACAGCGTGTTGTGAAGCATCATTTTCTCCCAATCCATTGCAAACACACCCGAGACTCCCCACGCACTTTCCTGACGTTGGCATCGCCATACAACCAAACTACCATGCTCATGCAAAGCCAACTGCCAGGTTGTCGTCATCGTTCCTCGTCTTTGTCGTCACTCAGCGGTATCGAACTAGACATGAACAATTGTGATCATCTGACCTTACAAGCGCAATCGCCTTGAGAAACCTTGTCTCTGCCAACACCATGGTAACCATGAAAGTAAGGTGTACCTGTCGTGCTCCACATACCCGATGGTGCCAACAAAATGCAGGGCTTCGTGCTCCTGAGTCTGGTTTGAACCCAAAGCACGGGGTACCAAACCACTGGGGAGATGCTCGCTAGATTGCACTTCGCAGCGGATTGGACCCGTTGCACGCCAACCGAACAGATCGGGCCAGGACATGGTTGTGTGGACATGGACGCATCCGATGGTATGTTCCTAGAGAAACGCACGCACTCGTTCCACCACCGTGTTACCCGACCCGGGTGACACACGTCTGGTCATTTCAATCTGGTCGCAACGCCAAGAGGGTTGCTGCTGTGTCAATCTATCCATTATTGGCAGCAACATGAGATTGGCAGCAATAGATCACAGGGATAAATATGGGGAAAACGCAGGGCTAAAGTAAAGGAGGACAATAGACGCAGCTCCATCACCGTCCGCCGTTGGACGGACTCCTTTGGCAACAACGTGGTGATTGGAGTGGTGGTGTTGGGTTCTTTTGGTTATGGTGGTAGGGGCCTCCGGAGTCTCCCTAGATGTGGCCCGGAAGGCAAGGGAAAAGTGTGTGCCTCTGGTGTATATAGTATGTGATAATGGTGAGCTATTTAAACATATGTGGAAGCTAGATTTTGCATTAAGGTATCATGAGTTGCATGCTTCTTGAGAATTTATTTGCTTCTTTTTCTTTAACCGAGATTATTTGTTAATGTGTGGTTTGTTGGCCATGTGTGTATTCTATTTAGAGGTTGGGGGATTGAGACCTTTATGGTTGTATTTGTTTGATGATTTTGCAGATCCATTAAGAGATCTCTATTTCCACTATAAGATTTTGGTTGTGCAGGACGAATCCTAATAGTCTCATTTATTATTATTCCTTTTCAAATATTTCAGCTCGATCTAAAGGAATATTTCATCACAAAAATTACCTCCCTAGCTTGCACACGTTGCATTTCTTCTCAAACATTTATTCTCTACCACACATCACTCCCTCGAAGACTTATCCTTTGCGATATCCTCGACATATTTGCCAACCCTAAGTAATCCATACCTCTTAACCGGTGACTTCGACCATCTAATTGACCACTCCAACAACAACGACTCCTTTATTAACTCGGAAGCTCAGAAATTCAGTGACAACACTAAGTAACTTTGCTAACTGATATCCCTCTCCTTGATTGTCGTTACTTGATCTAACAAATGGTATAACTCTATACCGAGGCTTGATGGAGTATTGTTACATGGTTTGGGAATCTATCTTTGTAACTCCTTCATCACTTGCCTTATTCGTTCCGCACTTGATCATGTTTCCCTTTTTTTGTCGGTCTCTTTCAATATTCCATCCTCTTGGCATTTGCGTTTTGAAAATTCTTGGGTCATACATCAGACTTCTGGTAGTGTTGCAAAAAATTTCCCACCAACAATTATCAAGCTGATTTGGCAACGGGAGTCCAGGTCTTTCGATGTGATGGATAATTATGCTGTAGAAGATATGACTATCACGATCGTCTACCGGCTATATAGGAGAACCTTACAGGTGTGATATCCACCGAAATAGTTGAACTACATACAAGATTGTATTGGATTTTCTAGCTGAAGAATGGGCCTATCCATGAAGGACTTTTCTTGTGACAAAATCAAAGAAAACAAGCAAGAAACTAAATTTCGTAAATGATATTGAAATTGTGAATTTTCCATAAACAACAAGCATCTCAAATAGATGATAATGTGGAGTTTTGATAATAGGATGTTGGTAACTGTTCCAATGACTCGCGGAAAGCACCAAAGCTTAATGTGTTTAAATTCTACATTATTAGAACCTGATCGAGTGTAATGCTGAAGTACATGGTACTTAAAAATATAAGATGATGGGACGTGCCAAGGACATGTGAAACCTAGGAATTCGTACAATGGATGTCAAACTACATAGGCCCTACATATACGGAAATGACAATCCGCAACTAGTTGCACCGGCAACTAGATTTCGGATACCCCACTTCCGAGTGTCCAAAAATCGCGAAAAAAATCATGGACATGGGTTATGTTGAACCTTCGACACCCACAAAATTTTATTAAAAAAATATGAACATATGTGGCCTGTGCAAAAAAGACAAATAAAAGTTTGAATAGTGTCACTACTATTGAAGCTTTCATTTGTCATTTTTAGACAGGCCACATATGTTCATATTTTTGGATGAAATTTTGTGGGTGTCGAAGGTTCAACATAACCCATGTCCATGATTTTTTTCGTGATTTTTGGACACTCGGAAGTGGGGTATCCGTAAACTAGTTGCGGGTACATATACCTGGCTATTACATGGGTCCGCCCAGGAGTTGGTGGTGCAACATCGACCTTGGCAATATTGAATCGTTGAGGATCCTCATTCCATTCTGGATAAGTTTAATCTTGTCTTTATCGCGGTTTTCTTTTCTTGTAGAAGGTAGCTAACATTTGATCAATCTAGTGCATTTTTCTTATATTGAGTATGCCTTCGTCTTTATTTAACTTGGTCTTGTGTTTTGAAATTTTGATTGCTCCCTTGTTATTATGTGCCTGTTTTGTGCTTGAATCATGACTATAAAAGAAGACCAACGATGGTTGTATCTGAGAGGTCATGTCCTCATCAACAACCCTACTGCTCATCTTGCAATGTTCGTAGAATGCACTAGCTTGGCACATAAATTCTTGAAAAAACATCGTATTCCATCCCATACCAAAGAACAGAACTGCGAAATTATGATCACTCTTCTCTTAATTTTACTACTATCATGATTCTGATTCAAACTGAATCAACCACACCTATATTTGGTATGTTTCGTAGAAAAGACTCTTGTCGAAGCATAGTGGATGCTTTGGAGAATCGGGGACATATACAAATATATATGATTGCCTCCAAAAATATTACCCACAAAAATCAAAGAAAATAAGAAGAGTATACTTTCCTAATGTACATGGACAAAATAATTACAAACAATTAGGAAGAAACTAACGCACACATACCCTGCCATGTGGGTCATACATGCCTGTCTTGTGCATGGCTTACGCATATCATGTATTACTCCCCTCTATCCCTATAACATGGTTTACCTTAATTTTGCTTGATTTAACTTTGACCATACTCTTTTTACCAATAGTATATGAAACAACTCCATTGATTTTTTTTTTGAATAAGTTAAAGCTGTAAATACATGAACGCCATGTGAATAGAGATGACGGGAGTACTGTACTGTACTATACTTGCACCTTGTGTGTCAATATCTACAATCATAGAACACACTGGGATCAGGATCAGGATCAGTGAGTTCCATAACCATCCTTCCGATATCATCCCAGTAATCATCGTTCTCCGCTGGCGAGCTGGGAACGCTCAACGAGGCCATCGCTGGCAGTGGTTGCACCGCGGGGCTGTCCCAGTGTTGCAGCCCCTGGAAATTCTGGCTGTTGTAGCCACTGGTCATGTTGTTCTCAGCGGCCGGAGCCTGGGGCGGCGTCTTCAGGCAGTTCATGTACTCGTAGTCGATCTCCCCGGTGCACACCGACTCGAGGCTGCAGCCGGTGACGGAACTCGACTCCGGCTGCGGCACAACAGAGGCGGCCACCCTGCCGGCGACCTGCTGCTGCGGGTGCCTCTTGTAGGTGATAGTCCTCTTGAAGATCCGGCAGATGGTCCACACTTCCTGCATTATTTCAGGCACGGTTTAGTCACGGCGGATCAGACAGGTCACATGCAGAATGTCGACGTGACGTACCGCTTCTTGCAAACACGGCGAGGAGTGGGCGGGGGCGACAGTGGGGCGCGGCGGGAGGCGGAACTCGTGCATCATCCACTCCGTTTTGGTGCCCTTGCCGGCGCTGCCATGGTAATAGACGAGGGATTTCTTGAGGCCGATGCAGCAGCCGCGGGCGTTTATCGGCCGGTCGATGCCGGTGGCCTTCCAGAAACCAGCACCGGTGACCCTGTTCGGACGGATACTGTTCCGGTACTTCCTCCCCCTCAGGCAGAAGAAGTACCATTCCTTGTCGCCACCAACCGTGTTCGCCTCTGCACATAATTAATTTGCACTGAATTTAGCTTTCTATGATATATATTAACTAGCAAAGTGCCCGTGCGTTGCAACGGGTACAAATATTTGACAGTGAGATCAAATGCCACGTCTACGGTCACTTACAATTCCGTTATATGTCGATACACCAACCTTTATGAAAAAGAGAAATAAAACGTCGCCACTTACTTTCCGATCTTATGTGTTTAAATAACATGGATGTCAAAAGGTACTGAAATGAGCACACATAGATTATGAGTCGGACAACAAAATCATTATGACAATTTTGTTCAATTATACAAAAGATCACTAACAAAAGAAATCTTGTAAAATTCGCCCAATATTTAGGTTGAAGAAGCAAAACATGGAAGGAGGTACAGTAAAACACGATACTAACCTAATTGCCAATTCAAGGAAATATGCATGCATAAAACCGATCAGGACATCAATTCTCAGTATTTTCTCATGCAAGAGAACTTCCAGAACCCCATCTCAGTATTTTCTCTTCTTTTACTTGCCTCATATCAGCATTAGCAAACTCACTCTTTGCTATCTAGCTAGTACAGAGCACAAAAAGAAAGAACTAAGGACACGGGCGCTAGGCATTTTAGAAAGCACGTAGAGTGTATACAAAGCTGCTGCTCGGAGTACAGTTTTGCACCTCATCACCATAGTCGAGCAGAAGGTATCTCTCAACTTCTCCTGCATATGAATTTCTCGTGAACGCAGCAGACCACAATCTAAGCAAAAAACGAAATATGAAAACTATCTAGACTGCACAAAGCAGGCCGGACTGCATGCTGCTACGGTGCTGCCCGTTGCTTGAAGAAATTCAGAGCAGACAGCAGTGGGTCTTGAAGTTCAGACATGGAGTCGTGCAGCTCCACAATCGTATCGAGGATGACCAGGCGGGAGCACCAGCGCGGCGAGGCAGATGCACCAGCGGGCCGGCACAGCGCGCGTGAGTCAGTGGGGATGTCGCGCGGGCGGGACTTGAGGGACGGCGCATCGATGGCCTGCAGCATCCACAGGGGCACAGGCCGGCGGCGGGATTCCACTCCTGCGGGACCGGCCCGGCGTCCTCCTCATAAGAACGAAGCCGCCGTACCGGGGATCACCCTCAGATCTTTGTAGGTCGGCGCGAAGTACGGCGACCGTTTGGCGACTGGAGAGAACACACTGGCCGGAGGAAACAGAGGCGGGCCACGGAGGGAGCTTTGCCCGGCGGCGCGTGGGCTACGTGCCGACACAGTAGCAGCACTGCAACTCGGGGCTGGTGCACGCGTGCTGGGGCCGGCCGCCGCCGGAGGATTTGGGGCCGGCGTGCACTCTGCGCAGCCTCCCGGACGGCAACGGGGAAGAAATTGATCCCTTCGGGGTAGATATACAATTCGGCCCCTGTACCTGGACTGCGGGTTGATTCCGAGATATGTGAGTGACTAAAATGCAAAAACGGCGACGACGTATCACCGCGGTCGTTTATCTATATTAGCCCCTGTACCTGGACTGCGGGTTGATTCCGAGATATGTGAGGGACTAAAATGCAAAAACGGCGACGACGTATCACCACGGTCGTTTATCTATATTATATACGTACTAGTTGAATGCCCGTGCGTTGCCACGGGCTATGTTGTATCAAAAATAAAATCACATATTACATATATATTAAAAGAATAACAAGGTGCCCGTGCGTTGCTACGGAGCGTGACATATATTAAAACATATAAGTTTGTAGACATTCTACTTTGTGAATATGCTAGCATGATCACTTACATGCATTTACTAAGTTATAGCAATAAACAATCATAAGAAATCTAATCTGTAAAAAAATCTTTAAGAAGGAGGAAGGGCTCACCAAGGTAATGTGAATGCACGGTCTCGATACTTTTATGTATTGTTTTCTAGGTTAAGTAAAAAAAATTACTCTTAAAAAACTGTTATCAAAGTAAATAAAGGTATACCTCATAATTTATATTTCAAAGGGTTCAAATGGCTTGACATCATTGGCATATGACAACATCACGAATACTTGTTTTCACCTTAAAAATATCAAATATATATATTTCCTAGTTACTTGTTAAAAACGGAATTGTTATGTTTCCTCATCATAGAAGATGATCTCAAGCCCTGGTTCAGTAGTGTTTGAATATCAGGTCCTTGAAATCGATCCCTGTGATGAAACATAACTTTCTGTAGTCCCACTTTGAGCTGACTTCGATACTACACAACACAATAGTCCGTATGCTCCCTATATGATGTGTTGATACATTTCAGCAACTAAACTTCTCTAGTATGAAGAGTGATCTCCCTACATAGCAGCTAAAGTGTAACAAGGAAGGGCAAAACGCTTCTTCATTTTTTAGATAAAGTTGGATAGTGCAACTCCAAGGATATGCTATCGTCGTTCTCCTTATTGCTTGTAGAAGTGATACCAAATGTTTCAATTTTGCAATTTCCCTTGGAATTCTATTTACACCACACGCAAGACTTAGATATTTTAGAGTCAATATAATCGCAGCAGATGGTACTGGCTGAGGTCCAATACAGTTTCAGTTGCCTTCCCGAAGATTGGTAGAGGCCGCACAACTGAAAATCAACACTGTCCAATTTGTCAGTATCTTCTGTCAGCATCTATGGCAAGTATACGGCTGAGAAAATGTTCCAACTATCGAATCCCCTTTGTTAAGCATATAGTACAATGGGTCTTGTCTGCTTATCAAGCCTGGTGTAACAAAAGTATTGTCACCCGAGAAGAAACCCCAGTAACTGAATCCACTTCACATTACAGAGACTCTCAAACACCGCGCAAGGATCAACCAGTTTCTTTTACAAGAGAAAGCTTCAGTACCACTTCAGTGAAACCTGCGAGCTGGGCACAAGGTGGTGGAGATGCACCAAGTAGGGGACGCCATTAATCGCGGACGCCGGCCAGGGGCGTTGACCTGGAGATGGACTAAGAGTCTAACACAGTAGCAGCGTTCCTAGGCGAGTGGAAAATCATGGCCAAGATCTTGGGCGAGCACGCGTAGCGAGATCTAAGCGCTGGGGCTTTTGTAAAGAAGAACCATCAGGAGCAACCAGAGGCCATCACGCCCCGTGACCCACGCGGCTGACCGGCTCTGCCGCTGACTCCCGAACGCATCCGTCTCCTGCAGCAGCACCCCAAAGCAAGGGGAGGTGCCGTCGCTGCCGTACGGGCTGCAGAGGTAACCTCCGCAGCGGGCTCCTTCACTGCCGACATGGCCGATGCAGTGCGCGGCCGAGGCGACACACTCGAGAAGCTTCAGCTCCGGTAAGCTCATGGCTCAAGCCCAAGCGCTGCACTATCTTCGCTCGAACCAGGTGCGGGTAGGAGCGGGACCACAAAGCCGCGTCGGGCGCTACGGCTGCCTTGCCCCGCGGGTACCGAACGCACCTGGACTCGATGCAACTATCGAGGCTGCCGCCGCTGAGCCGAGCGCGAGGGGCCCAGATCGGGCGAGAAGGCGGTCCACTCGCCCACCGCACCAAATCAGGCGATGGGTCCTCGAGAAAGCGCGAGATGGTGCCGAGCTCCTCGTGGCGGGTGGTGGAGACCGATGCTGCGCTGGCCGCCGAGCTCTTCGTGGTGAAGACTGAAGACGGCTGCGGGGTGGGAGGGTGTGGAGGAGCAGAGGAGGTAGGGTTCGGTAGGGTCGGGGGAGCTGGGCCGGACGATGGGCCAGTTGCGCGAGTAAACGATCGAGCGAGCGGGCAGACGAGCGAGACGGACCACGGTTCGCACGACGTATGAAGCATCGAATCGTTTTTTTTTTCCACTTGCCCATGGTAGTGGTGGGTAATTTTCATGAGTTTCGAGGGTAAAATTGAAAATTAGAAAAACGTACCAACCATCACCTGAAGCCATATTATATAGTAGAGATATAGTAGAGATTTATTTATTCGTTGTATATTAACTAGCATCTAATGCTTGTAGTTAGCACTCAACTAGTCTGATGCAGCCCGAGATTGTAACATAATAATTCATACAGAACATGTCCATCCTCCAGCTTTTCATGAATTGGAATGGTGTGGAATTTTTATCATTCATCCACATATATGTATAGGATATGAATATCTCTCAAAATATAAATGTGATAATATCAGATAGAGAAACTGAAAACCCTTATTTGCCACCGAATACATCCTCTTATTGCTTTCATGGCACCAGATTTCAAATTTACTTTCCCCCATTGTTGCAACCATAATCCACACTCTAAAAATGTGGCCTAATAGTCACGGCGGTGGGAAGAGAATGAGACAGTGTATTACATAAAAAATAAGGGGCCGGAGTGTTATTAGATGGCAGTGGCGCACAGAAGGAATTTAGTTTCTCTTTCCAGGATGATCGACAACGCATCTTGTGAAAAAGTTTGTGATCGGGTAATAAACTACCCGTTTTGTAGGCGTACTATTTAACAAATAAGATCTCATTCACCTAAAAAAAAAGTGCGTGTTATACTTACTTGGCAAGTCAGAAGGCTCGTGCTTGTAGATGTCCATCTCCTTGATGATCTCGATGCTCAGCCGCTTCCCAGCCACCTTCCGCCGGAGATAGAACGTGACGAGCTCCTCGTCCGTTGGATGGAATCGGAAACCCGGTAGCACCAGGTCGTCATCGTCTTGTTCTTCTTCCTCCAGCAGCTCCTCCTCCTCCCTTTCTCCTACAACCACTTTCCCCTCGACCACAGCTCCATGGTACCCATCACTCTTCATCACCTTTCCCATCGCTCTTCTTGTGCCGTCGATCAAACTGTACGTCTTGCTTCGTTGCACTTGCCCTGGACAAGGATCCCAGCGCGGCTATATATAGATAGGAGTGGGTGCATGTACTGAGCTAGTTAGCCCTCTAGATATATAGGATAGAGTCACGAAGGTTCATGCATGCCCGGTCCAAGTCCCACCTGGTTAATTAGAAGTTGCTAGCATGTGGCAATTAGCAAGTTAATTAATTTGTATTTATCCTTGACAGTTCTTCACATCATGATCTCTGCTTTTGTGATATGTATCCTTTCATAAACGAGACAAGACATGTAGTTTGACATGTCCAGAGACGTGCCACAAAAGTTTACTAAGTAGTAATCCAAGGAGGATTAATTGTTGTTGGTAGCTAGTTAGTGACTTGGTTGCATATTGCTTTATTGACTTCATATTTTTCTGTTATTAACTAATATGGTCGAGCAGGGTCATAGATATACCATCAACGCTCCAGAGCAACTAAGTTTCATGCACGGGAAATAATTTACTTAGTCGTAAGATGCACTATTAGCATATGAATATCCATATGATTCGTGACTGCCAAGAACCTTCAAATAAATAGAAAAAGTCGTTAAAACTTATATATATATCGATCTAAAGTACAACCGTCAGGCGAATTACTCTAGAAAAAGTAAAATGTCCGACAATGGGTTGCCGGCCCGTCAGAAAAATATGAAAATGTGTGACATATACAAAAAAAGACAAATCACATGCAAATAGTGCATGATTCTAATCACTTAGCTCTTCTCTTTTTTGCTCAGGTCACATAGAGTCATATTTTGAGACGAAACTTTGTAGTTGCATAAGATACAACATAACTAATGTGTGTGATTTATTACAGATTTTTTGAAAACTCAAAAATATGATTTTGGATAATGGGTTGCGGGTGCAACTAGTTGCGGATTATTCGCTCTCTTACTTGACCCTATTATAAGTTCACTGTGAAGGATTAGCATGTGGAGGATAGTTGCTACATATAGAGTTCTGGATGAGAAAATAAAGGCTGTGTTAAGCAAAATATGTTGACTTGTTCTGTTCTATCTAATTGAAAAGATAAAATAGAAAGTACATTTGACCAAGTCTGCTGTCATTTTGTGATCTACCAACCAAGTCATTAGAATTTTACCTGGACCATCGAGACAAAGGAATAGAATAAACGGCTATCAAATGGACCAGTTGCATGGTTAAGATGCATTGGTGTATGTATGCAAAGACCTCAACTGTCCATAGCTCTATTCTCTTTTGCTTGGTCGTTGGAGGAAAAATAGGGCACTAGTTAACATTTTTAGAAGGTGTCAACTTTCGTAAGCAGATAATATCAGGGATCATCGCCGAGAAATATGTGTGCTAACTACCAATAGGTGACAAGTAAAAAAGTACTTTTAGAGGTGACAAAATTCCAGTTTGCTAAGGTAGGGATCATCTACTGCTCACCCACATTCTCGACCGAATTATAATCAAATTTCGCGGCTAAAAATTTAAAAGTAAAGAATGCCTTTATATCTCACGTTCTATCATTATGATTAATCATGTACTGCCTACTGACATACAATAACAGTTAACATGGAGTGAGCGATGAGAGTAAAGAAACACCTAACTCCCCTGAACCATACCTCGACCTGAACTGCACGTAGGTTGTTTCCACATAAGCACAAAAACATACTTATTGCAGGAATTTTAAATTTTTAGATAAAGAATATATATTAATGTCACGGAGATACCAATTATACCCAGCTTCTGCACCAACACAATACCCTAATGGGTATTGGCATTACGGATGCACACAGGCGAAAAAAGAAGAAGAAGCTCAAAAAGAAAAGTCCCACTACCACTACGGGAAAGCCACAAGACGCCGACGGCCGAATTACACGCTGACGGCCAAATGTCGGGGCCGTCGGCGTATAAGGCGAGCTAGGGAAGCCGCGAACGCGGCCGTCGGCGTAGCCCGACATACGCCGACGGCAGCTGTCGGCGTCTACTTTTTTCTATTTTCCATTTAATATGAAATAATTCATATCTTTAAATCCGTAAATCGAAATTTAACAAATTAAATGTCTAAATCGAATATAAAAATGAGAGGAATCCAAATATGAAATCCATAAAATCCTTTTCACCATGCACATGACATTTTGAAACATATGTTTGCTACTTGCTTAATTAAAAGGTCATTTTTGACACTTAAAAAATGGAAAATGATATTTACGAAAATATTTTGGAAATTGTTTTTGGCAACAATGTTTTGCATACCAAGACACTCCTATGTGTCAAGTATGGACACATTATCACAAACTATGGCATGGGGATGGCCATAACTTGGTCATTTGACGCGAAATCTATACATGTCTATAGATGATAGAACTTTTTTTGAAGCATTTTTTTGAAATATTTGTCAAAACTCAAGTTTATCATTTTTGCTAGCAACTAGTACACATAAAAGGACTCATTGTCAAAGGAATTCATTTTTTGAGTATTTTCTCAATTTCTTTTATTTTTGTGAAAAAACGGTCAAAATGACCGTCGTGCCTATTCATTGAAAGGGGTCACATTTTTCAAAACTATCGATGTTTCTGTGATAAAGTCACTACTTGTGTACCTAAAAATGATTTTTGTAAAAAAAATAAACCAAACTATCACACACTTGTAGTTCAATTTCAATTACTTTTGGAAAATCGGCATAAAGTCATTTAAATAGGAATAATTAGGTAAAAATCGAGAAAATTCCTAATACTTGGGTATTATCCATAAAATATGTAGTACCCTTTGTGACAATAATATGGGTGCCTTTTGCAACATATTTTTGGTATTTCCTCCATAACAAAAGTCATTTTTGGCACTTGAAAAATGGAAAATGATATTTATAAAAATAATTTGGAATTTGTTTTTGGCAACAATGTTTGCCATACCAAGGCACGCCTATGTTTCAAATATGGACACATTATCACAAACTATGGCACAGTGATGGCCATAACATGGTCATTTGGCGCGAAACCTATACATGTCTATAGATGATAGACCTTTTTGTGAAGCATTTTTTGAACAATTTGTAAAAAAGAAGTTTATCATTTTTAATAGCAACTAGTACACATAAAATAACTCAATGCCAGAGGATGCCTTTTTTGAGGGGTTTTTTCACTTTATTTAATTTTTTTCAAAAAAGAGTCAAAATGGCCAACATGACTATTCATCGAAAGAGATCAATTTTCTAAACCATCGATGTTTATACAATGCAAAAGATGATATGGATGTCATATTTGAATTCCTCTCATTTTTCTAATTGACATAGACATTTTATTTTTCAAATTTCGATTAACGGAATTAAAGATATGAATTATTCCATTTAAAAAGGAAATAAAAGTAAAATTAATTTTATTGTCATTTATTCAAAATATACTATTACATAATCATTGTTACTTATTTAAATGAATTTTTTAATTTAAACAATGAAAAAGTGTAATATCATAACTCAGGGGTTAATATGAATGATATGATACAAGTATTAGTAAGTTCTCATTTCTCATTTGGAAGCTAATTTTGAAGGAACTCAAAAGTTAAGCTTGCTTGGGCTGGAGCAATTTGAGGATGGGTAACCGAGCGGAAACTTTGACCAGCGTAATTACTTTGACCTATGATTAAATGTGTAATTAGAGATTTAGTATGTACCTGAGTTAGAAATTTTGAAATAGAAAAAAAAGTTTAAAAATTTCAAAAATATCAAAAAATTCAAAAATATTTGCATGCAAAGGCCGACGGCATTGCCGTCGGCGTATGAGGAACTGAAAAAACAGCGGGGCGCAAAGGCCGTCGGCGTATGGAGGGCTGACGGAACGGCCGGATGCCGTCTTGTGGGGCCCACCACAGCGTACGCCGACGGGGTCGCAGACGCCGATGGCGGATTGGGTACGCCGACGGCCAGACGCCGACGGCAGCCGTCGACGTATCCATACGCCGACGGCTTCCGGCCGTCGGCGTCTTGTTCGATTCCTGTAGTGTACAGAGTTCCAGTCCTTTCAGCAGCAACACAACCACCATCAAAACAACACCTGATGTCCAAGTTCTCCAAAAGCAACGCCTTCAAGAAGGAAAAAGTGCACAAGCTCCGTCGTCGCCCGATCGAAGATCTTGATTTTCACCCTGGAGATAGTCCCCGCTCTGAAAACAATGTCTTCAACAAGACCATTGTCAGGCACAACCAATTAAGGCTAGATCTTAAATTTTCACCCTGAAAGTTAAGACTTTCAACTTCACTTATGTTGTCGCCCCCACTTACATACTGTTGCTGTGATTACTGAAACTCCAAGCCAGTTCCTCATCGCCACAAAGGTTCCAATCACCAATATTAGTCCTCAAATCTCGGCTGCCATGTCATTCTTGGCCTCAACTTCACCATAGTTTGCCCATGATGGCAACAAAAGAAGAGCTTCGCGCCGCTCCCTCCTGCCAACCGAATCCCATCCGATCCAGTTGTCTCTAGGCATAAATGTCCATGCGAGATCGCCGGCGGAGCCTTCTAGAACCCGTCACTCCGGCTAGATCAAAGAGGACATACTTCAGGCCGAATTTCGCCTTGACGGAAGTGGAATCTAGGACCACCGCCTTTATTCAAGCCGAGCCCCACGCAAAAAAAACCATCCCAGCCTACCGGAAAATCCGTCAGATCGAAACTGACCCACCGGAAAATCCAGCCGCCCGACCCACCGGAAGACCGGCAGATGAACAGTAGCCCTGGCCGCCACGCCCACGAATCGGAGCAGGCACGAAGCCCGGGCACCTTCGACCCCCATCGCCGTCGCCATGCTTGCCTTCTCGTTGGCACACACCACCCAGCGTCCCCACTCCACGTGAAGCCAGTCCGCTGTGGTGCACCCACCAACTCGCGCCGCCTTCAACGGCCGAGGGCCGCCGCCACCACCGGCGGAGGCGGCAGCAGCGGCCAGGGAGGCCAGTGGTGGTGGCTGCTGGGTATGGTTTGAGCCGCCTCCGGAGTCGCCCACATGAGGCGACCCGGAAGTCCGAAACATTTTCTCACAGAAATTTTAAATAAGTGCCAGGTACATAATTTTCTGACTAGCCGGTAAACTAAATTTCTTAAATATTTCTCACTGTTTTGGAATATGCATAGTTATGTACTCCTGCGGTCCCAAATAGGGTGGCGTCTTAGTTTTGCGTGCAACAATTTTGACCATAAATTTCACCAACAAAATATGTCTAATTTTCTAAATAAATTGTACCATCGGATTCATATTCAATACTGTATAATTTTTGTAAAATATATCACTTTTTTGTTGGTGAAATACATGATCAAAGTTGGTGCACGCAAAACAAGCACACCACCTAAATAGGGACGGAGGGAGTAACTCTCAATCCTTAAAAAAAACAGTTATAATTTTAGAGAGGTCTATGTGGGGGAGGGGAGGGGGCAGCTACCTTGACCTCATAGAGTTCATGTTTTGCGGTGGTTGTTATCTCACAAAAAATTGCTCAGTACGGACAATTCGACTGAGAGGCGGAAAAAGTTGAAGAAAAAACATGTATTTCGTGTGCAGAATAGGAAACAGTGCAACATTTGTTCTTTGACTGTGATATAGTTAAGGTGTTGTACAATAGTCTATCTCAACTTCTTAATAAAGATGTCTAAAGTGCCCCTAGAGATTGACAGTGGGATGAGGCTTATACTACTCCCTTCCACCAGCAATATCATGTACCGTGAGACTCTCTCGGTAAATATACTTGAACTGGTTTACAGGTGATATGGTAACGCTTTGTGACTGTCACTATTATACAATGATACATAGGAAACCCCTTATTGGCAATGGCATTCACAATAGCCACGATGAAAAAAATGAAACCTGTGGGCGATCATGCCTTTCAGAATTTGGTCGCCGCTGAGCTAACCACAATGGCAGCGGTCAAAATCAAAAGATCGTTGTTGATGTGGGTAGGCCACAAGAAATAATGGAAACCTTTCTGATGTGGACTACTTCAGAAATGGTGGAACATAAATAACTCTAATGCCGACTCCAAGGTATAAATCCTTGTGTTGCATGGTATTGTGCCAATGAATTAGGGTTTCTATATTGCTAAGGTTATACTCTTCTTGGTTGTATGGTTGTTGTTTGTTGATAATGAAAATGTTTAGGCATTGCTAATCGATTCATGGCTTGTGCTTTGTTTGAATCATAGCAAGTTATTAGTTTGTGTTAGCTTTGTAATGCTATTGTCGGCTTTAATTGATTACTTAGTGAAAGGATTGAGTAGGTTGACTAGAGGGGGTGAATAGGCTACTACAAATTTTCTTTTTCTTTTAATCAAATTAAGGCTGTGCTCAAATATAAGTTCTCTAGATATGCAACTAGGTGAACAATCCTATATGATGAGCAAATGACAAGCTAGCAAGATATTCTAAACAAGATAAGATAGCAATACAAGTAAAAGAATATAAAGAGATAACCACACGGTGACGCGAAGATGTTTACCGAAGTTCACTTCCCAAAGGAAGCTACGTCTTCGTCGGAGCGGTGCGGGGTCACAAGTGAGCCCCGAGTAGCCTTGATATGGCACACCGTATCTCCCTCGTGCTATCCTCCAATGAGGAGTTCCATGAGCCACTATATGATGCCCTCGAGGTTGGCAACAAACCTTTACAATAATGAGGCACACTCCACAACCGAATTGGAGGCTCTCACCAAATTCCCGCGGCTCCCAAAACCACAAGAATCACAAGGCCGGGGCACATCTCCACAACTCAATTGGAGGCTCCCGCTAGTCCCCGCGGCTACCAAAGCCACAAGAATGACCAACGACCGTCTAGGGTTCCAAGAAACCCAAGAGAAACAAGTTCCTCGAAGGAATGAATGTGGAAATCAAATCGCTTTGGTGGAAGTGTAGATCTAGGTCAACTCTCCCAAGTCCTAGAAGGACAAGGTGTTTGAGTGGTAGGGAGAGAGATCTAGTGAAATGAAGCTTGCAACAATGGTGGGTGAGATATTTCTGGTCGTGGTACCTTCTCAAGGTATGAGAAGGTCCTTATATAGTGCTCCCAATTTTCTAGCAGTTGCAAAAACTTGACCCCGGAATCTCCAGCCTGGGCGGAATCTCCGCCCCCACGAGGGGCCGGAGTCTCTGCACAGACCGGAGACTTCCAAAGTCTCCGGCCAGTCTCCGCCCGTCTCCGGACTGAGCACCCGAGGCTTACGCCAAGCGTTGGCGATTTTCGCCTAGTCCAGAAATTCTGAGACCGGAGACTCCGGCTGCTCTGGGCCAGAAACTCACAGAGTCTCCCGCCTGGCAGCGCCAGAGTTTCTAGGGTGATTTTCAACAACAACTTGGAAAATCCAGAAACACTATTTGCCACCATTGTTTTTGTGGAATATCTGGGTGCAAAAGCTGTGTATGTGCAAATGTGATTTCCCCAAACGTTCCGACGAGTAAACACCCCCTTAATAGTACGGCTTCCCTACGACTCAATAAATTAAATCTTCGAGAATCCGATATCTATCTTTTCTTCCTTTTTGAGGGACACTCACCGTCTTGTGCATTTCGACAATTGTACCTAAAATACTTTTAGCATACGGTAAGATCAAACTTATGTTGTTATCAAACACACAAAACTAATTAGGAGAGACATGTCCTTTCAATCTCCCCCTTTTTGGTGTTTGATGACAACATAAGGATTTGTATAAAATGGATATGTATGATATGATTTATGCAAGAAGGTTTACAAAATATAGACGGGCACCCCCTTGATGTGTGTGCTAATAATTTGCATTAGAATACATAGAGCCCAAACAACAAGGATCAACACTCCCCCTATGTTTTATAAGCCCATAATATGTGCAATATATAACAATGTGGCATGGATACAATGACATTGAACAAAAGTGAGTAAGACATGATGTAAATGAAATTTAAAGACTAGACCACAAGATATAGAGATAAATAACATAGTCTTTAGCATCTCACACATAATATTGGGCATTGCATGTCTTACCACACGCTAGAGGTAGTTCACAACCATAGAATTAAAAACCAACTAAGATAAATGAAGCACAAGCTTGTAAGAGGCAAACGAAGTTCAAAAAGCTTGTGTTTCGACCAAACCCATGCAAATCCCCGGAGATATCCTAAATAGAACTACTTCTCCCCCTTTGGCATCAAGACGCCAAAAAGGAAAAAAGAGCGACGCTAGCGTAACCAAGACGATCACACATCCCCGGATTCTTCGTCCTCATCAGCATCACTGCCACCTTCATCCTCCACTTTAGACTTGTCTTCATCATCATCATCATCATCATCAACAACAACATCAACCATTGGTGCTTTACCGGTGTTGCGAGAGGAAGAGGGCATGGAGGAAACATCATTATAATCAGCCCATGGAAATTGATCCGCATTCCATTGATCATAGGAGAGAGTGGTGGCTGAGGGCGGGACTCGGGCTCATCATCTTTGCGAGGTGGAGTGACACCACCATTTTTTATCTTCTGAATTTCCTTGTACAACACCCTTTGGTTGGATATGATGTGCTTATTTGCAACATAGTTGGCATGGTTTTCCTTGTGAGTAGCAATCTTCATGCAGAGCATAGTATTCTGCCACCAAGTGAGGTGGCGTACTTCATTCTTGACTCTCTCTCTCTTCCACTACCCACATGAGAGGATGAAGTGGCATTCTTCCTCCTAGCCCTTGGTGCCACTTCTTCAATCTCATCGACATCATCAACAGAAGGATCACTTGAGCTGCTACCACTATCTTTGATTTGGAGCTTTTGAAGACGCCCAACCTTGTGCAAAGTGAAATGATCTTGATTAAGTCCATCCATACAGTAATAATGAGTTTCATCACATATGGTGCATACACCGGAGACTTGCGTTCAATCATGGCAAGATGGATCTCACACTTAATGAAATCCATGACATCAATTTCCTGTCCTACCACGTCAGGACCAGCATGATGAACTGTATAAGCATGGTATAAGAGATTCACCAAACCTCCCCGTAGCTCATCCGTGTTGCCGGATTGAGGTGCAATGGACTCACGGAACATGCGAAGCAAGATGTTGTAGAGAAGCTTTAAGGACTTGGATTGACCAACCTTGGCCCCCTTGATACAGAGAGGAGCAAGTCGTCTCTTGATGGGATCTATTCCCTCCACATGCATTCTTTTCCCAGAAGGACTAGTGGCACCGATGAACGGATACCCCAAAACTTTAGCAAAGTTGGTGAAGTCGGATTTGCAATGAGTGGGGCCACACATCCAAGTCATGGGCAAATTTTCTTCAGCCCCAATAACGAGTGTGGCAAAGAATTGTTGCACAAGAGGTATGCTATAGTTTTGTTGAGTTCTCATGAGATGCTCCAGTCCAAGCTTTCTAACAACCCAAAGAGCCTCGGCAAAGTAATCATTGACCTCCATGTAATCAAAGTTGGCAACCTTTTGGAGGCACACTGGAAATTTTGTGAATTGGTCATATATCTCTGTTTGAATGAGCTCTTGTTCCTTTCTCCAAAAATCACCATTGGTTGTGTTTCTTGGCAGAGCATACATGTTCCTCTTACGCATATGACGGAATTCATCATTGGACATGCCCACTAGAGTGGTGAGTTGATCATATCTTGTTTCTTTGTCTCTCTCATTCCTCAAAATTTCTCACGAGCACGAGCAGCCCTCTCACGATCTTTCTTCTGTTGACGGATCACTGATCTCTGAACAATACCCCAGAGTCTTCATCAAGATCCATACAGTTTCCCGACTGTGACTTGGTCTTTCGAGAAGAAGGAGGTTGACTTGATGAGGATGGCTTATGACGTTTGTTACCTGTGAGGGTATAGAGCAAGGGGATAGCATATGGGGTAAGTATTCATGTCCAGGAAATAAAATTAGGAACCATCATAAAATTCTGGACACTGGAAAAATGATCTAGACCGGACTTTCGACACTCAGGGGCCGTAGTTTCCGGCCAAACCGAGTCTCCGGCCTGTCAGGGCCGGAGTTTCCGGTGTGAAACAGAACTGAGCAGGGAAACCCTAGATCTAGTTTAAAATTTCGGTGCAAAGTGTTTTGTGATGATTCCTAGGTGTACATTGCCAGCATGAGATTGTTCTACCATGAAATGTGCTAGTATTCTACCCACAAACACCAATAGGAGCAAAACCTAGAGGATGGGGAGGAGAGGTACCAGAGTCCTTCATGGTGGTGTCCAAACGGTGAGGAGGATGGTCCCCAACGATGGAGAAGTGGGGAAGGCCAGCTGGTCGGCGGATCCCGTGGCTGGTGGGCGGCCGGGGCGGCGTTCTTGGTCGAGGCGGCTGTGGGGTGGAGGTTGGGGTTGGGTGGAGAAGAAACAACTGTGAGGTTGCTCTCCACCCCGATCCCCTTTTGTTTCTGACGAAACCACCTCAGTCCGGAGACTCCGGTGTAAAGGGGCGGAGACTCCGGCCCTGCCAGAGTTTCCGGCCCTATACAGGAGATTCCGTCCTGACCAGAGTCTCCGGGCTTTCACACCGGAGTCTCCGGTCTGCCAAGACCAAAGATACCAGGAATTTAGTGTTTAGGATGTGGACATGAATGTGGCAAGATGAGCAGGTCTTTTAGGCAAGATATGAGCTTAGGTTGAGAACTTTGTCACTATAGATGGATACACACTTGGAAATTGCAAAGTGCAAAGAAGAAAGGCCAATTCCAAGTGTTTCTCCTAAAAACAAAATAGAGTCTATTAATACCCAAATAAGTCCAAATAGATCCAACTCCTCAAAAATGAGGAGGGCGGTGGCCTTAGCCACCATATTTGAGTATATATGACTTGAAGCCACGAAGATATACCTTGGGCTCAAAATCAAAACTCATCTTTGAAGTACATTTGTCACATAGGTGACTATCATGCAAGATTTGTCTATTTGCGCATAATAAAGGAAGTGTTGACTCATGAATTGAGCTACACTCCCCCTATGTCCATGCCTACATCCAAACCAAATACAAAATGTCTAATATGGGTAGGTATGCAAGAAGTCCACTAAATCCAATTGCTTATGTCCACCACATTTAGTTCACCTCTCAACTCTTGAATCTTGCTTCACCAAGAGGCTTTGTGAACATATCGGCGAGTTGATGCTTGGTGTTGACATACTTGATTGCAATATCACCCTTCAACATGATCTCGAATAAAATGATACCGGATCTCAATATGCTTGGTCTTCCCATGAAGAACCGGATTGTGAGCAATTTTGATGGCACTTTCATTGTCACACAAAAGAGGCACTTTGTCACAAATGACACCATAATCCTTTAAAGTTTGCCTCATCCATAATAATTGTGCACAACAACTTCCGGCGGCAATGTATTCGGCCGGTGGAGGAGGCGCCACACAATTTTGCTTCTTGAAGACCAACTCACAAGACCTACCAAGGAATTGGCAAGTACCCGAAGTTGATTTTCTATCCATTTTGCAACCCGCCCAATCCGCATCCGAATAACCTACAAGATCAAAGCTTGTGCCATGGGGATACCAAAGACCAAAGTTAGGAGTATCCATCAAGTATCTTAGAATCCTTTTACCGCGGTTTCATGACTTTCCCTAGGACTTGATTGGAATCTTGCACACATACCCACACTAAACATAATATCCGGTCTAGATGCACAAAGGTAAAGCAAAGATCCAATCATAGAACGATAAAGCTTTTGATCAACTTCCTTACCATCCGGATCTAAGTGAAGATCCGCCTTGGAGTCCATGGGAAACTTATATGGCTTGGCATTGTTCATGTCAAATTTCTTGAGCATGTCCTTAATATACTTGGCTTGACATAAGAATGTTCCTTCTCGAAATTGGTGGATTTCAAAGCCAAGAAAATAATTCAACTTTCCCATCATGGACATCTCAAATTCCTTGGTCATTAGCTTGCCAAATTGATCACTAAATTCACGGTTAGTGGAACCAAAGATAATATCATCAACATATATTTGGCATACGAAAAAATCTCCATTTACCCTTTTTGTAAAAAGAGTGGGATCTATTACCCCAATTTCAAAGCCACGGTCTACTAAGAACTCCTTGAGATGATCATACCAAGCACGTGGAGCTTGCTTGAGCCCATAAAGAGCCTTATGTAGTAAGTAGACGTGGTTAGGAAATTTAGGGTCTTCGAAACCCGGAGGTTGTTTAACATACACCAACTCATTTAGTGGACCATTTAAGAAAGCACTTTTAACATCCATTTGATATAAGACAATATTATGAGTAGATGCATAAGCAATTAGTAAGCGAATGGATTCAAGTCTAGCAACGGGGGCATAGGTTTCACCGTAGTCGACTCCTTCGATTTGGGTGTAGCCTTGTGCAACCAATCTTGCTTTGTTGCGGATGACTTGACCATGTGAGTCTTGCTTGTTCTTAAATATCCACTTGGTTCCAATGACATTATGGCATGTGTCTTTCAACTAATGACCATACTTTGTTGCGCTCGAAGTTGTTCAACTCTTCATGCATAGCCGCAACCCAATCCATATCTTCAAGAGCATCATATACCTTGAGAGGTTCTAAGCTAGACAAACAAGAGACATGACCACAAAAGTTAGATAATTGTTGCGTGTGGACACACCCCTACGAATACTCCCAAGGATATTTTCTTTGAAGTGGGAAAATCCAATTTTGATGCACGCCGGATGACCCGGCGTTCCATGGCTTGACCAATTGTTTCACCAACACAAATATCTTCATCATTGCCTTCATCTTGCTCATGGTCAACCCTAAGTGGAGTTCTTGGAGTTGTGGGTTCATTATGTTCTTGTTCACCACTAGAGTTGGGTGGGTCTTGACCATTTCTTGATCATTTGATATGATGATCATGTTCTTGTTCTTGGATAGTTTCTTGATCAATTGTTGAGGTGGATGGCTCAACTTGAGTAGAACTTGTTCCTTCTTCTTGAGTATCATCAATAGGTCTTCAATAGGAATAAGTTCTCCAATCCCCATAGTTCTTATGGCTTGAGATGGAGCATCATCACCTACATCATCATGATCAATATGCTCCGCTTGGGAGCCATTATCCTCGACAAACTCCACGTTCATAGATTCTTCAACACACCCGGTGGATATGTTGTAGACCCTATAAGCATGAGACTTTGCGGCATATCCAACAAGTATACCATCAAAAGATCTAGATTCAAATTTAGCAATTTTGCAACCTTTAATGTAAACATGGCATTTGCAACCAAAGACTCGAAAGTAAGATACATTTGGCTTTTTACCGGTGAGGAGTTCATATGGTGTCTTTCCATGAGAGGACGGAAGAAGAGCCGGTTTGAGTAGTGACAAGCGTGTTGATGGCTTCGGCCCAAAAGTTGTATGGGGAATGAAATTCGGCCAATAGTTCTTGCCATATCAATAAGAGTGCGGTTCTTCCTTTCGGCGACACCATTTTGTTGGGGAGTATATGCAGCGGAATATTGGTGTTGAATGCCCTCCCCACTTAGGAAATCATCCATAGTGTAATTCTTGAACTCCGTACCATTGTCACTTCTAATTGCCAAAATCTTGGAGTCATATTGGCGTTGAACTAGGGTTGCAAAGTCAATGAATATCTTTTGAGTTTCACTCTTCCTTGATGTAGAAAGTCCAACAATATCTTGAATAATCATCCACAATCACCAAACAATATTTCTTGCCACCAAGACTATCATATGTGGGAGGCCCAAAGAGATCCATATGAAGGAGCTCCAAAGGCCTCTTAGTGGAGATAATGGTCTTCTTGGGGTGATTCTTTTCATGCATCTTTCCGGCTATGCAAGCACTACAAGGACGATCTTTGGAAAAATTAACATCGGTTAGTCCTACCACGTGTCCACCCTTTACAAGAGTTTGTAAATTTCTCATACCGACATGGCCTAGCCGGCGATGCCAAAGCCAACCCTTGTCGGATTTAGCCATTAGACACGTGGCAATTTGAGTGGTCTCTTTCGAGAAATCGACCACATACAAACCGTTCTCACGAAATCCAACAAAGGCTACTTTAAGAGATTTTGTGAAAAGGATGGTCACGTGGTATTTATTAAAGATAACGGTGTAACCGGCACGCATAATTGACCAACGGAAAGTAGATTATATGAAAGGGATTCAACAAGGAGGACCTTCTCAATTGATAACTCCGGTGATCACCACCTTGCCATATCCCAATACCTTAAGTCTTGTATTGTTCCCAATGGTGACATGAGAGAATGAGAGTAATTGTTTCAATAAGCCCTTTACTACTTCTTTGCTTCCGGTCATGTGAGATGAACACCCACTATCAATGAGCCATGAAGATCCACCGGAAGAAAAGCCCTACAATAAATCAAGTCTTTGATTTAGGTACCCATTTTGGAATGGGTCCTCTTTTGTTAGTCACAAGGGTCTTTGGAACCCAAATAGCATAGTGATAATCATCTCCATATGAGGTACCAACATATTTAGCAAAAACATAACCATTTCTAGATTTCATAAGCACATATGAGGGGTTATATTTTCCGGCAAAGTCATTGTGAGTGGCATTGCCCCTTGTGGCTTACCACCCACAATGGGTTCAACATTCTTCTTGCCCAACTCCCCCTCCTTCACAAAAAAAATATCTTTTGAAGGGGAGTAGGCATCTTCTTCTTGTTTGCCTTCTTGGACTTGGGAGCAAACCCAAGCCCTTCCTTGCCAACCACTCCCTTTTGATTGGTCAAAAGATCATTGAGGTTCTTTTCCCTTGGATGCAAGTGGCTAGGCCCTTTTCAAGTTGGGCCTTCAACCTAGTGTTCTCCTCCATGAGAGATGCTTTAAGACATAAGGGTTAGTAGCACAAGCATTGGCATCTTTATCATTATGAGGAGTGGTGAAGCTAGCATATATAAATTGAGCTTGTAATTTAGCATGTGACCCCTTGAGCTTGGTGAGCTCACTTGAGGTCACCTTGTGGGTTTCCCTAAGTTGCTCAAAATTCTCAAGGAGTTTGTTATGACTCTCTACAAGCTCATCATTTTTAATTTTTAGATCACTAGCAACTTGAATAGAGGTTTCACGGGTTTCTTTTGCCTTGGATAAATCCTTGGCTTGGGTCTCCTCAAGTTGCTCCCGGAACACTTGTTCCTCAACAAGTTGATCTTCTAGCTCACCAATTTTATCGGCATGATCACGTGCATGCCCCTCAAGCTCATAAATCCTATTCTCCTTCTCCTCAAGGAGGTGTTTGGCTTCTCCATATTGGTACATGAGAGCCTCAACCATTTTCTTGGTTGGACCTTGGAGCTTGTTTATAAAGAGGGTAATTGTATCCTCTTTCTCTTCATTTTTCCCTACATCCTCAACACAATCCAAGAGAGATGGTTTAGAGGAGATAGTAATTTTAGGTGGGGAATTCACCTTGGTTTCCTTGGCCATGAGGCACATAGGCTTGAGATCTTGTTGTCATTTGGAGCGGAGAAGAGGGGTGCCAATGAAGGAGGAAGGTTGCCCATTGCAAGAGCCATCCCCACTTCCTCACTTGTATCATCATCCTCCTCCTCGCCACCGGACTCATACTCTTCATGTGTTGCGATGACAAGAGCCTTTTGAGGAGCTCTCTTGATGAAGGCCTTGGGCTTGGGGTACTTGTTCTTCTTTAAGATGAGTTGGCCTCCATAACTTCTCTTCTCTCATAAGGGCAATCCTTCACAAGGTGATTGTCCTTTCCACAATTAAAGCACATTCTTTTCACTGGTGGGGAGGTGTTGCTCTTGAGATTCTTTTTGTTCCAATACTTGGTGGCGGCAAGAGCAAGAACCTCATTGAGTTCACCCTCCAAATCTTCTTCATGATAAACACTTGTGCTTTCTTCATATCTTGGATGTTCTCCCACATGAGCCTTCAAGCAAGGTTCTTAGTGCCACGAGCTTGGTTGATGGAAGACTTGGAAGTGGCCTTCAAGGTATCATAGGTGATGAATTGTGCCAAGAGGTCATTGGAAGACATTGTTGTGTAGTCAGCTCTAGCATGAAGATTCATCACCATATTTTCATTGTATGGAACCATGGTCTTGAGGAACTTGGACTTGACCCATTCATCATCCATATCCTTCTTTCCATTCTCCCTCATGGTCACAACAAGCTTAATGAGTCTTCGAAAGAGATCATTGGGAGTCTCATCTTCTAGCATTATGAAATTGTCAACTTGATGTTGAAGGACAGCTATGTTGGATCGTTGAATGCCTTCATTTCCTTCATATACAGATTCAAGGTAAACCCAAGCCTCCTTGGCGGTTTTGAGATTCCGCACATGATCTTCATCATTGGCGGACATGGCACTCTCGAGAATGTATTTGGCGTTTGCATCAAGTTGCTCATCAATCTCTTCTTGCTTTGTCAAGTTGTTGGGATCAACCGGATTGTAACCGTGTACAACCACCCTCCAAAGAAGCACTGAACAGCTGCGAAAATAAGACTCCATAGATTTCTTCCAAGAAAAATAATGAGTATTATCAAGCTTAGGAGGAGGTCTATTTGGTTGTTTAATGAGGTTGGGTGGGTGGAACTTGAGTGAGATATGAACTAGGTGGAGCAAAGTTAAGAGGGGGCTTTTCATTACTTTTAGCTTTCTCTTTATCAACCAAGGACTCACCAATAGATGCATTGGTTGATGAGGAGGCATTTTGCTATTAATGACCCGAGTATACACCTCGTCCACCATTTTGCCCTCATGAACCCAAAGAGTTCTTTCATGGCTTTCATGGTGAGCGGTGCGTCATCATCGGGTGGGGTTATCCCCGCTTCACTTAGTTCTTTCTCAAGTTGTTCTTGATCAATTTTATCTTGTTGTTCTTTAGCAAGTTTTACTTCCTCCTCGGTAGTCATCCTCCTCTTTAGGCTGTTAAGCCCTTAATAAAGAGACCTTGCTCTGATACCAATTGAAAGGATCGAGTAGGTTGACTAGAGGGGGGTGAATAGGCAACTACAAATTTTCTTTTTCTTTTAATCAAATTAAGGCCTTGCTCAAATATAAGTTCTCTAGATATGCAACTAGGTGAACAATCCTATATGATGAGCAAATGACAAGCTAGCAAGATATTCTAAACAAGATAAGCTAGCAATACAAGTAAAGGAAGGTAAAGAGATAACCACACGGTGACGCGGAGATGTTTACCGAAGTTCACTTCCAAAGGAAGCTACGTCTTCGTTGCAGCGGTGCGGGGTCACAAGTGAGCCCCGAATAGCCTTGATATGGCACACCGTATCTCCCTCGTGTTATCCTCCAATGAGGAGTTCCACGAGCCACTATATGATGCCCTCGAGGTCGGCAACAAACCTTTACAAGGATGAGGCACACTCCACAACCGAATTGGAGGCTCTCACCAAATTCCGCGGCTCCCAAAGCCACAAGAATCACAAAGCCGGGGCACGTCTCCACAACTCAATTGGAGGCTCCCGGCTAGTCCCCGCGGCTACCAAAGCCACAAGAACGACCAACGATTGTCTAGTGTTCCAAGAAACCCAAGAGTACCAAGTTCCTCGAAGGAATGGATGGGGAAATCAAATCGCTTTGGTGGAAGTGTATATCTAGGTCAACTCTCTCAAGTCCTAGAAGGACAAGGTGTTTGAGTGGGTAGGGAGAGAGATCTAGTGAAATGAAGCTTGCAACAATGGTGGGTGAGATATTTCTGGTCGTGGTACCTTCTCAAGGTAGGAGAAGGTCCTTATATAGTGCTCCCAATTTCTAGCCATTGCAGAAACTTGACCCCGGAATCTCCGCCTGGAGGACCGGAATCTCCGGCCTGGGCGGAATCTCCGCCCCCACGAGGGGGCCGGAGTCTCTGCACAGACCGGAGACTTCCAAAGTCTCCGGCCCGTCTCCGGACTGGGTACCCGAGGCTTACGCCAAGCGCTGGCGATTTTCGCCTAGTCCAGAAATTCTGATACCGGAGACTCTGGCTGCCCTGAGCCAGAAACTCATAGAGTCTCCGGCCTGGGCAGCGCCAGAGTTTCTAGGGTGATTTTCAACAACTACTTGGAAAATCCGGAAACACTATTTGTCACAATTGTTTTTGTGGAATATCTGGGTGCAAAAGCTGTGTATGTGCAAATGTGATTTCCCCAAACGTTCCAACGAGTAAACCCCCCTTAATAGTACGGCTTCCCTACGACTCAATAAATTAAATCTTCGGGACTCCGATATCGGTCTGTTCTTCCTTTTGAGGGGACACTCACCGTCTTGTGCATTTCGATAATTGTACCCTAAAATACTTTTAGCACACGGTAAGATCAAACTTATGTTGTTATCAAACACACAAGACTAATTAGAAGAGACATGTACTTTCACTTAGGTTGACCTCTATTATTATTTTCTGTTTAGCTATATCATGGTTACATTTTAAAAATCCATGTCTGGTCTATGTTTATTTGCTACTGATTATGCTAAGGCATGCATATTTACTTGCTAGGATTCTGATGATTGTTCTGTTTTGCTCAGTTGGTATTCACCATATTTGTGGTATCTCATGCTATTAGTTGGATTTGTAGTATAGTTACACTCCTCTATTTTGATATATTTAGCAACAAGGTCTGAAACTTTGTAAAGACACATGTTAAATGTGTGCCTGTCATTGCATGTAAGGGTTGAGGAGTAACTGAAATTTCTTGACTCGTATGGGAAATGCTAGGACATATTTTCTGTACCATAGGAGGTTCATTATGTTATCGAGATCTACATATAGTACCTTGTGTTGCTCTCTTTTCTAAATTCTTCACTTCTTCTCTACACTAAAGTAGATCCCGTGATTATCCTATTTTGGAAGTCTTTCCAAAATAAGAGTCTATTTGGGTTACACTGTATAAAATGACACTTTTCACTGTACCTCATGTCGGCCTTCGCTGTGACCAACTGAGCATTGTGTCTAGGTATTTGGCAAAAGATTAGAAATATACTCCCCAAGGAACTGGGCGAAGGAAGACCGCTATGGGACAAGACATTTCCTCAATTTTATATTTACATGAGCTCACAAGCAAATATCTTGCTAGGGGTTGGTTCATTATATTATCTGATTTACGCAAATAATCATCTCTCTCTCTCTCTTTCTCTCTCTCTCTCGCTAATTTTTTTTAATAATACATTTTTTATTAATTTCGACTAATATTACGCAAATCGAAACATTTGCATAAATAATACAACCTCATCTTGGGCTAAGCCCATAAGGATCTATCGGCCTCAGCATAGCCGATTAGGCCTTATCGGCCTGGGCGAAGCCGAGCAGGTGGCATGGCGGGCCAGGCCTGCGGCCGATAGCCCTTTCGGGTCACGCGTGGCCACTAATCGGCCACGTCGAAGCCGACAAGCCTATTGGCCAGGCCGAGAGGCCGATTAGTCGTAGGACAAGGCAACCAACTGGTTTCTTCTTCCTCCTCGTCTCTCTCTCTCTCTCTTTCTTCTTCCAACCCGAAAAGAAGCTCTGGCGATTTCTTCCCTCCCTCGGTGATTTCTCCATCTAGCCAGCAAATCTTAAGGCTAAAGGTGTTAGAGAGTTAGGGCAACTCCGATCTACAGATGGGTTAGGTTGTGGGGGTGATTTGGTGGTTCTTTTTTGGAGCAATGGTGGAGATGCGGTGGAGGTTGGTGTAGGTCGCGGAAGATGTGGTGGTGGTGCTTCTGCTGCTCCGGCCGTGGTGGTGGTGGTGCTACTACATTGAATCAAGGCACACGCTTCAAGGGTATGCGATTTTTGGCTAATTAGGGTTTAGATTAATTAGGTTTGCATTATTGTTAAGTTTGGTGTGCGATATTGATATTGCCAATTATCTGGTATAAATTACTAGGTATTTGTTGCGGTAGTAAGAAATAAGTATGTAGTTGTTCCGGTTATAATGATTATTTGGTGTCACATTTTTAGGTTGCCGAGATGAGTAATTCAGTGAAGTATCTGTTTTACTACGGTCCTGGTACTGTTGAAATAAATGAGTTGGGAGCTGATTTGGGTCAATTTCGATGGTCAGAGTTGGAACTGAACTCCCCACAAACATGGTCCATATGTCAGCTGAAAGATTGGTTGGCAGGATGTTTAGGGCTTAATCTTGAAACAGACACCGTCAGTGTGCATGCATTATGGACGAAGTCAAGGTCACCAGTGTTTTTCTATTTGAGGCCGATAGATCGGACCTCTCAGTTGGTGCGCTGGCTGCAAGGTTGCAAAAGCAGGGAACAACCCTTGTCGCCTTACTGATAGTTGTCGCGAAGGAGGTTAACCCTCCTGAAGGCGAGGGTGGGCACGATCCTGGCTAGAGCAGCCATGAGATGCATTTATCTGGACATGATGATAGTCAGGAAGATGTTGGAGGTGGTGGTTACGATTCAGGGCAGAAAAGCCAGGCGGAAGTAGGAGATGACGATGGTGTTGAGGCAGATGCAGACGAGGAATCTGGGCATATGCAGACCCAGATGGAAGAGGAAGATACAGATGGTGATAGTGGTTATGCCGAAGATTCCGACGAATCGGATGACGAGCAGGTGGTGCCTAATCCTGCGTCATGGAGTCATGACTTCTCTTCGTCAATGACTGTGAACGATGGTCATGACTCTGCCTGGCAATACCACCAGAACCAGATTGCCGTGGGTGCTCTATATCCCGACAAGCAACATTTGCAAGACGCAATCATTAAGTGGGCAATGTCGACGTGGAGGGTATTCAGAACCAAGGTGTCAAGTAAAAAATCTGACAATGGAATGTGAGGTTGCGTACTGTCCTGAAAGGGTGCATGGCTATCGCCCTCAATGGGGAATAAACTGGAAAGTGAGCGACGTAGTACAACACACATGTAAAATTGATTGTATCCCTCAAGATCATCGTAACATTTCATTGACGCTTATAGCTCGGTTGCTTTACTCGGAGATAGTTCAGGGCAAAGCGATGGAAGTGAAGGCTATTGAGCATAAGGTGCTTACCAGGTTTAAGTACAAAATTTCTTATGGGAAAGCTTGGAGGGCTAAGCAGAGGGCACTTGAGATCAGATTTTGTTCGTTCCTGGACTCATATAGCTCAGTTGTTCGGCTCCTCCAGACATTGCAGGCCCGTAATCCAGGCACCTATGTTGACATCAAACACTTCTGAATGCCAGAGTTTCTGACTGTCAAGGTGCTACATCGTGTGTTCTTCTCTTTCGGTGTATGCATCGAAGCTTTCAGTCATTGTCGACTAGTCATATGTGTTGATGGAACTTTTCATACTGGCAAGTATAGGGGACATATCTTGACCGCCATTGGTCAGGACGCAACAATCAGATCGTGCCACTCGCATTTGCTTTTGTGGAGAGCGAGAACACTGAAAGTTGGACGTGGTTCTTCAGGCAGCTTAAAATAGCAGTTGTGCATGATAAGCCGAATGTGTGCATCCTTCATGACCGGCATGCTGGTATACTGAACGCCATCAAGGCACTCACAAACCATGGGCCTGAGGAACAAACGCAATGGCTAGACCTGCAGAGTCGTTGGTGCATGCGCCATTTGGGGGCCAATTTTTTCTCACAATTCAGAAATAAGGATTTGATGAATCTATTCAAAAAAACTTTGCAAGTAGAACTAGTTATGGAAGTACACTTATATATGTGGTAAGCTTGATGAGCTCACTAACAATCATGTTAGGTAGAGGAGCTACACGAACTGCTGCAGTAGCAGCACATATACAACTTGTTGCTGCACAGGCAGCAACAGGACCTGCACCAGCGGAGGACGAACCTGTTGGGCTCTATGACTTGCCAGGATTTGACCCGCCAGGTGTAAGAGAAAGGCTGGGAGACAGATTAAGAACTTCCAGCAGTGGATAGAGCACGAGCCTCTAGAAAGGTGGCCTTAGTTGCACGACACTCATGGAGCTAGGTACGGCATCATGACTACCAACCTCGCTGAAACATACAACTTTGTCCTGAGAGTAAATAGGGCCATGCCACTTACAGCCACTGTGGAGGGTATTTTTTAGGGCACAGTGAAGTATTTCAGAGATAGACACCAAAAGCCCATTTACATATCGTGATAAACCCAAACACACCTTACTGTGAAAAGATTATGAAGTACATGGATGAGAAGATGGCAAAAGCTCGGAATCACGCTGTGTAGGCCATAGGAAATCAAGAAATTAGATTTGTGGTGCGCTTACCATATGACGAATTTGGTTGTGGAAATCAGATCAGAACGCATGAGGTGAGAATCGTCTGACACCGCAGCCATCACCCAGGCTACCCTCTCAGGCTGGAGGCTCGTCCTTGCAGCAGCAGAGTCCCACGACGGGCTACGTGCTTCGTCCACCACCCCAGCCACAGGGTAAGTATCTTGTTATCTTTTATTTCCCAAATCAATTGGTTACGACAACATATTTACATGTTTTTTTAAAGTTATATTGCATGCAGGAGCCTACGGATATCGTCCGTCTATGTCCGGTCAGCAGTCGTCTGGATCCGCGTGGGGGAGTGATCAGGAAGGTGGGGACACCCATGAGGTATACACAAAGCTGGACAATTGGATGGGTATGTACAACACTCCTCCACCCTACCCCACACAGGAGACACAGTATGCTGATGACGGTTCCCTGATTCCGGCACGTGACATTCAGCCACCGCACAGGTTAGGGTGGACGACGCCTAACCCACCACCTCCGCGTCGTGGCAGACGTCGTTGAGACTTGTCTATCTATCTATGTTGAGACTTATCTATCTATCAATGTACTAGACTTATTTATATCTATGTTGAGACTTGTCTATCTATCTATGTACTAGACTTATTTATAGCTTTGTTGCTACTACTCTGTTTCGATTAATGGTGATGATGGGTGACTACTATTCGCATTGTTATTAAACAAGCCTTGCAAATTACATTGACAACATAAATTTGAGATACAATGCAAATCAACATACATCGGTACTACCAACACTACACAAAGTCATCTCCCGTTGATGCAGCCTCCCGCGTCAGCCGAAGCAGCTCCCTTGCCCTTCGATGATGCAGCACCCTTCCCCTTCAACGATGCTTCACCCTTGCCCTTCGACGATGCAGCTCCCTTGCCCTTTGACGACGCTTCACCCTTGCCCTTCGTCGTTTCAGATCTCTTGCTTGATTCACTTGGCATGAAAATATCGTCTTCATCCTCGCTCTCCTCGGCCCATGAGTAAGGATTGCTTTCAGCCCACCTCAGATGTGCTTCAGTCCTATATTTTGGCTTCTTCTTCTCCCACCTAGCATGCAACCTGAGAAGTTCTTCCCGTATTTCCTTCCAGGTTCTAGATGGCCACCCATGCCTACGTAGCATCACTGAAAGCTCACCGAGATAAGGTGGATGGCTAATAAGTTCCTCCCATGGCACTAACTTATTGTCTACCCTGAAGTCGGCCGCAAGCCACAAAAGGCGCTCGACATTGAACTATGGAAACTACGATTGAAATGAAATCCCGACATGGTTGAGTGAATTGACTCGAATACTCAGTGAGGAGGAGCTTTTATAGGACGAGATGGGATGATTTGGCGGGAGAAACAAGCGGGAACAACGATGGTGGGAAAAAAGGGCGGGAGCGGCGGTGGCGGGAAAATAAGGGTGGGAAGCGACGGTGGCGGGAAAAAGGGCGGCAGCGGTGGTGGCGGGAGAAATGTGGTGGGAGAAATAAGGGCGGGAAGCGACGGTGGCGGGAGAAAAAAGGGTGGTAGCGAAAGTGGCGGGAAGGAAATGGCGGGAGCGTGCGGTGGCGGGGAGGAAAAAATGGTGAAAATACGGTTTTAGCAACAAAAAAATGGGGCCATGCACCAGTCAGTCCAGCAGTAGCCGACTGGGCCTGGTCGGAGGCGCCAAGGCCGAGTAGGTCCAGTCGGCCCAGTAGAGGCCGACCAGGTCCAGTCGGCTTTGCCGTGGCCGACAGGGTCCTCTCCGCATGCAGCCGTCGGCCGACAGCCTAATTGGCCCAGGCGAGGCCGATAGAGTCCTATCGGCTTAGCTGAAGACAAGGCCGTATTATTTCTGAAAATGTTTTGATTTGCGTAATATTAGTCAAAATTAATTTAAAAATGTATTATTAAAAAATTAGCCTCTCTCTCTATCTTCTTCTGTCAACTTAAGTAGGTCCTTGAAACTTAAATTATCTAAATGGTCTCTCTCTCTCTTAACTTCTTCTCTCAACTTAAGTAGGTCACTTGCAACTTATATTATCTAAAGGGTGACCATCGGGTCTTTGTCTCGGTACTCTCGGGTACCTACTCGGGTAGTCCGGGTGATCATCCCGGCAAAAATCAGGGTGCTCCCATGTACTAGGTTGGAAGATCCAGATATATAAACCCGAACTTTACATGTACAACTTTTACTTGTCTCACTTGTTAATTTCCCATTGACTCGCATGTAAATAGTTCATATGTGTATTTTTTTCTTCAACACCCACTTTGCCTTTCCTCTATAAACGCCCCCTTCACCTATGTGGGTGAAGGGATTGTAGAGTTTATGGAGCACCCAGTGTGAATCGGGCACCATCTCAGAGCCAGTGGCCACCTAGCTGTCAGTCGGGCGACTAGGCTGGAGCAAACATGTTCGTCCCAAGTGGCATGGCCCAACCAGAGTCCACCACGGGACGACCCGACGTGCTCTGCCCCGAAGGACCAGAGTAGGTGGACAACAAGTATGTTATTATTTAATCTGTCTAAATTCAGTTTGTTCATAATTGAGCATATGAACTTATTGTTGTAATAAATGCACTAGAGCAATGTGCCCAGAGAAATATGTGTGCTGGGATGTTAGGATCTTATTTTCCTCTGTGTCTACATCCTTCCTTCAAAAAGGCGAGGAAGGACTGATGTACTGAGTCTGGCAGGTTCGTGTGTTGCCTTTGATGCAAAGGTAACATTGTAACCAACAAATGTAATACTAATTTTTTCTTTGCAAGTTAGAATTTACACTTATTTCACTAAGATATTGTCGTTGTGGAGATATTGTGTATTTGATAAAATTGTGAATTAAATGTGTAAATATGACATTGTGTATGTGGTGGTGACTATTGTTGTTATCGTATAGTCTTTGTGCTTGTACTGTGAAAAATGTAATTGTGTTGTGAAAGAAATGTGCGTTCATCAAACACAAAATACACATTGCAAACGGTAAAAAACACAAGTATGTTGCTAATGTGATGATAAGGAAAATCGATGCTTCGCATTTTCTTGTTACCATGTGGAAAACAACGCCTACAGACATATGTGTGTGTATATTTACGTTGAATGGTCTTGAGACAAACGACCGCGCCTTCATTGGCAGTGAGCCCTTATATCAGTGACAGGGTTCCAAGGAGGTAGCCCTTCTCCGCTACGGATGAGGATCTTGCCCCGTATCCACAAGGCCGCTCTATACTAGTTTGTTGCGGTGCTGGCAACAATCAAATTGAGTGCATTCTCTTTCCAGCACATGTAGCCTGGAGGATTAAATTGTAGAAACATTGACAAAAAAGACAACTTCCGCGAATGAATTATCACAAAGGACCACCTCCTGAATGAATTGTCAAAAAGGACCACCTGCACCGTGGCGGCATGGCCTGTGGCGGCCTCAGACGCCGCCGTCAGCCGTGGCGGCCATTGCCACGTGTCGCTTGGCCAGCATGCCGTTACGATGCAGGTGGTCCTTTTTGACAATTCACTCGTCGAAGTGGTCCTTTTTGTCAAAAACCTAAATTGTAGGGTTGCGCATCGGAAAACAAAATATTTCGCCACATGCTACGCAACAACCAAGATCTATCTATGAAGATACAAGTAAACATCAAGTTAAGATCTAGTTCTAGTTTGTTACCAACACTGTGAAGCGGAAAAGATGTTGATGACGATGTCGATGTAGCCTGATGAAGATTCTCACGGCTAAGCCTAGCTGTGAGAATGTTGCCGACTCCTCGTATCCAACCTTCTAGATCCAACCAAGCGAAGGATCAAACGTATGATCCCTCTGAGAGTTTGCACACGTCCGTCAGATCCGGTTCAACAGAGCTTCACTGTCCAGAGCTCAGCCTCTATTGATCTATATGAAGGTGGAGATCCCAACACATGCGAGAGAGAGAGAAGAGAGAGGGAAATTAGATCTCAGAGAGGACACCTCAAAAACCCAGATCTAATTGTGTGTCTCCAAAAGGAGGGGGGTCCACTAGTACAGAACGACACATCGGAAACGGACCAAAAAGCCCATCGGAACAGAGAAACGGTACGTTTCCCCGCCCCCGCTGCTGATGTGAAGGCTCACATCAGGAACGGAGGTACAAAACCGTCACCGATGAGGCCTCTTTTTGGCAACGGTTGTCCACATACCTCCGTTGCCTCAGTGTCGAGCTCATCAGTAACGGAGTTTTAAATTTACCCGTTTGCATTGAGGGTTCTTCATAAGCCCATAGCACGTATTCAGATGCCACTGGACATTTAAAATTCATTCATAACGTATACCGAATGTCACCATTACATTGTTTTAAATTCAGATCTCACAACATAAGCATAAAAATGTCAGCAAATTCATTCATAACGTATACCGAATGTCACCATTACATTGTTGTTACATTTGCCTCACTAAACCTATCATTGTCATGTCTCCCTAAACTTATCTTTATGGTGCTCCACCCTATTCCACTCTTCTCAAGCTCCACCGAGGTTCTTCCTCAGTTTGCCCATCCTAACTAACTTATCCTTGTCATTCCTAACTAAACTTATCTTCATGACTTGTGTTACATTTGCCTGACAACTTTGGCAAGTTCATGAATTCGATCTTCTTCTTGGATGGTGTCGCCGAAATGTAATAACGTCACTGCTGCGACATTTCGGCCACACTGTTCAAGACACTCTTAATTCAAAAAGTATTTTGTATAGTCCAGCGAAACTTCACAACAGAGACGGTTCACGGATATGATCCCACTTTGTATTTAGCTCATTTAAAGCTTGTTTCGATCTGTATGGCATTTCTGCATAAAAATACATGGATGGATAGTTAGAAAAGAGCCAAATCTGATGCTACATGACATAAATACATTTTAAGATGAAAACAGTTTACACCTTAAACGCCAATATCCACGTGCTTGCAGTCCGGTCTAAATGATTTGGAGGCAGACCTTTAAGTCCATGATTTCTTCAACAGCCTCACCATTTTTATGCATTGTCACCGAAATATACAATTACTTCATACACTTGCAAGTTAGCTACACAAAACCATAACGAGGATAAGCACATTGACAAAATTTGTCAACTAAAATAGAGTGTAAGATCTAGTAGTACTACAAAGAGTTGAATTAAATATGCTAAAATAGAGACAACAGAATACTTGACAAGATTTCTATGGTACTTTCAGTGGTTGTACAACAATACAAAACATGTAAGTTGCTAAAAACGGTTGCAAGTGGGACGGACATACTCCGGCAAGAGACCAGCGGATCCGTGTTTGGCCCCAGTGGAAGATTCGCGTCGGCGATGCCGGCCGCACCGCTCGGGGAAGATGCACTGCGGCTCGACACCCTGCCGGCTGCGCCGCTCAGATCTGGGAGATACGAGTTAGATCTGGCGCTGCTTGGAGCTTCCGCCAAACTGTGAGAGTGAGAGCGGGAGCGTTAGGGCTGTCGGAATGGCGGATTTATAGCACAAGTGCAACATCATAAACGGAGGCGATAAACAACCGTATCCTTTATATGTTCACTGACACACTGGGCCTACTTACGAAGGATCGATGCAGAACAAGAAATAAATTTATTTCAGATACTAATTTACAGTAGAATTGAACTAAATATCTACTCTACTTGTTCTTCTTCCGCCCTACCTCCGCGCCATAGTCGTCTGCGGCACGGCGTCGCTTCTTGCCGGTTACCTTCTCCTCCGACGTGTGCTCCTCCTCCTCCGGCGCATCCTTCTCTGGCGCGTGCTCCTCCTCCTCCAACGCCTCCTCTGACGCGTGTTCCTCCTCATCACCGACGTCGTCTTCTTCCTGGCTAGAATACGGCTCCGGCAGGTCCTCCGGCTCCTCTTCCTCCGGCGCCTCCTCCTCGTCGGAGTTGCCTTTCCTTCGCTCGAAGACGGCAAGTCCAAGTCGTCAGGGTCCGAGTCCGGTGGCCCGTCTTGATCCCACCATGGGACGTCACCACGGTCTTCACCGCTTGCATTGTCGCTCGGGACTTCCTCGTTCTGCCACCAGGGTTCCTCCATGGCGGTTTGCTAGTCTAGTAGAGAACGTGGGAGAGAACAAAGGGGAGAATGCGAGAACTGCCTGGCTTCACGCGGTTCCAATCCCATTTTACTAGCGGCGAGCAGGAGGTTCCAATCCCTCGTCAATTAAGCCGCATTGAACAGGCGCGCTTCCAGTTTGCAACTGCAATTTCTCAAGCACATTGTAAATGGCGCGCTTAGAGGGGTATCTGATATGTCGTTATGTACTAGTGATCCCTCCTTTATATAGGAGGGAGGGGGAGGGGAGCTTTGGAGGAGGGGCAACCCCTCCCCCATGCGCCGCCGTCCCTAGTAGGCCCCATGGGCCGGATCGGCCTAGGGTTTGGGGCATCTCCCCAACCCAAGCCGCCGCCCTTAAGGGGGCCGACCCCTTTGCACTGCCGCCCTTGGTGGCCCCACTTGGCCAGTCGGGACAGGGTAAACCCTGGCCGCCGCCTTGTGCACTAGTAGAAAAAGGGCTTCTATACCGGTTCCAGAGGGCCTTTAATACCGGTTGTGCAACCGGGACAATTAAATCGGGACTAAAGCCCCCCCCCCCCCCTTTAGTCCCGGTAGTCCACGAACCGGTGTTAAAGGCTTCCACGTGGGCGGAGCTGCGCGCGCGCGGGCGCAGGACCTTTGGTAAAGGTTGGTAACACCAACCGGGACTAAAGGTTTCTTCTTTTTTTCTTTTTGCTTATTTTTCAGGGTTTAGGGTTTCTGCTTTTTTTCTTTTGCTTATTTTTCAGGGTTTAGGGTTTCGGAGGAGATCACGTCGATGCACAAAAAAAAGTTTTCGCACACGTGAAGATCACATAACACACATACAACTTGGTATATATATGTACACATATAAAGTACTCATTACATGGAGATCACTGCTAGTACATGGAGGGAGTCTATTTTTCGATATAGTGGAATTCTCCGGATTCAGGTATGACCTGCGTAAGGAAAAATCCCGCCAATTCCTCCGCAATTGCTTTTACGCGGTTTTCTGGTAGGAGCTGGTTCCGCTTCCTTGCCATCTTTAAAAGAAGGAGATCAAATCAATTATGAAGGAAACTAAATACAATTGATGGTAGCAAAATAAATTTGTGAATGATGTTTACGTACCTCTTGATTTCTTCGACTATTGATTGTCTCATTGACCTTCATGTGAATGTACTCGCAAACGTAGTATCCACATAAATCCGTCCCCTGTGGTTGTCGCAGGCACCACTATACGAGAATAGAATTCAATCAAATAATAATCAAGAGAATGATAATGGTATTGAAACTAGAATTAGAGAGATACGCGGACCTAGGTACGTAGTACTACTTACGTTTTTAGCCTTAAACTCCAGCTTATCTTTCCATTCACCACGTTCTTCCGCGATGAACTTTTTCCAAACCCTGCCCGGCAAAGAAAATGAATTGAGAAGTTATTACTTACTTTGATATCAGGAAATGAACGAAAGAGGCCGATATAGTGCGATTGAAATTACCTCTTGAGCAATATACACACGTTTTTGTATTCATCTTGATCTCTCCTTAATGAGTCCTAGACTTCAACTTCTCCAAGATCGATTCTAATGATTAGCAGAATGAAGTGGAACCTGCGCACGTTTATATACGCAGTTATTCAGAACTCATCAATTACACTTAATATCGCGAAAGCAAAATAGAATGTGTACAAGACAGTAACACTCACTTAAAGTTGTAAGGAAAAAGTATTTCTTTTTTGGTACTTTGTCGCTTTAAAAACGTTAGCAAAACGTCCTCTGTGTCCTGGGCATACTGTTCTACGGTGACTTCATGAACTTTATCCGGGTCAATGAACCCAATGTCCCAGATTCCTCCCAGTCTGCATTCACGAATCTTCATTCTACATAATAGCGTACAAAAGAATACCGTGAGGATAATTACAGGCAATGAACGAGCTTAACTAAAGAATTAAATTACACAAATAAATCACTTACAGACAATAGCAGCTGATGATAGATTTGTCGAGGGCACGTTGATTGTACATCTGAAAAAGTTCGGAGAACTCAACCTGCACAGCATATTCTCAGAAGTAGTGTGTTCCTTAACTCCCGCCATGAAATAGAATCTCCCTTCTTTTGCGGCGGTCATGTACCAGTTATGCAATTTCCATAACTGTGTTGTTAGAGCATTCAGATCTTTGACCAGAGGCTCCCCGGAAACATATTTATATGCCACCTCAGCAATGGCGTAACCTGTATCGCCATAGATTTGCTGAGCAACAATATTGTTGTTGTAGAGAGCCGCCTTATCAGAAGGCACAATGAGCGGGGCGATCGATTGTACTTCTTGTTCTCCGAGCTGGGGAACTTTTTTCCCGCATTTCTTTTCCTCCATCTGTGAGCTATGTGTCTTCTCAATACAGCGCTCATAGTCTGAAAGGGGCCTCACTGGAGGGATATATAAGTTGTCAACGGTGCGATCAAGTGTCTCCATTGGTATATTCTTCAGAATTTCCTTTACGGGGTCCTATCTTTCCTGTTTTTTCTATGCAAAAAAGGCTGTCACCTCGGCACGCGTCTCTCGTCTAATTCCTCCTTACTCATCTCGCAAGGTAACTTCTCAGGAGTCTTGACTTTCTTGGGTATGTTTGCACGTTTCTTGACAGGGGACCTGTCTTTCCTGAGCATAGTACCAGTCGACGTGAACAGCTTCCGCTTTGTCAAATTACTAGTGGGCGCATCAGTCGGCTGACGGGACGGCGCGGGCGATGGACTCGCGGTGGGCTCCCAATCGTCGGGGAGGGCGGGTGGACTTTGAGGTGGTGGATTTCTACTCGGAGGAGTCGGTGGCCTTGGCGCCGAGTCTGGAAACACGATATATTTCTTCTTCCATAGAACGATACCAAGCTCGACTTCTCCCAGTGTCTTCTCGTCGTCACCTCCAGGAATGTCAAGATCCATTGTCTGGAATCCCGGCATAACTTTTGTCACCCCGACACGAGCATAGCCAGCTGGAATCTGACCAAAATGGAAGATTGCTCCAGGTTGATTTGGTAAAGCATAGCCATCCGCCACCGGACAACTAATGTTCTTCATTGGCATATGTAGCTGACAATTTGTCTTCTCCGTGATATCATCCACGGGGTAGTGAGCCGCCGACGATTCGACTGCAGGATCTTCTAGCTGCGTGGAACCCACGCTGCTTTTCCGCTGAGATGGGCAGGCATCGACTGCAGGATCTTGTAGCATCAGCTGAGATGCCCTTTGCTGGGTAATTGAGTCCAGTTGCTCCTGCTGCCGCTGCACCTGGCGTTCTAATTCCGTTAACCGGTCCAACCCCCTCTTCTTATTTCTGGAACGGCTTCTATAAGTTGCAACGTGCGCCGGAAACCCTTGATTCCAATTAACCCCGGCTCCTCTGCCTCGACATCGTCCCTAGTGTTCAGGATTCCCGAGGGCGAGTGTCAGCTTGTCGTCCTCTCTACCGGGAACAAATTTTCCCTTTCGGACTAGGTCTATTGCGTCCTCTAGTTTTTTTACGACTCTTGTAATTCTTTTCTTCCATTTTCCCTTGTCAACAATCAGCCCTGTGTCTGGGTCCAACCCTGCCCCATGTGCGAACAACCAGAACTTGGACCTCTCGGGCCAGTCATCTGTCTGTGGAGTGATCCCTTTTCCACGCAGTTCGTTTTCAAAGGCTTCCCACTTAGGCAAGGCAGCCTTGTAGCCACCTGACCCCAAAGTATGGTGATATTTCTTCTTTTCAGCATTCAACTTATTTTTGGCCGATCGAGCCACAGCGGTGTCTGATTTCTTATACGCCACAAATGCGGGCCACACATCTTTTATCTTCTCTAGATATCCAGTGAAATCTAGAGTTACTTTCTCATATTTTTTCCACAATGTTTTCTTCCAGCAGTTGAATTGTGTGGCCATCTTCTTAAGAGTCCAATCCTTGACTTTCTCCTTCTTCTTCTCTGGGAGACCTTCCGGTAGGCTGAAATATGTCAAGAGCGTGTCCCAAAGCAATTCTTTAATTCTTTTGTCGACATAACTTGCTCCAACGTTGGCTTTCTTCGGCTTATTCCATTCTCCAATGGTGATCGGGATCGTGTCCCTAACAAGAACTCCGCATTGACCTACATATTTACGGCAGTTGTCTTCGGGTTTCAGCGGTTTGCCATCATCAGCAACTACGTCGATCGACAACTTTGCACCATCTAGCAGCTTTATCCTTTGGTTCGGGCCTCGTTTCGTCTTTGGCGGAGTTCGAGGCTTAGATCCAGGTGCTATGACTGCTGCTCTGCTCCCCAAACGGATTCAAGCCATCTGTACTTAGACCAAACCTTAAGTTCCTTGCGTCACCTGCAAAATCCTTGAACTCACTGTCGATCTTTCTCCACTGCGACCCATCAGCGGGGTGTCTCAGCATCTTGTCTTCCTTACGGTCTTTTTTGTGCCATCGCAACAACTTGGCATGCTCTTTGTTTCGGAACAAACGTTTCAACCATGGTATTATAGGAGCATACCACATCACCTTGGCAGGAACCCTCTTCCTGGGGCTCGGCTCGCCCTCAACATCACCTGGGTCATCTCGCCTGATCTTATACCGCAATGCACCGCATATCGGGCATGCATTCAAATTCTCGTACTCCTCACCGCGGTAGAGGATGCAATCATTGATGCATGCATGTATCTTCTGCACCTCTAATCCTAGAGGGCAGACAACCTTCTTTGCTTCGTACGTACTGTGGGGCAATACGTTATCCCTTGGAAGCATCTTCTTTAATATTTTCAGCAACTTTTCAAATCCCTTGTCAGATAGTCCATTCTCTGTCTTCCATTGCAGCAATTCCAGGGTGGTACCCAGCTTTTTCTGGCCATCTTCACAATTTGGGTACAACAAATTTTTGTGATCCTCTAACATGCGCTCCAACTTCGACCTCTCATTTTCACTTCCGCAGTTTATCTGTTCATCAAGAATGACCCGACGAAGATCATCATCGGACTCATAAAAAATGACCTCATGTTCAGCTCTGTCTTCCCCCATTGTAGTACCACCGTGTTCAGAGAACACAGGATAGTTGTCATCATCCTCTTCTTCATTGTCTTCCATTATAACCCCTCTTTCTCCGTGCTTGGTCCAACAAAAATAATTGGGTATGAAGCCTTCTCGCAACAGGTGGGAGTGTAGGGTATTTGAGGAAGGGTAATTCCTCCTATTCCTACAGTCATCACATGGACAAAACATAAAACCATTCTACTTGTTTGCCTCAGCCACACGGAGAAAATTATGCATGCCATTAATGAACTCGGGATAGCGTCGGTCACCGTACATCCATTGTCGGCTCATCTGCATTATATAAATATATCAAAAACCATTACACTACATCATCATAAATAGGGAACTGACCAAATTACTTAATACAAGTTTATCACACATTAAAATCAAAGTAGAGTAGTGACCAAATGTAATACATAGTTCTCATAAAAAATACACTGAAACTAACATACAACTATCTAATTAATGCATTTAAATGCAACAACAAATGCGATCAAAATCGCAGCAAAGGTAACAATTGAACCAACAACATAATGATACCAAGCCTCTTGACTAATGGCATATTTTCTAATCTTTTTAAGCTTCAAGCGCATTGCATTCATCTTGATCTCGTGATCCAAGCGCATTGCCTCCATCTTGATCTCGTGATCACCGACAACGTCGGCAAACTTGAACTCCAATTTCATCTTCTCTTCTAAGTATTGGAGACGAAGATCTTCACTTCTTTTCAATTTTTCTTTCAAATCATTGTTTTCTTTTTCAAAAAATTCGACAATAGGGTCGTTTGGAATTTCCGGTTCAACTACCTCCTAGATAAAAATATATCTATGTCAAGTTGGTCGGCATAATTTTCATAAACACGAAACAAATATATAGTTATAACAAACAATCGTACCACATCCGAATAATAGAGCGGACGAGAGCCGGTGTGGACAGATGTCAAAACCATGACACTGTATATAACAAACAATTATACAAATAAGAAAATTATACAAGTAATAATTATGCATCTAAATCATACAACTAAGATAAAAACAAGAGGCTCACCGAGGTGGTGTCGGTGACGGGGTGGCGCGGGCGATCGACGGCGGTGAGAAAGGGGACGGGACGACACTATAAAAAACCACAAATCATATTTTAATTTGAGCTCAAAATGCATATAAAAGAAATGAAATCCCTAACTTAGGCATTTCATCAAACACCTAGCTAGCACTATAAAAATTAAATGAGCTAAACTAGCAATAAAATGAGCTAAACTTGAAATGCCGGAAGAGAGGATGAAGTTGCTAACCCTTGTATAGGTAGGTGCCACCAATCTTGACAAATGTTGGAGAAAAATGGGGTGAACTCGAGCTCGGAAGAGGAAAGAGAGAGCAAAAAAATGGAGTTGTGCTCCAGCAGGAAGAATGGAGCTGGGCTCGGGGTGGAAGAAGATATATAGGAGACCCTTTAGTACCGGTTCGTAATACGAACCGGTACTAAAGATGGATCTTTAGTACCGGTTCGTGTTACGAACCGGTACTAAAGGGTCTCGCCGTGGGGCCCCCCACTGCAGCCGCCTGCCCCAACCCTTTTGTCCCGGTTGGTATTACCAACCGGGACAAAAGGTCCCGCAACAACCGGGACGGCTTCCGGCCGGCCGCCTCGCCTCTGCAACCGGTACTAATGCCCCCCTTTAGTACCGGTTCCTGTCCAACCGGTACAAAAAGGCCGCACCGAAGCCCTTTTTTCTACTAGTGGTGGTGGCTCCCACCCTTGGGTGCCGCCGGCCCCACCTCCTTGGTGTGCTGACTCCACCAGGGAGTCGGCCACCTAGCTAGGTGTACATGTTGTAAATGCATTCTCTCGATTCTTTAAATTGTAAAAACTTTATCTCTCAAATAGTCTACCAATTGACAGTATGTTTCCACCATTAGTTTAGTCGCGAAAAGATCTTTGAAGTTAGATCTCATGTTGAAATGTTTCGACGATTTTTCTTTCGTTGGGTATCTCCTAGATTGTTGACACTTGCCAGATTATGTAGACTTGACTAACATATTATAATAAATTGGTTGCCGGGTTCTAAATGTCCTTTTACATGAATACAAAACTTTGTGATAGTACTTATTTGGCATGATATCATCTGTTAGTCCATAGAAACATTTGATACCCATTGTATGGTATGGCTCTGTATAATATTGCAATGTCTAAAAGCATGTAAAACTGACAGGCAACTATGCACTATTATAGTGTTAACAATTCGATGACAATCTGGCAACCATCAGTCAATTAGTGTGACAAAAAAAATCCCGAAACATAGCAACATCGGACTAATTTTGAAACCCGCTTTAAGAGGAACACAATGGCGTAAAGGATCACTAATCAGATAAATGGTTTGGAAAATAAATCATTCTATTTTCAGACTAAGCAATTAGTGGTAGATTCAGGAGCCATACATGCACGTGTTCTAGCTATAATGGAAAAAAACACCGGTAAACAGAGCACGGCATGGGAAGACCTATTTGCGTACATGTGCTAACTAGGGTTCCCCAATCTTCTTTGCTTTATTCACGGATTAAAAGGAGGAACATTCAGATAATTTGTTCTGCTTCAAAGCTCTTACGGGTTGACAACGGTAAGAAATATAATTGTCATCTTGCTGTGTAGAAATGTTGTGATTGCTCGTTTGCACGGGGTGTTTAACACGTGCATTGGTTCTCAGCTCGACCTCTATCAAAATCTCGGTTGACTTTAGCTGTCCCCTCTTCCAAAATCTCCGGGTTTTTTCTTTGTCACTTCCTTTTGAAACACAAGAGCTCTAGAAGAAAACAAACAGTTTGGTGAGGCCGTGAGATGTCATGCACCTTATGACAAATAGTGTGTATAGAGCCAATGAGAAGTTTTCATTCGTAATTCCTGCCTTTGACACTTTACCAATTAGAAAAATCAAATACTCCCTGTAGAAAAAAATTATCAACCTTGATCCAAGTTCATAACTTCTCTTACTAGTGAACTTAATTACGTACAAGTTGGGTCAATTAAGCAAACGAGCCAAGAGTGCAGACACTTCCATGGATGAAAATGGAAAACAAAAGACAAATTTCCACCTTGATTGCAATGACGCCACCACCACGCTAGACAGTGTTATCGTCATGCACGCTTCCATCACCTTGCGTCCGCCACCGAGCCCTCGTTGCACCATGCCGCCGAGACTCGCCGCGGTGCAGTAGATGTCACGCCGCTCCACCTTGGTCATCGCGTGACAAGCACACGGAGAACTGCGCCCAGCCACTGAAATCATACACTTTTCCCTTGAGCCGAAGTGCAACTTCAAAGATGATTCCCCACCAGGTGGAAAGGACACAGGAACCCATCATACCATCCGGGAATCCCCAAGCTGGCGTTTCCTCCGGAGCACAGGGAACATGAGCCCAACGACGCCCCTAACAAGGTAAACGACGCACAAGGCCGCCGCCATCGACGGTTTCGGACGAGGCCGTAACAAGCTTCCGTTGTCATCCTCTCACCCGTCACCGGCTGAACCATCGGCTCCTCCTCGGCATCGACCGTCATGCCCCCACGGGCTCGTCCATACTGCCGCGGAAGGCTAAAGCCGGCACCACCGGGTAGTTCGTCGACAACGCAGAAGGCCACATCGATGCGCTACCGACGCCATGGCCACACACATGCGAAGCTGGGACATCCGCTCAAGATCTACCGCAGCCGTGTCCCAGAATCGCGGTGAAGGGATGCCCCGCCGCCGTCCTCCCCAGTCCGGCATTGTCGAAGGGCGATCCGGCAGCGGCGGGGAGTGGGGTGGTGGGGTCGAACCCTAGATCATAGGGCGTTCGGGGAAGAGGGGAGAATGGGTGGGTGTGAGAGTCTCACCGGTAGTATAAACAATTTTAAGCATTTTGCGGAACTACTACAATGCACTGTTGTTTTATCCAGTGGGACAGTATGTACTGCATTTCTCTCCAATCATATGTAGGGACATTCCGTATGTACTGTTTTCCAATTTAATTGTTCATACATAATTTGGTTCCTTTTTGTAACACATCATGATCACATATATTTATGTATTGTGACCTTAAGCATATTTCACCTATTATGGTCCATGTTATGCTTTTCGGAAAACATAGATTTAATTGTTGACTGAACTGGTGATAAGATAATGTTAACATGAAAGCTTTGTGACTAATTGTGGTTGCGTTTTGCAGAAGTCAATCGAATTTTACACCGGAAAAGGGAGGAACCGGGAGGAGGCGAAGAAACATAAAGCCATAGGGAGCATCGGCGAATATGGGAGGCAATCCGGTGAAAAAGAAAGAAGGGAGGCAAACAAAAAAATGGTGAACGGTGGAAGAAGTAGTAAGCGGGATAATTTATCTATCAAGTGAGAGGAAAACGAGTCCCACAGCGTCTGCGAGTATCCACTATGTGTATGCGGTTCAAAGGAAAAATGATACTTTTCATTGATTCGGCGATGTTTGGCTGCAATGTATTAAATTGTTTTGTGTTGGCATGTGCAACTTTCTGACAGCTTCTCTTTTGAACCGAACCAACAAGGTGGTTCGCTTCTTTTTCTGACAACATGATGGCGGTGCACTGCTATGTGTGGAATCGATTCAAAGGGCGGATTGAACCGCTTTTCGAGGGGCTTATGGACGTGGCAACGTGTAGTTGGTTAGGCTGTCATGTAGGTATCCGTGTGACTCTTGTAGGCACTGATATTTGGCCTTAGATATTTCTGTCAGCTTCATGACAGATGGTCAGATGGACAATGCTTACATTCATGTCTAAGTACGGGTAATCGGCTAAATATAAGATACAATACAATAACTCGATTTGGACTATGAAGACGGACACATGTGTCATGTGGTTGAATATTTAGACGCGTCCTTTGTTACTCAGGTTTGACAGCAACTTTGGAACGGTTGGTAGAGGACTAGTGCATGCTTACAGGTCAGTCCAACAATACGGTTCTGCTTTTGACCTCCACAGGAAAACTGCCAGGCCTCCATGACTTGGTCCTGAGGTCATGGTTGATGCTTCTTCAGATGTTAATTCCTTAATAATTACCATTGTATAACAGCGGTGTTCTATGGCGCACCTTGTATGCAATAATCATGGTGTACTCATGTCGTCTTCAGTGTACGCACCAAATTAACATGAAAAAAAATTCTAGACGTAACCATCATTTTAAATATATTTTCATAAGAAAGTTCATTCTTCTTCTTCTTCATTTGATCTCGGTTCTTTTCGGAAAAAATTGATCTCGGTTGCAGAGAACGAAAGAGCTTTATTAAGAGATACTATTACAGTGGTATATATTGTTAGACTGACCGACTATCCAACCGGTGGTGGTTTCCAGCCGTGTCGCCTCTAGAATCAACAGATGGACAGAGCCCCAAAAATAATTGCATAAATGTATCATAAATGTATCCAAGATGGCAACAGATAGCAGAGATTCATACCGCTTGCTCCTTAACGGAGAATCGTGGGCATGACCGAATCCCACCCGATCCAGCAATCTCCAGGCACAAACGCTCATGGAAGTTCATCGGCGGAGCCTTCCGGAACCTGACACTCATGACCATATCAAGGAGAACAGGCGTCTGGCAGATCATCGTCTTGACGCAAATCGGAACCCTAGGACTGCTGCCACCTTTATTTTGGCCAAACCAGCAGTCCCCTCACTGCCGGCCGACTCCCGGCGATCGGAACGAGCGGGCTGACCTCCAGCCCAGACGACCCTGAGGTTGACCCCAGATCGGACCCGAGTGCCGCAGGATCTACAGGTGCAGCGCCGCCGCCAAAGGGTCAGGCCTCGCCGTCGCCTCCAGCCTGCAATGCCTTGTCTTCTCTGTCTCATCCGGCGCCTCCCAGCCACGCGCCGGTGCGAGCAGATTCGCCCCGCCGCCCGGACACCACCCGTCGCCCTGGAGTCAGCCTCCCCACGTGAAGGGATCCCAACGAGGCGCGACGGATCCGCCCGCCGCCGTTGACGGCAAGGCGTGGCCGCCACCGCCGGCGCCGCAGCGGCAGCGGCTGGAGAGATCAGCCGGCGGTTGCTTTTTACGGTTCGTTGGGGGACCTCTGGAGCCGCCCTCACGCGAGCGGCCCGAGAGGCTTTTTCCCGAGAGGCTTTTCAGGACATGGAAGCTGCACGCAGCCAAACAAGGTGTTGTCGCATTTGCAAAGCCAGAAACGGCACTTGCACGCAGCCAAACGAAATACACAAGTGGACTCGTTTTCTCATGCAAGATACCAAACAACTTACACAACTCAGCCCAAATTCTGTTGTCACCCGGCCCTGCCCACTACAGCCTGCCCCAGCGCAGCCCAAAACATGATGCAGGCTACCAATCACGCCCTACACTTGTACTCGCTCCGTCCAAAAATAAGTGTCTCAAGTTTGCCTAAAACTGGATGTATCTAGACATGTTTCATGTCTAGATACATCCAGTTTTAGGCAAACTTGAGACACTTATTTTTGGACGGAGGGAGTAGTTGACTACCGTATGAATCGTGCCTCGTGCGTAAAGATTTGCAGGAGTAAGGGACCATGTCCTCACAAAAATTCCTTCTATCTTCTTTGGTCAGGGAACCTACAGAAACAAATCTGGTGGTACCAGAATCACGGAATAGTCCCTGTGCACATGTACAAGAACACGAAAGGTATACCATCCCAGTTGCATGTTTTCCATGGAAGAGAGTTGCGGATCGAACTTGTCGATGTGCACCTTTCACTTTCATGCTCCCAACACAAAGTACAAGTTTATGTCCTGTCCATGAGTAACTTAGAACAAATGTTTCGTGATAACTTAGTACTTCCTCCGTTTCACGATATAAGATATTTTAGGTGTTTCACATGTTGTTTAGATTTAGACTAAAATGAGTGAACATATACACTAAAACGTGTCTAGATACATGTGTATACATGTGAATGTGAAAAAGGTCTAAAAGATCTTATATTGTGAAACGGAGGGAGTATACATATAACCCTGCAGCGCAGAACAGAACTTGTCCGAACCACTCTTTTTTTTACCTTGATGCATGCACCCCCTCAAGTGTTGAATGAAAATACGCTTTTGCCAGCTCTGAACCCTGAAGTCACAATTATGCTGGAATTTATCAGGACTGTGCCATATGCATCTTTAGACTCGTGCGTGTATGCTGAGCTTGGTCAACACAAACAAACACGAAATCGTCTCGACCGCGCGCGCAGTCGAGCATCGACAGGCGATAAATCGTCCTTTTCAATATAGACGTCGGAATTCCAAACGGTAGCTACGTGTCTGTGCATCATCCGCACGCCTTTGACGGCTGTTGCTCTCAAGGAGAGAAGCTCTGGATCGAGCTCACCTAACCCTGAAATTGACAAGGGACAATGAGGTACGTGTAGAAAGTGATTGATATTCGACCCTGAGCTCACTTCAGACGAGTCCGCCACGTTGACGGAGTGTTGATCGATGTTGTCTTGACCATGCGTATAACCTAAGAAGAAATAGAAAACGTGGTGATTGATTTGTCTCAACATGCTACTTATTTATCTGATTTTAATAAGCCACAGACTGCAGACATTTTCATGGCTTGAGCTTGAGACAACCATTTGCTAGTGCTTTGGTTGAACATGCCCTTATGCTCAAATCCCTCTCTTTGAAACGTTAAAGGACAGAACTAGGCGTCCCCCGGGGGATCTTTCCGGACGATCCCCCGCGTGGAGAGAGCGACACGTGCCCTTTGAACGGTCAAAGAGAAAATAAATCAAGCGCATCTCTCGTTCTCCTCGCAAAAAAAAACCCAACAACCCGTGGCCGCACGCTGCGCCTATCCCGTACCCGTCGCTCGGCCGTATTCCCCAACCATTGCCGGAGAAAGACGCCGTCGCCGGAGAAGACGTCGTCACAGCTCCGGCGAGAGACGACGCCATAACTCACAGCTCCGGTGACCTGGACTGGCAGCGCCTCTCGCCGGCGGCGGCCCGCTGGCGAGAGACCACGCCATAACTCACAGCTCCGGTGATCTCGGCTGGCAGCGCGCCTCTCACGGGCGGCGGCCCGCTAGGCGCCTCCATGGACAGCTTGAAAACGCTCTAAAAAAATTGCTACACCCAATACTGGTGGATTTGCATCACACGAGAAGAAATTTACTACCGAACTTCTAAGAATTTGCACCTCTTGAAAATAAATTTGCATCTTATAAACAAAAATTGTTACAAATCTTCTACAGATTTGCATCAAAAAGGGAAAAACATTGCTACAAACCTTCCAAACATTTGCACCATGTCAAAAAATAATGTATCAAGAAGAAAATTGCGACAACTCTTGTGTGGATTTGCATCAATAGAGGAAAAATAATGCTACAAAGGTTTCAAAAATTTGCACCACGTCAAGAAATAATGTATCAAGAAGAAAATTGCTACAACTCTTGTGTGGATTTGCATCAATAGAGGAAAAATAATGCTACAAAGGTTTCAACATTTTGCACCACATCAAGAAAAGAAGGACACAAAATTATCGAATAAGTTTGCTCCCGCAGCACCGCCGTTGACCTACCCGAGCATCGCCGCCCCCCTATGGCAGCATTGGCCTTGAGTGCAGGCAGCGCTTCCCCTGACGGAGTGCATCACTAGCTCCGACCTATGGGAGCACGGCTCTCGAGCACAGGCAGCACCGCCGCCCACGGGTTGCAGCAACGTCGTGCGCCGCTGGTAGCAACGCAGGCCGCCGCTCATAGCATCTCTTCCCACCACTTGAAGCGGCGGCGCCGCCACTTCAAGCACTGCCGACCAGGTGCTGCAGGGCACCGACGCCTCCCCACCACAGCACTGCTGACCACGGAGGTCCAGGCCCAGGGGAGAGCTCACAGATGTGGCGCGCGGTGGCGAGGCGGTCGACGCTGGTGAGAGTGGCCTCGGTGGGCTCCACGCCCTCAGCCTTCATACCAGCGAGGAGCTTGCAGTATCGGAGCTTGGGAAGACAGGGGGCGGCGAGGGGATTGCGGAGCTGGACGCAGAGGAGTGCGGCCGACCATGGCGCCGGTCGAGTTGGTCGCGGGCGAAGAGGGTGCCTCGCCGTCGGAGAGAGGTGGTAGGAGCGGCCACAGGCTTGCTCGCCGCCGGCGGCGGCGTGGAGCTGCCATGGAGCGGCGTGGGTGAGAGAAAGAAAGGAAGGGGAACGAGTGGAGGAAAATAGCCCAGCCGGAAGAGATAAGGCAAGCGTGGTGGGCCTCCACCCATCGCTGTCTCCAGCTCATGGGACGCGTGGCACGCTCTCGACCGGGGGACGCGAGGGTGCGATCCCCCGGATGATTACAAACCTTTTCCAACGTTAAATACCTCGGTGCACACAAAAAGGGCATTGTCGTCAGCTCAGTAGCTACCTACTTCTCGCCTTCAATGGTATCTCTTGTTCATAAACAAAATATATTGATATCAAGAACGTACCAGTTACAACCGATTTTTAATGTTAAAAACTACTCGAGATATCAAAGAAGCATACATCTAATAATAAAGAAACAATAAACATGACCATGCCAAATTGATCAACGACTCGCTGCAGCACAAACAACCACCGTGCCACTATTGTGACAAAACCTTGACTGTAAAAAAATTCTACAATGGCGACACCTCCAGAAAGGATTCAATGCAAAACACAGTTCTCACCCAACCTAACAATCAAACTCAGTTTATGAGTTTTCACTATGGAGAAAGTTCGATCAATCTTAGTAAAATGCCTTCAACAAGTAAACTCGATTGAAATCCAGACCTAGGGTTTCACCACGGAAATGGACACTGGGTACTCAAAAAGCACCACCAAAATCGTAGTCACCCAATGATGTCATCTCCATTTGCCGAGAACACTGCTGCAACTTACCAATTGGCAGGATCACAATACCCACACCACACGCCTCTGTTGGAAAAGGTGACGCCTAGGAGGCGTTTTAGCATGCTTATGCACTAGGCGATAAACAAATGTGTCGCCTAGGGCAGCGTAAGTCTAGGCATGGTGGAAAAAATTGTCTTCTCTGAAAAGAAATCATGTCATATTATACTGATGAGTCAGATGGGCCATATTCCAATTGCAGTTTCCTTAGTTACATGCTCTAAATTTATATGTACGCACATATAGTAACCAATACACACCTGATGGCGCCTAGAGCGTTCAAGCGACGTATATGCATTAGGAAAATGCCATCCGTCTCGCCTAAGGCTAGCACTTTTTTCCAACCCACATATAGTTCTTACATGGACAATGCCCTGCAAACAAAACTCTATTCCCACAGCGTGTTGTGAAGCATCATTTTCTCCCAATCCATTGAAAACACACCCGAGACTCCCCACGCACTTTCCTGACGTTGGCATCGCCATACAACCAAACAACCATGCTCATGCAAAGCCAACTGCCAGGTTGTCGTCATCGTTCCTCGTGTTTGTCGTCACTCAGCGGTATCAACTAGACATGAACAATTGTGATCATCTGACCTTACAAGCGCAATGGCCTTGACATACCTTGTCTCTGCCAACACCATGGTAACCATGAAAGTAAGGTGCACCTGTCGTGCTCCACATGCCCGATGGTGCCAACAAAATGCGGGGCTTCGTGCTCCTGAGTCTGGTTTGAACCTCAAGCATGGGGTACCAAACCACTGGGGAGATGCTCGCTAGATTGCACTTCGTAGCGGATTGGACCCGTTGCACGCCAACTGAACAGATCGGGCCAGGATGTCGTTGTGTGGACACGGACGCATCCGATGGTATGTTCCTAGAGAAACGCACGCACTCGTTCCACCACCGTGTTACCCGACTGGGTGACACACGTATGGTCATTTCAATCTGGTCGCAACGCCAAGAGGGTGCTGCTGTGTCGATCTCTCCATTATTGGCAGCAACATGAGATTGGCGGCGACCAAATCCAGGGAAAAGAGCAGATTGAGCAACAGATCACGGGGATAAATATGGGTGAAAACGCAAGGCTAAAGTAAAGGAGGACAATAGACACAGCTCCATCATCGTTCGCCGTTGGACAGACTCCTTTGGCGGCAACGTGGTGATTGGAGTGCTGGTGTTGGGTTCTTTTGGTTGTGGTGGTTGGGGCCTCCGGAATCTCCCTAGATGTGGCCCGGGAGGCAAGGCAAAAGTATGCGCCTGTGGTGTATATAGTATGTGATAATGGTGAGCTATTTAAACATGTGTGGAAGCTAGATTTTGCATTAAGGTATCATGAGTTGCATGCTTCTTGAGATTTTATTTGCTTCTTTTTCTTTAACCGAGATTATTTGTTAATGTGTGGTTTGTTGGCCATGTGTGTATTCTATTTAGAGGTTGGGGGATTGAGACCTTTATGGTTGTATTTGTTTGACGATTTTGCAGATCCATTAAGAGATCTCTATTTCCACTATAAGATTGTGGTTGCGCAGGACGAATCCTAATAGTGTCATTTATTATTATTCCTTTTCAAATATTTCGTCTCGATCTAAAAAAAATCATCACAAAAATTACCCCCTAGCTTGCACATGTTGCATTTCTTCTCAAACATTTATTCTCCCACACATCACTCCCTCGAAGACTTCTCCTCAGGGATATCCTCGACATATTTGCCAACCCTAAATAATCCATACCTCTTAACCGGTGACTTCAACCATCTAATTGACCACTCCAACAACAACGACTCCTTTCTTAACTCGGAAGCTCACAAATTCAGTGACAACACTAATTAATTTTGCTAACTGGTATCCCTCTCCTTGATTGTCGTTACTTGATCTAACAAACGGTATAACTCTATGCCGAGGCTTGATGGAGTATTGTTACATGGTCTATGAATCTATCTTTGTAACTCCTTCATCACTTGCCTTATTCGTTCCGCACTTGATCATGTTTCCCCTTTTTTGTCGGTCTCTTCCAATATTACATCCTTTTGGCATTTATGGTTTGAAAATTCTTGGGTCATACATTAGACTTGTGGTAGTGTTGCAAACTTTTTCCCACCAACAATTATCAAGATGATTTGGCAACGGGAGTCCTGGTGTTTCGATGTGATGGATAACTACGATGTTGAAGGTATGACTATCACGATCGTCTACCGGCTATATAGGAGAACCTTACATGTGTGATATCCACCGAAATTGTTGAACCACATACAGGATGGTATTGGATTTGCTAGGTGAAGAATTGGCCTATCCATGAAGGACTTTTCTTGTGACAAATTCAAAGAAAACAAGCAAGAAATTAATATCGTAAATGATATTGAAATTGTGAATTTTCCATAAAGAACAAGCATCTCAAATAGATGATAATGTGGAGTTTTGATAATATGATGTTGGTAACTGTTCCAAAGACTCGCGGAAAGCACCAAAGCTTAATGTGTGTAAAATCTACATAATTAGAACCCGATCGAGTGTAATGCTGAAGTACATGGTACTTAAATATATAATATGATGGGACGTGCCAAGGACATGTGAAACCTAGGAATTCGTACAATGGGTGTCAAACTACATAGGCCCTACATATGCCTGGCTATTATATGGGTCCACCCAGAAGTTGGTGGTGCAACGTCGACCAACGCGACTGAATATTCCAGTCTATTGATGAGTTGGCAATATTGAAACGTTGAGCATCCTCATTCCATTTTGGATTAATCTTGTCTTTATCGCGGTTTTGTTTTCTTGTAGAAGGTAGCTAAGACAGATTTTTCCTATGTTTGCTCGCTTCTGGTTGGGACTTCCCACTTGATCAATCTAGTGCATTTTTCTTATATCGAGTCTGCCTTCGTCTTTATTTAACTTGGTCTTGTGTTTTGAATTTTTGATTGCTTCCTTGTTGTTCTGTGCCTGTTTTGTGCTTGAATCTTGACTATAAAAGAAGACAAACGATGGTTGTATCTGAGAGGTCATGTCCTTATCAACAACCCTGCTCGTCTCTTGCAATGTTCCTAGCTAGAATGCACTAGCTCGGCACATAAATTCTTGAAAAAACATCGTATTTCCATCCCATACTACCTATATGAAAGACCAAAGATTTGACGGCCTCTCCGTGCGCCGCGTACTGTAGCTACTGTAGGAAATCTACAGTAGCTACAGTGACGCGGTGGACCCCACACGTCAGCCTCACTGCGCAGCGATATTTTGCAGAAACAGCCACGCGAACCCAGAATCATCACAGCTAAGCCCCCCCTTGAGGACCTAATTGCAATTTCTGCTTAGCACAGGGACTTTCCTGCAACAACGCCACAACTCTCCCTTCCTCCTCCCTCCTCGTGCGTCCCCGGACCCGCCGACGCCGCCGTCGCGCCGTCCCGCCGCCACGGGCATCCCCGCCCAAATCGGTGGCCATGGTCGGCTGCGCCGTCGTCGCTACCATCTCCGCGCGCCGTGCAGCTCGCCGGGACGCCCGTGTGCCGTCGGATTTCTCGCCGCCGTGCCCGCCACTCTCCGTCGTGTCCAAACGCCGCCCGCCACAGCTCCGGCGACCCTAAAGCAGCGGCGCCGCCAGCTTCGGCCGCCTCGCGACCAGGCGCGCCCTCCGCGCTCGGCCATCCCAGAACTCGCTGCCGCGCCGCCGGCGTCGCCGCCGTGGTCGCCGCGGTCGCTGTCCTCGCTGTGGTCAACCATGACGTCGGCATGACGTCACCTGCGGTCCCACATGCCAGTTTTTTTTTTACGACAAAAAAAAATTAAAACTTGCAAAACCAAATACTTTTAATCTGCCCACTAAAAAAATATGACAAAAAATGCCAAAAAACATAAAAATACAAGCTATTTTAATCTGCCAAAGATTTGGAAATAATCTAAATGCATTCACTCTAATTTACAGGGAAAAAGGTTCAAATCTGCAAAATCAAATACTTTTAATCTACCCACTAAAAAAATATGAAAAAAATATCAACATAATCAGAAAACTACAAGCTATCTATTTATGGCAAAAAAAACAACAATTTAATTTGCTAAAGAAGCTACCTATTTATGGCAAAATAAAAAAAAACATTTTAATTTGCTAAAGATTTGGAAATAATCTTGATGCATTTGCTTTAATTACAAAGTTGCATTTACTAAATGCTCACATAATTTCAAATCTGAACAATTCTGAAAATATATGTCCCTTCTGAATTTCAATAATTTTAACAAAGTACAACCTTCTAATACGACCATTTCGATATTCAATTTCTTTTATTCAACTCCACGCATCCAAGGGAAAATGAAAAATATATCTAAATAGCCACAAAAAAAAAATTCAACCTACTCAAATATAAATAAATGGCCACAAACAAAATTGCTAGCTATTTACGACACAAGCTACAATTTCAAATTTGACCATTTCCAAATTTAAATGTCCTTCAAATTTGAGCAATTTGCAAATGTCAAATCTCAGCAATTGGCAGACGTGAAAACAAAACGAGATTGAATAAACCCCAGAATTAACAGATTCTTAAATGTCGGAAAAAATTCTAAACTCAAACTCTTCTTCAATTTAAACAATTTGAAAACTACATAAACTTCGCATCGGTAATTTCCAGTCGCCAACGTTTAACCGCATCAGACAACTGAAAGATAAGGATGCGACAAAACAAACTTCTCAACGGTAATTTCCAGTACATGATATTTAGCCGCACCAGCAAAATTAACGGGAAGTGTAGGGCGAAACAAACTTCTCAACGATAATTTCCAGTTCATAATATTTAGCCACACCAGAAAAATTAACGGGAAGGGTGCGGCGTGTCCCCACGTTATGCGGCGTGCCACGGGCTATGTTGAATGCCCGTGCGTTGCCACGGGCTATGTTGTATCAAAAATAAAATCACATATTACATATATATTAAAAGAATAACAAGGTGCCCGTGCGTTGCTACGGAGCGTGACATATATTAAAACATATAAGTTTGTAGACATTCTACTTTGTGAATATGCTAGCATGATCACTTACATGCATTTACTAAGTTATAGCAATAAACAATCATAAGAAATCTAATCTGTAAAAAAATCTTTAAGAAGGAGGAAGGGCTCACCAAGGTAATGTGAATGCACGGTCTCGATACTTTTTATGTATTGTTTTCTAGGTTAAGTAAAAAAAATTACTCTTAAAAAACTGTTATCAAAGTAAATAAAGGTATACCTCATAATTTATATTTCAAAGGGTTCAAATGGCTTGACATCATTGGCATATGACAACATCACGAATACTTGTTTTCACCTTAAAAATATCAAATATATATTTCCTAGTTACTTGTTAAAAACGGAATTGTTATGTTTCCTCATTATAGAAGATGATCTCAAGCCCTGGTTCAGTAGTGTTTGAATATCAGGTCCTTGAAATCGATCCCTGTGATGAAACATAACTTTCTGTAGTCCCACTTTGAGCTGACTTCGATACTACACAACACAATAGTCCGTATGCTCCCTATATGATGTGTTGATACATTTCAGCAACTAAACTTCTCTAGTATGAAGAGTGATCTCCCTACATAGCAGCTAAAGTGTAACAAGGAAGGGCAAAACGCTTCTTCATTTTTTAGATAAAGTTGGATAGTGCAACTCCAAGGATATGCTATCGTCGTTCTCCTTATTGCTTGTAGAAGTGATACCAAATGTTTCAATTTTGCAATTTCCCTTGGAATTCTATTTACACCACACGCAAGACTTAGATATTTTAGAGTCAATATAATCGCAGCAGATGGTACTGGCTGAGGTCCAATACAGTTTCAGTTGCCTTCCCGAAGATTGGTAGAGGCCGCACAACTGAAAATCAACACTGTCCAATTTGTCAGTATCTTCTGTCAGCATCTATGGCAAGTATACGGCTGAGAAAATGTTCCAACTATCGAATCCCCTTTGTTAAGCATATAGTACAATGGGTCTTGTCTGCTTATCAAGCCTGGTGTAACAAAAGTATTGTCACCCCGAGAAGAAACCCCAGTAACTGAATCCACTTCACATTACAGAGACTCTCAAACACCGCGCAAGGATCAACCAGTTTCTTTTACAAGAGAAAGCTTCAGTACCACTTCAGTGAAACCTGCGAGCTGGGCACAAGGTGGTGGAGATGCACCAAGTAGGGGACGCCATTAATCGCGGACGCCGGCCAGGGGCGTTGACCTGGAGATGGACTAAGAGTCTAACACAGTAGCAGCGTTCCTAGGCGAGTGGAAAATCATGGCCAAGATCTTGGGCGAGCACGCGTAGCGAGATCTAAGCGCTGGGGCTTTTGTAAAGAAGAACCATCAGGAGCAACCAGAGGCCATCACGCCCCGTGACCCACGCGGCTGACCGGCTCTGCCGCTGACTCCCGAACGCATCCGTCTCCTGCAGCAGCACCCCAAAGCAAGGGGAGGTGCCGTCGCTGCCGTACGGGCTGCAGAGGTAACCTCCGCAGCGGGCTCCTTCACTGCCGACATGGCCGATGCAGTGCGCGGCCGAGGCGACACACTCGAGAAGCTTCAGCTCCGGTAAGCTCATGGCTCAAGCCCAAGCGCTGCACTATCTTCGCTCGAACCAGGTGCGGGTAGGAGCGGGACCACAAAGCCGCGTCGGGCGCTACGGCTGCCTTGCCCCGCGGGTACCGAACGCACCTGGACTCGATGCAACTATCGAGGCTGCCGCCGCTGAGCCGAGCGCGAGGGGCCCAGATCGGGCGAGAAGGCGGTCCACTCGCCCACCGCACCAAATCAGGCGATGGGTCCTCGAGAAAGCGCGAGATGGTGCCGAGCTCCTCGTGGCGGGTGGTGGAGACCGATGCTGCGCTGGCCGCCGAGCTCTTCGTGGTGAAGACTGAAGACGGCTGCGGGGTGGGAGGGTGTGGAGGAGCAGAGGAGGTAGGGTTCGGTAGGGTCGGGGGAGCTGGGCCGGACGATGGGCCAGTTGCGCGAGTAAACGATCGAGCGAGCGGGGCAGACGAGCGAGACGGACCACGGTTCGCACGACGTATGAAGCATCGAATCGTTTTTTTTCCACTTGCCCATGGTAGTGGTGGGTAATTTTCATGAGTTTCGATGGTAAAATTGGAAATTAGAAAAACGTACCAACCATCACCTAAAGCCATATTATATAGTAGAGATTACTTGTAGTTGGGTGCAATTTCAGGATTTATACGCTAAATGTTGACTTTTTTTGTGTGCAAAATTCCAGTCCATTCCATCCGGCTCACCTGATATTGTGGACCATGCTGAATTTTGGAAGTCCCTGGGCTCCTCTGACTGCCTCAAATCTCATCTCAAGACTTTAGTCCTCCATGGATTCAAGAACCTTGACCATGAGCTGTTGTTCCTCAATTACATTTTGGAGAAGGGTAAGGTGCTTAAGACAGTGTGCATTGTTCCTAGTGAGCTTGATCATGTGGCAGCGGAGGCAGGCCCGGTGTCTGGTTTCCTTCTTGAGCGTAACGCGCCATCAGGTGGAAGCAGCGGCAGTGATATTTCCGTTTGCCCTGCCTCCCGTTGCTGGAGCTTTCAGCACGCCATTGACTTGTCAGTGGAGGATCCCTTCTATGTGCTGAGGCATAACGTGGCCTGGATTGCTTGTCGTACTGAGGATGAGAAGGCACACTAGTTTGTGTTTTTGTGGTGCTAAGCGCATGGTAGTGTCATGTTACTTCATGAAGATCTGGAGGCTAGTTTTATCAGCTATGGCACTCTTTGAGTTTTTTGGGAGACTATTAGGATTCTGTTGGATGTACCTTCACTTCGGCTTTATGTTGTTTTGGGCCTTCTGGCTTATAAAAATGCTGATGACATTCACAATCTATCTCTATTAATATCCTGATGCACTTTGATCTTTTGGTGCTTGTTGATAAATTATGCTCCTGGATTGCAATTTTCGTTACATGTTGTACTGATCATTCTTTGTCAAAGTTTGGATGAAGAATCCCATATGAAAGTTATGTCCGGATCCTTGCCCACTCGACAATACTGTTCAGTTGCACGACAAAGTAAATGCAATTTGATGTTAGCAATTTTTCTGTAGGTGTATGTATGCCTCACAATTCTCCCTCAGTCCACAATAAACATTTTGGCACGCTGTTTTAGCTTGCCAAACGTGTTATATTGTGGGACGCATGGAGTACAAACCAAGCAATCGAAACAAGGGTCGCCATTGTAACCATAATGTGTCACTTACTAGACAGGCGCCAGGCCAGATCCTCGAGCCATCTTTTATTGAATTGTGGTCAGCTATGCTATTTCTCATGAGAAATCTGCTTCGTGTTCATGGTTGGTCTCAGGAGGAAGAAGTCCATCTGGCCTTTGAGCTTTTCCTTGGAAGGAGCATCGAAGCTCAAGGTGCGTCAGGCAGGCATCTCGTACAACCTATATACAAGCATTTAGTATCTGCATAAATTTTTAGCCACAACCTATATACATGATTTATTTTCAGAAACTAACGAGGGGTAAAGTGCTCCGACTGGACAATCATAGACGCACCGCAGTTGCAAGTGTGTGCTCTGTGAGGTTGAGGGGTCGCCTTTGCTGGTGAGGTTGAGAGGTCGACTTTGTTGATAATGAGACACAATCGACAGTGTTGAGTCTAGATACCATTCTCTCCCACTTAGACGATGTGTCTTGATAGGTATGTGTGTTTGGTATTTGCCGGCTTTCGTAAATTGACCGAGCTTTTATGTTTTTTGAGTCCGGTCAATCGGATCAACTCTCCTTCGTAATAGTATTGTTGAAGTGCCATCTTGACAAGTTTCGTCAAAAGAAAGGCGTCCACTGCAATTGGACATATAAGTACGTCGGCTCGAGTTTTTTATAGTATTGCTGCATTTGTAAATTCGTCTACTGGATAAACGAACGAGCCAAAATAATACTTTGCTCGTGGAATGTTCCAATGTGTCAAAAGTCTACTAAGCTTTATGGAATACCGTTCACGTCCGTAAGACTTTAGTATGATTGGACGTAGATCAGACATCAGTCATTACATCAGAAACCTGGATACTATATATATCATGTTAGTTGATGACAGCGTCGGACCTGATCAAGGTACGGTGTGTTCTACTATAGGCTATGGCCTAGTCTTGCTCACGTGTGTCACGCGCTCTTATGAATTGTTGTTGAATTACTCTCGAAGAACAAGAACCGTTCTTGGATCTTGCACCACATGGTTCTGTTCTGCATGCGGGTTGCTCTATATACATACACACACACGAAAGAAACAGAACACAAGGACAAAAATCACGAAAGGATAGAAATTAACACTCATCTGAAATAAGGCATGGATTGGAGAATAGTGTTCTCATGTTCTCTGCTTCTGGCGACACTGCTGCCTCTTTCAGCCAACGCGTCGAGCAAGGTAAGATGCAAGCTCTTATTTCACAAGATTTCACTTGTTGTTCTTTCAGCCAGTGCTACTCGGTCTTCTTGTTCTGATATGATTGGTGAAACTGTCTTTTGCGTCAAAATTCCAGATGTACATCGTGTACATGGGGGAGAAGAAGCATGATGATCCGTCGGTGGTCACGGCGTCGCACCATGACATGCTAACCTCTGTTTTTAGGAGGTACTACAAGCTGAAATGAGTATTTCATGTTTGAATCATATACATGCAATTAATTAAATAGATGTCGATCGCTCACCTTTTTTGTTTTTGAAGTGACACATAGTTCTTTCTTCTCTTATTGGTACAGCAAGGATGAAGCCAGGAATTCGGTAGTTTACAGTTACAAACACGGATTTTCTGGATTCGCTGCAATGCTCACGGAGTTTCAAGCTGAGACACTTGCAACTAATACACATTCGTACGATTTGGCATCAATGAGCGTGTTATGTTTTTGAGTTCTTTTAAGATGTTCCACCTTACCAAATGTCAAAGGAACGTGTAGTTCAATTTTAGTGGCCCATTGATCAAGAGTAAACCAGTGATACATTTATTAAGTTTTACGGATTCAAAAAGTGTATGTTTTTAGTGTCTTTCATTCTATATCATGATTTAACTGATAGTTCCCAGGTAGAACAAGTATGTATGTTTTCTCAAGAGTTAAAGCAGAAGGACATAGCTTGTACAGAAGTATATACATTCCATGACTATGGAATTTCATATTAGTTTAGTGAGTTTGCAAAGTATAAGGTTATCAATTGTGACTTCGTACTTAATTGTAATGTGTGTAAAAAATCAGAATAACAAACTATAACGTGAATTAATAAATATTGCAGGTCCAGAAGAACCGAAATTGGTCTAGTAAGGTCTATTTATCGCTATGTTCTTGAATGCTATGTAATGCTTATCGAGTACATAATAAAATTAATATGTGGTGAAATTATCAAATATAGCAATGTTGAAGCCATCTAGAGTATTTCCTTGTGAAAGAATTCTCATATTTAAAATATCTCCTCACTACGGTCACGCTTCTAATGATTTGTACATGGTTGTATCATTTATTTCCTTGTTAATTAACTGCATATGAAGTACCTCCAACGAGATTAGTAGAAATGAACTTTTAGATCATGCCTCAATGGGCGGTCTATATAACTATATAGGAGCGTCCTAAAATTTGCATGATTGACTAATGCTAATCAAATCATGTTCGGAGTGCAGAATCCCCTGAAGTTCTCAGTGTGAAGCCTAACACCTATCATGAACCACACACAACTCATAGCTGGGAATTCCTTGGCCTCGACTACGACCAGCAACCATCACAACAACAGGGCCTTCTGCAAAAAGCAAACTATGGCGAAGATGTCATCATCGGGGTGATAGATTCAGGTTAACTTGCATCACCATCCACAAATCCAAAACAAGAGAAAATTAACTCAAGAGTTAGGATCAGGATGGAAAAAATCACCTTCAACTAGTAACTCTACTCCATCCTTCTATCGCAGGCATATGGCCTGAATCCCAAAGCTTTGACGACACCGGGTATGGCCCCACGCCAACACGGTGGAAAGGCATATGTCAGGTTGGCGAGGCGTGGAACACAACTAGTACCAAAGAACAGAACTGCGAATATATGATCACTCTTCTTTTAATTTTACTAACATCATGATTCTGATTCAAACTGAATCAACCACACCTATATTTGGTATGTTTCGTAGAAAAGACTCTTGTCGAAGCATAGTGGATGCTTTGGAGAATCGAGGACATATACAAATATATATGATTGCCTCCAAAAAATAACCCACAAAAATGAAAAGAAAATAAGAAGAGTATACTTTCCTAGTACATGGACAAAATAATTACAAACAATTAGGAAGAAACTAACGCACACATACCCTGACATGTCCTCTACATGGCTTACGCCTATCATGTATTACTCTCCCCTCTATCCCTATAACAGGGTTACCTTAATTTTGCTTGATTTAACTTTGACCATACTTTTTTTTACCAATAGTATATGAAACAACTCCATTGATTTTTTTTGAATAAGTTAAAGCTGTAAATACATGAACGCCATGTAAATAGAGATGACGGGAGTACTGAACTGTACTATACTTGCAACTTGTGTGTCAGTATCTACAATCATAGAACACACTGGGATCAGGATCAGGATCAGTGAGTTCCATAACCATCCTTCCGATATCATCCCAGTAATCATCGTTCTCCGCTGGCGAGCTGGGAACGCTCAACGAGGCCATCGCTGGCAGCGGTTGCACCGCGGGGCTGTCCCAGTGTTGCAGCCCCTGGAAATTCTGGCCGTTGTAGCCACTGGTCATGTTGTTCCCAGCGGCCGGAGCCTGGGGCGGCGTCTTCAGGCAGTTCATGTACTCGTAGTCGATCTCCCCGGTGCACACCGACTCGAGGCTGCAGCCGGTGACGGAACTCGACTCCGGCTGCGGCACAACAGAGGCGGCCACCCTGCCGGCGACCTGCTGCTGCGGGTGCCTCTTGTAGGTGATAGTCCTCTTGAAGATCCGGCAGATAGTCCACACTTCCTGCATTATTTCAGGCACGGTTTAGTCACGGCGGATCAGACAGGTCACATGCAGAATGTCGACGTGACGTACCGCTTCTTGCAAACACGGCGAGGAGTGGGCGGGGGCGACAGTGGGGCGCGGCAGGAGGCGGAACTCGTGCATCATCCACTCCGTTTTGGTGCCCTTGCCGGCGCTGCCACGGTAATAGACGAGGGATTTCTTGAGGCCGATGCAGCAGCCGCGGGCGTTTATCGGCCGGTCGATGCCGGTGGCCTTCCAGAAACCAGCACCGGTGACCCTGGGGACGGACACTGTTCCGGTATTTCCTCCCCCTCAGGCAGAAGAAGTACCATTCCTTGTCGCCACCAACCGTGTTCGCCTCTGCACATAATTAATTTGCACCGAATTTAGCTTTCTATGATATATATTAATTTATTTATTCGTTGTATACTAGTACTTAGCATATAATGCTTGTAGTTAGCACTCAACTAGTTTGATGCAACCCGAGATTGTAACATAATTAATATAATTCATACATAAGAGATTCACAACATGCATAGAAAACTAGGACTTCATTATTTCTTAGGCGACTGAGAAATAACTACTCCGTACCTTACAAGTTACCGACATAAAATTATCATACAGCCATGAGATTTGCGCAAGTACAAAATATAAGATGTATTATTGTTTCATTTCCATAAAACTTGATCAAGAATTAGTTGGTTAGTACATATTTATGTGCTACGAAATCACAGACAAAAGTACATATTTTTTAAAACGAATCTAGTTAATTAACACCACTTTCATGTGATCTAGACCACATATTTGCAAAGAAAAGCTTGATAAAAAGTGTGTCTTAGCCCATATGTTTTAGAATTGAGGGAATACATAACATGTCCATCCTCCAGCTTTTGATGAATTGGAATGGTGTGGAATTTGCCACCGAATACCGAATACATCCACATATATGTATATGATATGAATATCTCTCAAAATATAATGTGATAATATCAGATAGAGAAACTGAAAACCCTTATTTGCCACCGAATACCGAATACATCCTCTTATTGCTTTCATGGCACCAGATTTAAAATTTACTTTCCCCCATTGTTGCAACCATAATCCACACTCTAAAAATGTGGCCTAATAGTCACGGCGGTGGGAAGAGAATGAGACAGTGTATTACATAAAAAATAAGGGGCCGGAGTGTTATTAGATGGCAGTGGCGCACAGAAGGAATTTAGTTTCTCTTTCCAGGATGATCGACAACGCATCTTGTGAAAAAGTTTGTGATCGGGTAATAAACTACCCGTTTTGTAGGCGTACTTGTTAACAAATAAGATCTCATTCACCTAGAAAAAAGTGTGTGTTATACTTACTTGGCAAGTCAGAAGGCTCGTGCTTGTAGATGTCCATCTCCTTGATGATCTCGATGCTCAGCCGCTTCCCAGCCACCTTCCGCCGGAGATAGAACGTGACGAGCTCCTCATCCGTTGGATGGAATCGGAAACCCGGTAGCACCAGGTCGTCATCGTCTTGTTCTTCTTCCTCCAACAGCTCCTCCTCCTCCCTTTCTCCTACAACCACTTTCCCCTCGACCACAGCTCCATGATACCCATCACTCTTCATCACCTTTCCCATCGCTCTTCTTGTCCGGTCGATCAAACTGTACGTCTTGCTTCGTTGCACTTGCCCTGGACAAGGATCCCAGCGCGGCTATATATAGATAGGAGTGGGTGCATGTACTGAGCTAGTTAGCCCTCTAGATATATAGGATAGAGTCACGAAGGTTCATGCATGCCCGGTCCAAGTCCCACCTGGTTAATTAGAAGTTACTAGCATGTGGCAATTAGCAAGTTAATTAATTTGTATTTATCCTTGACAGTTCTTCACATCATGATCTCTGCTTTTGTGATATGTATCCTTTCATAAACGAGACAAGTAGTTTGACATGTCCAGAGACGTGCCACAAAAGTTTACTAAGTAGTAATCCAAGGAGGATTAATTGTTGTTGGTAGCTAGTTAGTGACTTGGTTGCATATTGCTTTATTGACTTCATATTTTTCTGTTATTAACTAATATGGTCGAGCAGGGTCATAGATATACCATCAACGCTCCAGAGCAACTAAGTTTCATGCACGGGAAATAATTTACTTAGTCGTAAGATGCACTATTAGCATATGAATATCCATATGATTCGTGACTGCCAAGAACCTTCAAATAAATAGAAAAAGTCGTTAAAACTTATATATATCGATCTAAAGTACAACCGTCAGGCGAATTACTCTAGAAAAAGTAAAATGTCCGACAATGGGTTGCCGGCCCGTCAGAAAAATATGAAAATGTGTGACATATACAAAAAAACAAAATCACATGCAAATAGTGCATGATACTATTCACGTAGCTCTTCTCTTTTTTGCTCAGGTCACATAGAGTCATATTTTGAGACGAAACTTTGTAGTTGCATAAGATACAACATAACTAATGTGTGTGATTTATTACAGATTTTTTGAAAACTCAAAAATATGATTTTGGATAATGGGTTGCGGGTGCAACTAGTTGCGGATTATTCGCTCTCTTACTTGACCCTATTATAAGTTCACTGTGAAGGATTAGCATGTGGAGGATAGTTGCTACATATAGAGTTCTGGATGAGAAAATAAAGGCTGTGTTAAGCAAAATATGTTGACTTGTTCTGTTCTATCTAATTGAAAAGATAAAATAGAAAGTACATTTGACCAAGTCTGCTGTCATTTTGTGATCTACCAACCAAGTCATTAGAATTTTACCTGGACCATCGAGACAAAGGAATAGAACGAACGGCTATCAAATGGACCAGTTGCATGGTTAAGATGCATTGGTGTATGTATGCAAAGACCTCAACTGTCCATAGCTCTATTCTCTTTTGCTTGGTCGTTGGAGGAAAAATAGGGCACTAGTTAACATTTTTAGAAGGTGTCAACTTTCATAAGCAGATAATATCAGGGATCATCGCCGAGAAATATGTGTGCTAACTACCAATAGGTGACAAGTAAAAAGTACTTTTAGAGGTGACAAAATTCCAGTTTGCTAAGGTAGGGATCATCTACTGCTCACCCACATTCTCGACCGAATTATAATCAAATTTCGCGGCTAAAAATTTAAAAGTAAAGAATGCCTTTATATCTCACGTTCTATCATTATGATTAATCATGTACTGCCTACTGACATACAAAATAGTACTGTACTTAACAGTTAACGTGGAGTGAGCGATGAGAGTAAAGAAACACCTAACTCCCCTGAACCATAGCTCGACCTGAACTGCACGTAGGTTGTTTCCACATCAGCACAAAAACATACTTATTGCAGGAATTTTAAATTTTTAGATAAAGAATATATTAATGTCACGGAGATACCAATTACGCCCAGCTTCTGCACCAATGCAATACCCTAATGTCATTACGGATGCACACAGGCGAAAAAAGAAGAAGAAGCTCAAAAAGAAAAGTCCCGCTACAGAGTTCCAGTCCTTGCAGCAGCAGCACAACCACCACCAAGACAACACCTGATGTCCAAGTTCTCCAAAAGCAACGCCTTCAAGAAGGAAAAAGTGCACAACCTCCGTCGTCGCCCGATCGAAGATCTTGGTTTTCACCCTGGAGATAGTCCCCGCTCTCAAAACAATGTCTTCAACAAGACCATTGTCAGGTACAATCAATTAAGGCTGGATCTTAAATTTTCACCCTGAAAGGTAAGACTTTCAACTTCACTTGTGTTTTCGCCCCACTTACATATTGTTGCTGCGATTACTGAAGCTCCAAGCCAGTTCCTCATCGCCTCAAAGGTTCCAATCACCAATATTAGTACTCAAATCTCGGCTGCCATGTCATTCTTTGCCTCAACTTCACCATAGTTTGCCCATGATGGCAACAAAAGAAGAGCTTCGCGCCGCTCCCTCCTGCCGACCGAATCCCATCCGATCCAGTTGTCTCTAGGCATAAATGTCCATGCGAGATCGCCGACGGAGCCTTCCAGAACCCGTCACTCCGGCCAGATCAAAGAGGACATACATCAGGCCGAATTTCGCCTTGACGGAAGAGGAATCTAGGTCCACCGCCTTTATTCAAGCCGAGCCCCACGCAAAAAACCATCCCGGCCTACCGGAAAATCCGTCAGATCGAAACTGACCCACCGGAAAATCCAGCCGCCCGACCCACCGGAAGAGCGGCGGATGAACAGTAGCCCTGGCCGCCACGCCCACGAATCGGAGCAGGCACGAAGCCCGGGCTCCTTCGACCCCCAGCGCCGCCGCCATGCTTGCCTTCTCGTTGGCACACACCACCCAGCGTCCCCGCTCCACGTGAAGCCAGTCCGCTGTGGTGCGCCCACCAACTCGCGCCGGCACCACCGGCCGAGGTGGCAGCAGCGGCCAGGGAGGCCCGGCGGTGGTGGCTGCTGGCTAGGGTTTGAGTCGCCTCCGGAGTCGCCCACATGAGGCGACCCGGAAGGCCGAAACGTTTTCTCACAAAATTTTAAATAAGTGTCAGGTACATAGTTTTCTGACTAGCCGGCAAACTAAATTTCTTAAATATTTCTCACTGTTTTGGAAGATGCATAGTTATGTACTCCTGCCGTCCCAAATAGGGTGGCGTCTTAGTTTTGTGTGCAACAATTTTGACCATAAATTTCACCAACAAAATATGTCTAATTTTCTAAATAAATTGTACCATCGGATTCATATTCAATACAGTATAATTTTTGTAAAATATATCACATTTTTTGTTGGTGAAATACATGATCAAAGTTGGTGCACGCAAAACAAGCACACCACCTAAATAGGGACGGAGGGAGTAACTCTCAATCCTTAAAAAATACAGTTATAATTTTAGAGAGGTGTGTGTGGGGGAGGGGAGGGGGCAGCTACCTTGACCTCATAGAGTTCATGTTTTGCGGTGGTTGTTATCTCACAAAAAATTGCTCAGTACGGACAATTCGGCTGAGAGGCGGAAAAAGTTGAAGACAAAACATGTATTTCGTGTGCAGAATAGGAAACAGTGCAACATTTGTTCTTTGACTGTGATATAGTTAAGGTGTTGTACAATAGTCTATCTCAACTTCTTAATAAAGATGTCTAAAAGTGCCCCAGAGATTGACAGTGGGATGAGGCTTATACTACTCCCTTCCACCAGCAATATCATGTACCGTGAGACTCTCTCGGTAAATATACTTGAACTGGTTTACAGGTGATATGGCAACGCTTTGTGACTGTCACTATTATACAATGATACATAGGAAACCCCTTATTGGCAATGGCATTCACAATAGCCACGATGAAAAAAATGAAACCTGTGGGCGATCATGCCTTTCAGAATTTGGTCGCCGCTGAGCTAACCACAATGGCAGCGGTCAAAATCAGAAGATCGTTGCTGATGTGGGTAGGCCATGAGAAATATTGGAAACCTTTCTGATGTGGACTACTTCAGAAATGGTGGAACATAAATAACTCTAATGCGACTCCAAGGTATAAATCCTTGTGTTGCATGGTATTGTGCCAATGAATTAGGGTTTCTATATTGCTAAGGTTGTACTCTTCTTGGTTGTATGGTTGTTGTTAGTTGATAATGAAAATGTTTAGGCATTGCTAATCGATTCATGGCTTGTGCTTTGTTTGAATCATAGCAAGTTATTAGTTTGTGTTAGCTTTGTAATGCTATTGTCGGCTTTAATTGATTACTTAGTGAAAGGATCGAGTAGGTTGACTAGAGGGGGGTGAATAGGCAACTACAAATTTTCTTTTTCTTTTAATCAAATTAAGGCTTTGCTCAAATATAAGTTCTCTAGATATGCAACTAGGTGAACAATCCTATATGATGAGCAAATGACAAGCTAGCAAGATATTCTAAACAAGATAAGCTAGCAATACAAGTAAAAGAAGGTAAAGAGATAACCACACGGTGACACGGAGATGTTTACCGAAGTTCACTTCCCAAAAGAAGCTACGTCTTCGTTGGAGCGGTGCGGGGTCACAAGTGAGCCCCGAATAGCCTTGATATGGCACACCGTATCTCCCTCGTGTTATCCTCCAATGAGGAGTTCCACGAGCCACTATATGATGCCCTCGAGGTCGGCAACAAACCTTTACAAGGATGAGGCACACTCCACAACCGAATTGGAGGCTCTCACTAAATTCCCACGGCTCCCAAAGCCACAAGAATCACAAGGCCGGGGCACGTCTCCACAACTCAATTGGAGGCTCCCGGCAGTCCCCGCGGCTACCAAAGCCACAAGAATGACCAACGACCGTCTAGGCTTCCAAGGAATGGATGGGGAAATCAAATCGCTTTGGTGGAAGTGTAGATCTAGGTCAACTCTCCCAAGTCCTAGAAGGACAAGGTGTTTGAGTGGGTAGGGAGAGAGATCTAGTGAAATGAAGCTTGCAACAATGGTGGGTGAGATATTTCTGGTCGTGGTACCTTCTCAAGGTAGGAGAAGGTCCTTATATAGTGCTCCCAATTTTCTAGCCGTTGCAGAAACTTGACCCCGGAATCTCCGGCCTGGAGGACCGGAATCTCCGGCCTGGGCGGAATCTCCGCCCCCACGAGGGGCCGGAGTCTCTGCACAGACCGGAGACTTCCAAAGTCTCCGGCCAGTCTCTGGCCCGTCTCCGGATGAGCACCCGAGGCTTACGCCAAGCGCTGGCGATTTTCGCCTAGTCCAGAAATTATGAGACCGGAGACTCCGGCTGCCCTGAGCCAGAAACTCACAGAGTCTCCGGCCTGGGCAGCGCCAGAGTTTCTAGGGTGATTTTCAACAACTACTTGGAAAATCCGGAAACACTATTTGTCACCATTGTTTTTGTGGAATATCTGGGTGCAAAAGCTGTGTATGTGCAAATGTGATTTCCCCAAACGTTCTGACGAGTAAACCCCCCTTAATAGTACGGCTTCCCTACGACTCAATAAATTAAATCTTCGGAACTCCGATATCGGTCTTTTCTTCCTTTTGAGTGGACACTCACCGTCTTGTGCATTTCGACAATTGTACCTAAAATACTTTTAGCATACGGTAAGATCAAACTTATGTTGTTATCAAACACACAAAACTAATTAGGAGAGACATGTCCTTTCAATCTCACCCTTTTTGGTGTTTGATGACAACATAAGGATTTGCATAAAATGGATATGTATGATATGATTTATGCAAGAAGGTTTACAAAACATAGACGGGCTCCCCCTTGATGTGTGTGCTAATAATTTGCATTAGAATACATAGAGCCCACACAACAAGGATCAACACTCCCCCTATGTTTTATAAACCCATAATATGTGCAATATATAACAATGTGGCATGGATACAATGACATTGCACAAAAGTGAGTAAGACATGATGTAATGAAATTTAAAGACTAGACCACAATATATAGAGATAAATAACATAGTCTTTAACATCTCACACATAATATTGGGAATTGCATGTCTTACCACACGCTATAGGTAGTTCACAACCATAGAATTAAAAACCAACTAAGATAAATGAAGCACAAGCTTGTAAGAGGCAAACGAAGTTCAAAAAGCTTGTGTTTCGACCAAACCCATGCAAATCCCCGAGATATCCTAAATAGAACTACTTCTCCCCCTTTGGCATCAAGACGCCAAAAAGGAAAAAAGAGCGACGCTAGCGTAACCAAGACGATCACACATCCCCGGATTGTTCGTCCCCATCATCATCACTGCCACCTTCATCCTCCACTTCAGACTTGTCATCATCATCATCATCAACATCAACCATTGGTGCTTTCCCGGTGTTACGAGAGGAAGAGGGCATGGAGGAAACATCATTATAATCAGCCCATGGAAATTGATCCGCATTCCATTGATCATAGGAGAGAGTGGTGGCTGAGGGCGGGGACTCGGGCTCATCATCTTTGCGAGGTGGAGTGACACCACCATTTTTGATCTTCTGAATTTCCTTGTACATCACCCTTTGGTTGGATATGATGTGCTTATTTGCAACATAGTTGGCATGGTTTTCCTTGTGAGTAGCAATCTTCATGCAGAGCATAGTCTTCTGCCACCAAGTGAGGTGGCGTACTTCATTCTTGACTCTCTCTCTCTTCCACTACCCACATGAGAGGATGGAGTGGCATTCTTCCTCCTAGCCCTTGGTGCCACTTCTTCAATCTCATCCACATCATCAACAGAAGGAGCACTTGAGCTGCTGCCACTATCTTTGATTTGGAGCTTTTGAAGATGCCCAACCTTGTGCAAAGTGAAATAATCTTGATTAAGTCCATCCATACAGTCAATAATGAGTTTCATCACATATGGTGCATACACCGGAGACTTGCGTTCAATCATGGCAAGATGGATCTCACACTTAATGAAATCCATGACATCGATTTCCTGTCCTACCACGTCAGGACCAGCACGATGAACTGTATAAGCATGGTATAAGAGATTCACCAAACCTCCCCGTAGCTCATCCGTGTTGCCGGCTTGAGGTGCAATCGACTCACGGAACATGCGAAGCAAGATGTTGTAGAGAAGCTTTAAGGACTTGGATTGACCAACCTTGGCACCCTTGATACAGAGAGGAGCAAGTTGTCTCTTGATGGGATCTATTCCCTCCACATGCATTCTTTTCCCAGAAGGACTAGTGGCACCGATGAATGGATACCCCAAAACTTTAGCAAAGTTGGTGAAGTCAGATTTGCAACGACTGGGGCCACACATCCAAGTCATGGGCAAATTTTCTTCAGCCCCAATAACGAGCGTGGCAAAGAATTGTTGCACAAGAGGTATGCTATAGTTTTGTTGAGTTCTCATGAGATGATCCAGTCCAAGCTTTCTAACAACCCAAAGAGCCTCGGTAAAGTAATCATTGACCTCCATGTAATCAAAGTTGGCAACCATTTGGAGGCACACTGGAAATTTTGTGAATTGGTCATATATCTGTGTTTGAATGAGCTCTTGTTCCTTTCTCCAAAAATCACCATTGGTGGTGTTTCTTGGCAGAGCATACATGTTCCTCTTACGCATATGATGGAATTCATCTTTGGACATGCCCACTAGAGTGGTGAGTTCATCATATCTTGTTTCTTTGTCTCTCTCATTCCTCAAAAAGTCCTCACGAGCACGAGCAACCCTCTCAAGATCTTTCTTCTGTTGACGGATCACTGATCTCTGAACAGATACCCCAGAGTCTTCATCAAGATCCATACGGTTTCCCGACTGTGACTTGGTCTTTCTAGAAGAAGGAGGTTGACTTGATGAGGATGACTTATGACGTTTGTTACCTGTAAGGGTATAGAGCAAGGGGATAGCATATGGGGTAAGTATTCATGTCCAGGAAATAAAATTAGGAACCATCATAAAATTCTGGACACTGGAAAAATGATCTAGACCGGAGTTTCGGCACTCAGGGGCCGGAGTTTCCGACCAAATCGGAGTCTCTGGCCTGTTGAATTGTTGCACTAGCCAACTAGCTCAAAAATCCGAACCGCACGTTTAGACTATTTTAGTCCTTAGCGTGGGTTCTGTGCAGGCCGCAGAATCTTTTTTCTTTTTTTTAATACTGCGTGGTCTTAAACTTGAGACCTCTTGGTTCTGATATCATATTAAATTGTTGCACTAGCCAACTATCTCAAAAGTCCGAACTGATGAAAAGTAGCTAAGCAATATATTTATATTCAACATCTCCTTGAACCTCAAAGTGCTGAATGAAAATACGCTTTGCCAACCCTGAAGTTATGCTGGAATTTATCAGGACTGTGCCGGATGCATCTTTAGACTCGTGCAGTCGTGCGTGTATGCTGAGCTTTGTCAAGAGAAACAAACACGAAATCGTCTCGACCGCGCAGTCGAGCATCCTCGCCAGATGATACATCGTCCTTTTCGTTGTGGACGTCGCAATTCCAAACGGTAGCTACGTGTCTGTGCATCATCCGCACGCCTTTGACGGCTGTTGCTCTCAAGGAGAGAAGCTCACCTAACCCTGAAATTGACAGAGGGACAATGAGGTACGGAGTTGATCGATGTTGTCTTCTGTGGGACCATACGTATAAACTAAGAAGAAATAGAAACGTGGTGATTGATTTGTCTGAATATGCTACTTATTTATCTGATTTTAATAAGCTACAGACTGCAGACATTTTCATGGCTTGAGCTTGAGACAACCGTTTGCTAGTGCTTTGGTTGAACATGCCCTAATGCTCAAATCTCTTTCTCTCTTTGAAACGTTAAAGGCTTCGGTGCACACAAAAAGGGCATTGTCGTCCGCTCAGTAGCTACCTACTTCTCGCCTTTAATGGTATCTCTTTTTCATAAACAAAATATATTGATATCAAGAACGTACCAGTTACACCCGATTTCAATGTTAAAACTACTCGAGATATCAAAGAAGCATACATCTAAGAATAAAGAAACAATAAACATGACCATGCCAAATTGATCAACGACTCGCTGCAGCACAAACAACCACCGTGCCCCTATTGCGACAAAATGTTAGAGTATGGCATGTACGGGTATGGCCCGTTACGGTAGTATACGATAGTTAGGATCTATTTCCATCTATTCCCTAACTTGTCTTGTACTCCAAGTCGATCCTTTGTACTCCTATATATACTCGCCCATGAGGCTCAATAATACATCCATCATATTCCGCCAATCTCATAATTCTACATGGTATCAGAGCGGCACGATCTGACCTAGCCGCCGCCGCCCCCGGGGAGATCGATCTCCATGATCTCTCTCGGGGGCCGCGCCGCCCGTACCTAGGGTTCGTCCGCGCTGCCCTAGAGTCTTTTTTTCCGGTCGTTGATTCGGTTTTTCTCTCTCGCCGGTCGTTTTTTATCGGCGTTTCTTTTTGGTTTTCTGATCTAAGATCGGTTTGCGTCGCCCGCCACCGCCGCCGTCTTCTTGCGCCTCTACTTCGACAACGGCATCGACCTGCACCGGCCTCCTCCTCGACAGCCGGCTATCGTGGCTGACTCGCCGGCGCCGACTCCGCACCATCCGGCTCCTCCAAACCGGCTATCGCGGACGACACGCCGATGCCGACTTCGCACCGACCGGCTCGTCTTCACCGACCGCGCAGCAAGACCGGACGCGCCGTCCAAGGGACGCCTCGATGCGTCGCCGCCGGCTTCTCTCGCTTGCAAGGTCTCCATCGCCGGTTCATCATCGCCGTCATCGACCGGGACTTCACCGACAACTTCGCCATCGACTCCGATCTGCGCGTCGTCGTGGCCGCCATGGCGCGTACCGCACTGCGTCGGTCTGATCAACTGAACGCGCGCCTGTCTACGCCAAGCACGTCCCCGAGCACGCGCCTATCACCGATCGAGCTACAGGCTGCCGCCGCGTCACCCCTTCGGGCTGCCGCGCCGCCGCCATTGGTCCATGTTGCCGGCTGCCAACGCGCCTTCCCAGGCGTATACGCGGCTGGCGACACCCGCCATCGCCCCGACCCACGCACTGCTGCTGCGTCGCCCCTTCGGGCTGTAGCGCCACGGCACGCGGTCCTCTTCGCCGTCCCTGCGCGTCGACTTCTACGTGGTATGTGTCGCGCCGACTCCCTCGGCGTGGGAACGCCACCGTCCGCGCATGGTCTTCGTCAAGCCGTCGGGTTCTTCCTCGCCTACTTCGAGTAACGCCGCCGCCATCTACAGGTAACCTGCATGGCCACCTCAGGCCGTCGCAGGTCCCGCCGACCACCCCTTGTCCAGGCGTCCAGCATGGCCACCCCCGGCCGCCGCTGCCTTCGCCGCCTTCTACATCTTCGTCCACCACGACCACGTCGCCAGCGTCATCATCCTCGTCCCCGACTACGTCTACTCCGACAACCGCGGACGACATCGGCACCTTCTACCCCCGCTGATTGGCGCCGCAATCGTCGTCGAGTCCTCCTCTGCTGGCCCCTCCGACGCTGGCGTATGGTTCACGGTGGTCCCTGCCCCCGCATGCACGGTACTGGCAACACCGGTGCGTGCCTTCGTCCCCGACGTGTCCCCGGGTCTGGCAAGCCTGGGTCGGCGCCTCGTCTACATCGGCCTCGACAACATCTTCGGCATCGACTTCCTCCTCTACGACTGCCTGGACCATGTCACCGATTTCTTCTATGCGTACTCGGTTCTGGCAAAACCGGAGTATGCGGGGGGATGTCAGCCCACTGGATTATACTTCGGCTTATCTCCAGTCTGACCGTCCGCGACATTCCAGTTATTCACGACGCTACCGCTACGACTGCGGGGGGATGTTAGAGTATGGCATGTACGGGTATGGCCCGTTACGGTAGTATACGATAGTTAGGATCTATTTCCATCTATTCCCTAACTTGTCTTGTACTCCAAGTCGGTCCTTTGTACTCCTATATATACTCGCCCATGAGGCTCAATAATACATCCATCATATTCCGCCAATCTCATAATTCTACACAAAACCTTGACTGTAAAAAAATTCTCCAATGGCGACACCTCGAGAAAGGATTCAATGCACGAGCACCGTGCTCACCCAACCTAACAAACAAACTCAGATTATGAATTTTCACTATGGAGAAAGTTCGATCAATCTCAGTAAAATGCCTTCAACAAGTAAACTCGATTAGTCCATCATTGTCAGACACAAGCATTGAAATCCAGACCTAGGGTTTCACTACGGAAATCGACATTGGATACTCAAAAAGCACCACCAAAATCGTAGTCACCCAATGATGTCATCTCCACTGCCGAGAACATTGCTGCAACTTACCAATTGGCAGGATCACAATACCCACACACCACCGTTGGAAAAGGTGACGCCTAGGAGGTGTTTTAGCACGCTTAGGCCCTAGGCGATAAACAAATGCGTCGCCTAGGGCAGCATAAGTCTAGACATGGCGACAAAAAAATTATCTTCTCTGACAAAAAATCATGTCATATTATACTGATGAGTCACATGGGCCATATATCAATTGCAGTGTTGGTTGAAGTTTACTCAGTTACATGCTCTAAATTAATATGTACACACATATAATAACCAATACACACATGATGGCACAAGTTGTATGATAGCCTAGAGCGTTCAAGCGTCGTATAAGCATTAGGCAGATGTCAGTCTCGCCTAAGGCTAGCGCTTTTTCCAACCCACATATAGTTCTTACATGGACAATGCCCTGCAAACAAAACTCTATTCCCACAGCGTGTTGTGAAGCATCATTTTCTCCCAATCCATTGCAAACACACCCGAGACTCCCCACGTACTTTCCTGACGTTGGCATCCCATACAACCAAACAACCATGCTCATGCAAAGCCAACTGCCAGGTTGTCGTCATCGTTCCTCGTGTTTGTCGTCACTCAGCGGTATCGAACTAGACATGAACAATTGTGATCATCTGACCTTACAAGCGCAATGGCCTTGACATACCTTGTCTCTGCCAACACCATGGTAACCATGAAAGTAAGGTGCACCTGTCGTGCTCCACATGCCCGATGGTGCCAACAAAATGCGGGGCTTCGTGCTCCTGAGTCTGGTTTGAACCTCAAGCATGGGCTACCAAACCACTGGGGAGATGCTCGCTAGATTGCACTTCGTAGCGGATTGAACCCGTTGCACACCAACCGAACAGATCGGGCCAGGACATGGTTGTGTGGACACGGACGCATCCGATGGTATGTTCCTAGAGAAACGCACGCACTCGTTCCACCACCGTGTTACCAGACCTGGGTGACACACGTCCGGTCATTTCAATCTGGCTCAATGCCAAGAGGGCTGCTGCTGTGTCAATCTCTCTATTGTTGCCAGAACCATGATATTGGCGGCGACAAATCCACGGAAAAGAGCAGATTGAGCAACAGATCACGGGGATAAATATGGGGGAAACGCAAAGCTAAAGTAAAGGAGGACAAATGACGCAGCTCCATCACCGTTCGCCGTTGGACAGACTCCTTTGGCGGCAACGTGATGATTGGAGTGCTGGTGTTGGGTTCTTTTGGTTGTGGTGGTAGGGGCCTCCGGAATCTCCCTAGATGTGGCCCGGGAGGCAAGGCAAAAGTATGTGCCTCTGGTGTATATAGTATGTGATATCGGTGAGCTATTTAAACATATGTGGAAGCTAGATTCTGCATTAAGGTATCATGAGTTGCATGCTTCTTGAGATTTTATTTGCTTTTTTTTCTTTAACCGAGATTATTTGTTAATGTGTGGTTTGTTGGCCATGTGTGTATTCTATTTAGAGGTCGGGGGATTGAGACCTTTATGCTAGTCTTTGTTTGATGATTTTGCAGATCCACTAAGAGATCTCTATTTCCACTATAAGATTATGGTTGCGCAGGACGAATCCTAATAGTGTCATTTTTTATTATTCCTTTTCAAATATTTTGTCTCGATCTAAAAATATCTTTCATCACAAAAATTACCTCCCTAGCTTGCACAGGTTGCATTTCTTCTCAAACATTTATTCTCCCACACATCACTCCCGCGAAGACATCTCCTTTGGGATATCCTCGACATATTTGCCAACCCTACATAATCCATACCTCTTAACCGGTGACTTCAACCATCTAATTGACCGCTCCAACAACAACGACTCCTTTTTTAACTCGAAAGCTCACAAATTCAGTGACAACACTAATTAATTTTGCTAACTGATATCCCTCTCCTCGATTGTCGTTACTTTATCTGGCAAACGGTATAACTCTATGCCGAGGCTTGATGGAGTATTGTTACATGGTTTGGGAATCTATCTTTGTAACTCCTTCATCTCACTTGCCTTATTCGTTCCGCACTTGATCATGTTTCCCCCTTTTTGTCGGTCTCTTCCAATATTACATCCTCTTGGCATTTATGTTTTGAAAATTCTTGGGTCATATATTAGACTTGTGGTAGTGTTGCAAACTTTTTCCCACCAATAATTATCAAGCTGATTTGGCAACGGGAGTCCTGGTGTTTCGATGTGATGCATAACTACGATGTAAAAGATATGACTATCACGACCGTCTACCGGCTATATAGGAGAACCTTACATGTGTGATATCCACCAAAATTGTTGAACCACATACAAGATGGTATTGGATTTGCTAGCTGAAGAATTGGCCTATCCATGAAGGACTTTTCTTGTGACAAAATCAAAGAAAACAAGCAAGAAATTAATATCGTAAATGATATTGAAATTGTGAATTTTCCATAAAGAACAAGCATCTCAAATAGATGATAATGTGGAGTTTTGATAATAGGATGTTGGTAACTATTCCAATGACTCGCGGAAAGCACCAAAGCTTAATGTGTGTAAAATCTACATAATTAGAAACCGACCGAGTGTAATGCTGAAGTACATGGTACTTAAAAATTTAATATGATGGGACGTGCCAAGGACATGTGTGTAAGAGTACATATACGAGTTAGTATTAGACTAGGACTCCTAGACCTACTTGTACTCCAAGTCTATCTCCCTCTCTGTACCTCTTTATATATGTGGCGCTCTGACCCGACTGTTATACAGTGATGCTGAGTGTCACCGGTTAAGCGATACATCCGGAGGTTACGGGTTTACCAATCCCCGGTCAAAACCTTTGGCAGGCGTTGCTCGGAATTGATCACCGGCAACGCAACACTCCGATTGATGCCTTAACACAGGCTCAACTATGAATGCATAATAGAGAGATCAAGACTTGTGGAACAACTGGCACATCACAGACTCTACGACTCAAATCATATAGTTCAACTCTTATAATAGAGAAAGATAGCAAATGACAACCAGAGGTCACAGACCCAACATTACAACATGCGGAAGCGAAATGTGTTGTTCTAAACAACAAAATCCAAATTATGGCCTAAGAGGCCTACAAATAAACATCCAAGCGCCAGCTGTTCCGGGATGTCCCAAGCTGCCACCTGGGAACCCCAGGCTACTCGTCGACGTCCACAAAGAACCCACCTTCGAGGTCGGTGTAGTCCTCCTCTGAAACAAAACAAACGACGTTGAGTTCGACGAACTCGCAAGATTATATATAGAGCTTTAGCTGGATGAAGCTTTCAAGGTTTTATGGATGTTTTGCATAAAGCTGATTTTATTTAAGAAAACATAACTCAATGGCGTCGACTATTCAGAGTATTTTAAAAAGGGGTAAGAAGTACTCTTTTCTTTGATCACCTTTCTCAACATCAACCATCATCAACCACTGTACATGTTCATCAAAGGCACCTCCCCGAATCACCCTCGAGGAAGCTCACCTTGCATTCTTGAGTGGTACCTTTAGTACCCAGTTTTTAGTCATTCCGTTAAAGTTATTCTATGGTCTTATCGTCCTTTCCCAAGTTGTCCGTACCCGTGGACACGGCTTTTCGAAAAGATTTAACCCTGCAGGGGTGCACTGTGTATACCTTCGGTACCGCCCGGCTCATTGCCTACGCTTAGCTCTCTTCCGGGGAAAGCCGGCTGAGTGGGAACGGTTACAACATTTACCTTGTTAAGGACTAACCCAGGATCATCAGTGAGGACGAAGCAGCGGATCATCAACACCGTGCCCCGTGACCACTCATTTTCCTAACACCACCATCCTCATCCCAGTCTTGGCCACCATCTTCATGCACACGCAAATGGAAGCTCAAACTAGAGGACCCTGGCTAGTCCCGCTCAAGTTAGTTGGTCGACGGGGGTTCCATATAGCCCACCGAAAGGAAGGGCGCTCATTCTTGGTTCAAGAGGTAAATAACTCGCACCTAGGCGGCGAGAGTGAGACAAAACACCACCATACCAAGTGGCCTCTCATCCCCACCTTTAAGCATTTTATTACCTGTCACCACAATTTCTCCACCATCATCTGAACACTTCAACAAACTGTTTCCAACATGAAGTATCCATCGGACGGCTAAGCATTTAACTAAGCATGGCTAAGCATCAACATTGCATAGTTAAGTATTTCAGGCCAACAGTACAATCCTATGGATAATATGGGGGAAACAGGTAATTGGCATTGGAATCTTAATGCAACTATAGGATACTCTAATCCAAAAAAATTGACATTTAGAACCGCATGCAATATTATAGTAGAGAAAATATTTGCGGAAAATAGGATAAGATATGCTCATAGGGGGATTACGCTTGCCTTGTTGAGCGGGGGAGTCAAACTGCTCGTCGGAGTAATGATGCTCAACTCCGAACTCGTGATCTACCAGAGAGCAAACAACACCGGAAAGCAAAAAACAACAATCAACACATGATAATTGTGCAATGCATACAACAATGATGATATGACACTTTAATGCAACTAAGAGATCCTAGACATGATCTTCAAGTTAAATGGGGTCCCCATCATATTTATGGCATTATTTGGGACAAACCCCATATTTAAACTTAGTGATTATAATTACTACTGGAGCACATTATTATAATTGTGATCAAATATGCATGAATGATGATGATTTTAGGTAGTTCACAACTTTCCGAACATTTTGGTATAAGAAACATAATTTTCTGAGGTCCTCGACCGGGCGCGCGAGCGAAGCGACGACTACGGCGTACGGCGGCTCCGGCGATGCACTGCGGCGGAACCACGGCGAGAGGGGGAGGGAGAAAGGCCATCAAGGGCAGGAGCTCACCCTCGCGCACAGTGGAGAGGTCGGGACGGTGGAGAGAGGTCGATGGCGATGAAACCGAGCGTGGCAGAGCTGCGTCGGGGGCGGGGAAGAAGTGGGACGGCGGCGGCGATTTCTGGCGTCCCCGGCCAATTCCTTGGGCGTAGAAGGTGCAGGCGTCGCGGCGAAGCTGGTGGTGCCCTTCGATTTGCCTTGGGAGCGCTTAGATGGCGGCGACGAGCACGGCGGGGTCAGCGGCCATGGCGGCTAGGTCGCGGGGCGTGGGGAGACGAAATGGGGAACGGGAAGCAGACAAGTGAGGGAGGGGAGCAGCGTGGCCTCGTGGGGCTTGTCTCCTTGCAGGTGTAGGCAGCGAAGGGAGGGCCCGGCCATGGCGAGCTCGCGGTGCGGCGCGAGCACGTCGCCTCGGTCGCTACAGAGATGGAAGAAAGAGATTTCACAAACAGCCCCCTGGCCATTTTCTGCTATCACAGATCGGTCTTTTTCCATTTTTCTTTTGAAATTCCAGCAGCCGAATATGATTTTATTAGGGCACTTAAACAATTTATAAAAATCTGAAATAATTTGGGGAGGCTCCCCTTAACATTTAGTAGCTCCACAAATTTTAGTGTCTCCAAATAAAATGTTTTTGACAACATTTGTTCATAGTCTTAAAATAAAGCATTTTTCTCAAATTCCAAATGTTGTTGCTTTAGAAATTTTGAATCAAGGGCAAAATATTATTTTGAGCTCTTGGAACTTCCTTGACAATATAAGAGGTCAAAGTACTTTTGTTTTGCAGGTTTGAATTCTCTCATTGATTTGAATTTGTAACTGAACAAGTTTGGCATTTGTTTTTAAATGGTGCGAAAACCATTTGCGTGTGGTTTAGCAAGTTAAATTTGGATGCCATGATGCAATGCAACACAAAAGCGAAAATTTTACTCGGGTTTTAGGTTTTCGAACTTTGGGTTGTTACAACTCTACCCTCCTTATAGGAATCTCGTCCCGAGATTCTTAGAGTAGGAAAGAGGGAAAAAGGGTTACAACGGTACTACACGATCTTCTCACTTCAGTTGGCTTCTTTCTTGAAGAGATTGACCGAAAGCATCATGGAGATCTTCATCGGCTTCCCTTCAAGGTCACTATCAAAGTACACCATAGGAAAAGAAGGAAACCTCACCGGAAGGATGGATCTTGGCGAATATACCACGATCAAGTACCTCCTAGTAGAATCCTAGGATGAGACTTCAAGCATCCCTGGGATTGACAGTTAGGAGACACAAGCGTTTGACGGGAGATTGATAAAAGTTTCCAGTTGGTAGACAACTGTTTCCCAAAGATTCGGAATATGAACTTTGCACAAGGCCTTGAATTTCTGAAGGAGAGTGTCGAAACAAGCTTCCAACTGATGAAGAGATAACTTGTACTAGTCGGCTTGAGTAGAACTTTCCTCACGGAGGAGCATTTCGGATCACAGGAGAAGGGTCGGGAAAAATGAACCGAGGGAACTTCAGAAACTCCGCAAACGTTAGTATTGGGAACACTTCTTGATTTTTCCAGACATCGGGACAAACTTCTTGAGGATCACCAACTATCGTTTCTGATTGAGAGTCAAACCTGGGGAGTGTAGAGATACTTCAGACTCAGCACCGGTAGGAATAGGAAGCTTTGCAGTGCATACCAACGGATTACAATTGCTAGGAACCCAAGAGCTAGACTAAAAGATCTAACTCCAGAGGAGGAACGGGATTGCGGAACTCACGTATTAGCAACTTGTAAGAGGGCAGCTGCCCTACTTGATTTACTTGCAACGAGACATGATTTAGTTATTGATGGGAGGCACCATAGAAGACAAGGAAGTTCTCAGACTTCCTCTCTTTCTGGAACAATTCAATCAGTGGCTTGGATGCATAGATGAAATTCCCACTGATAGGAGGTAACAACATACCACCCGGGAATATTCTGTATATGCATAATCGAGTTGAGATGATTTCGAGGAACCAGACAATTCACTCGGATCCACGGCGACACCTTTCAGCAATTGCACGTGAACCCGGGAAAGTCACTTCTAACTTCTAGAACACATACCTTGTGACGACACAAGGTTAGTTCCAACAAATTTCCAATGCTAACGCCCAATATCCAATATGAATCTCCTCAAACAAGGAAAAGATAAGAAGGTAGTTGATGGGCTCAACAACAAACTTATCCAGATACTCCGAGACGGTGGACTCATATTTCACCAGAACGGGGCATAAGTATTGGTCAGACTACCACATTCAGGTAGGTTGGTCTGAGTTTGATTTGACGATAGCCCAAATCAAATCAAAAGATTTGGAGGTTAGCATATCCAAAGAGGAGATACCACCTCGCTTCAACACGGACAGACTAGACATCCCATTGAGAAGGAACTATATCGGGATAGAGCTATTATTTTTCAACTCTCCAAGTTGTTTAAGCTCAACTGAATAATTCAGGACATCCAGCACGATTTCTTGGAGAAGGGAGTTGTTCAGAGAACCAGCTTACCATAAGCTCAACATCACGGTCAGGTGACAACCTGGCGATACTTCTGGAAAGACCCCAGAATATCACGCTCCACATATAGGATATCACGACATACCGGTGGATCTGGAGTTCAAGAGGGATCATGCCTTTCAAGGCACAACGAGGTGGTCTTGGGAGCTTCGGCACGAACCTAGCTCTTTGACCGAGGGAGTACCTCAGAGCCAACTGACTTGGTAGCACTGTCAAACTCAGCTTATTGATTTGCTAACCAATCATGCTAAGGAGGGCAATGGATATCCCTGGATTTCCGCACAGTAAGAACTGCTAAGAATACCCGATGGCCACATCATTGCTCACGACTTATCATCCGTGAGCAACAGGTCACTCGGAGAAAGGAGAGTAACAAAGTGTAAGATCATCACTTCATCAAGAGGATCATGCTACTTAGCTCCATACCCGGATATCCAAGAGTGTGACAATCTAAGGTGGAACAGAAACAGAGACTAATAAACCTCTTATTCTGTGGAATACAAAACTTTGACCTAGCCCGAGAAGTGGACAAGGTACTGGAGTTTGTTTCTCCTAACAGACGAAGTGGAAAGTCTTGACGGACCAAGATAGTGAATGGCCTCGGTACATACCAACGCACGATAAAACTTTCCTGTCAACAGACAGACAAAGGTCGGAAAGCATATCAGAGTAAAAACATGCTCAGGAGAAATCCTAAGATGTTGAAGATGCACCAGTTATTACTCAATTGTGATAACCATGCCCAAAAGGAGAGATGCAGCAGAGTCATGACATAGTGGGGGGGATTCGCTAAGGGAAATCGGATCATAACCCAGATGATTCCAAGACAGAATCTACACAAGGCTACGGAAGAGTTGGAGTTACATAGCCAGCTGAGGTGTGGGAAATTAAGGTTCAACCATTTACCACACAGACCACATAGAGGATTTGGGTTAAAGGTCAGCTTCATGTGCCGAGAATCATAAATAGCATATCGATCACATGGGTAAGAACCCACACAATTCAACATGCCAGAATCACAGCACAATCCGGGACCTTCGGTTCAAGACCTTGGGTTCCTCCATTCTCTGGGTTTTAACTGTGGTCTTGAAGAATTGGAGTTGTATAGGTCCGGCAAAAGGAGTTGGAGACTCTGAATCCGACAACCTGATACATAACTAGAGATGGATCCCAGCCTTTAAGATCTCGTGGTTCCTGCTCCGACGCCTATTTGTAACTAGTGAGCTGGAGTAACAGGTTAACAGATTTAGGAACGGCCCACCCAACGTGATACTCCTAATTTTGAAGTAACAGATGAGAAGTAAAACCTTTAAGTCAAATCGAGGTAAGATTGCTCCGAGATTAGAGTGTAACCAGATAAGGATAAAAAGAATCCTAAGATGGTTTTCACAACTCATTTTTAGGTTAAAATATTTTCACAAACACTAGACTCACGTCGACCAGTAGAAGGGTTTCCTACAGGCAGTACTGCTCTGATACCAACTTGTGGCGCCCTGACCCGACTGCTATACAGTGATGCTGAGTGTCACCGGTTAAGCGATACAACCGGAGGTTACGGGTTTACCAATCCCCGGCCAAAACCTTTGGCAGGCGTTGCTCGGAATTGATCACCGGCAACGCAACACCCCGATTGATGCCTTAACACAGGCTCAACTATCAATGCATAATAGAGAGATCAAGACTTGTGGAACAACTGGCACATCACAGACTCTACGACTCAAATCATATAGTTCAACTCTTATAATAGAGAAAGATAGCAAATGACAACCAGAGGTCACAGACCCAACATTACAACATGCGGAAGCGAAGTGTGTTGTTCTAAACAACAAAACCAAATTATGGCCTAAGAGGCCTACAAATAAACATCCAAGCGCCAGCTGTTCCGGGATGTCCCAAGCTGCCACCTGGGAACCCCAGACTACTCGTCGACGTCCACAAAGAACCCACCTTCGAGGTCGGTGAAGTCCTCCTCTGAAACAAAACAAACGACGTTGAGTTCGACGAACTCGCAAGATTATATATAGAGCTTTAGCTCGATGAGCTTTCAAGGTTTTATGGCTGTTTTGCATAAAGCTGATTTTATTTAAGAAAACATAACCAATGGCATCGACTATTCAGAGTATTTTAAAAAGGGGTAAGAAGTACTCTTTTCTTTGATCACCTTTCTCAACATCAACCATCATCAACCACTGTACCTGTTCATCAAAGGCACCTCCCCAAATCACCCTCGAAGAAGCTCACCTTGCATTCTTGAGTGGTACCTTTAGTACCCAGTTTTTAGTCATTCCGTTAAAGTTATTCTATGGTCTTATCGTCCTTTCCCAAGTTGTCCGTAACCGTGGACACGGCTTTTCGAAAAGATTTAACCCTGCAGGGGTGCACTGTGTTTACCTTCGGTACCGCCTGGCTCATTGCCTACGCTTAGCTCTCTTCCGGGGAAAGCCGGCTGAGTGGGAACGGTTACAACCTTTACCTTGTTAAGGACTAACCAAGATCATCAGTGAGGACGAAGCAGCGGATCATCAACACCGTGCCCCGTGGCCACTCATTTTCCTAACACCACCATCCTCATCCCAGTCTTGGCCACCATCTTCACGCACACGCAAATGGAAGCTCAAACTAGAGGACCCTGGCTAGTCCCGCTCAAGTTAGTTGGTCGACGGGGGTTCCATATAGCCCACCGAAAGGAAGGGCGCTCATTCTTGGTTCAAGAGGTAAATAACTCGCACCTAGGCGGCGAGAGTGAGACAAAACACCACCATACCAAGTGGCCTCTCATCCCCACCTTTAAGCATTTTATTACCTGTCACCACAATTTCTCCACCATCATCTGAACACTTCAACAACCTGTTTCCAACATGAAGTATCCATCGACGGCTAAGCATTTAACTAAGCATGGCTAAGCATCAACATTGCATAGTTAAGTATTTCAGGCCAGCAGTACAATCCTATGGATAATAGGGGGGAAACAGGTAATTGGCATCGGAATCTTAATGCAACTATAGGATACTCTAATCCAAGCAAATTGACATTTAGAACCGCATGCAATATTATAGTGGAGAAAATATTTGCGGAAAATAGGATAAGATATGCTCAGAGGGGGGATTACGCTTGCCTTGTTGAGCGGGGAGTCAAACTGCTCGTCGGGGTAATGATGCTCAACTCCGAACTCGTGATCTACCGGAGAGCAAACAATACCGGAAAGCAAAAAACAACAATCAACACATGGCAATTGTGCAATGCATACAACAATGATGATATGACATTTTAATGCAACTAAGAGATCCTAGACATGATCTTCAAGTTAAATGGGGTCCCCATCATATTTATGGCATTATTTGGGATAAACCACATATTTAAACTTAGTGATTATAATTACTACTGGAGCACATTATTATAATTGTGATCAAATATGCATGAATGATGATGATTTTAGGTAGTTCACAACTTTCCGAACATTTTGGTATAAGAAACATAATTTTCTGAGGTCCCGAACAAAAGTTATTAATTTTATTAATCCTCTTTTTAAATATTTACTTTTGATTATTTTATTTCCAACAACTATAAAACTTAACTACTCGAGTTCGAGCGAGAGAGATGGATCATGAAGGAATCCTCGAGTTCGACAACCCTAACACCGCGAGGGAGGAGCGGGAGGCTACCTCTATCGTGGAAGAAACGGAAAAGAAATAAACAGCGAAAAAAAAAGAAAACTGGGTAGCCGGTTTGTGGCCCGGTTGGGCCGGTTGTGTGGCCGGCCTGGCTCCAGAGCCCACCGGCGCACAGCCCGGCATGGGCCGGCTCCTGGACCGGTTGCGCAGCAGAGCGCAACGGCCCACAGCCAGGCTCGGCCGGGTCCTCGACCGGGCGCGCGAGCGAAGCGACGACTACGGCGTACGGCGGCTCCGGCGATGCACTGCGGCGGAACCACGGCGAGAGGGGGAGGGAGAAAGGCCATCAAGGGCAGGAGCTCACCCTCGCGCACAGTGGAGAGGTCGAGACGGCGGAGAGAGGTCGATGGCGATGAAACCGAGCGCGGCGGAGCTGCGTCGGGGGCGGGGAAGAAGTGGGACGGCGGCGGCGATTTCTGGCGTCCCCGGCCGATTCCTTGGGCGTAGAAGGTGCAGGCGTTGCGGCGAAGCTGGTGGTGCCCTTCGATTTGCCTCGGGAGCGCTAAGATGGCGGCGACGGGCATGGCGGGGTCGGCGGCCATGGCGGCTAGGTCGCGGGGCGTGGGGAGACGAAATGGGGAACGGGAAGCAGACAAGTGAGGGAGGGGAGCAGCGTGGCCTCGTGGGGCTTGTCTCCTTGCAGGTGTAGGCAGCGAAGGGAGGGCCCGGCCATGGCGAGCTCGCGGTGCGGCGCGAGCACGTCGCCTCGGTCGCTACAGAGATGGAAGAAAGATATTTCACAAATAGCCCCCTGGCCATTTTCTGCTATCACAGATCGGTCCTTTTCCATTTTTCTTTTGAAATTCCAGCAGCCGAATATGATTTTATTAGGGCACTTAAACAATTTATAAAAATCTGAAATAATTTGGGGAGGCTCCCCTTAACATTTAGTAGCTCCACAAATTTTAGTGTCTCCAAATAAAATGTTTTTGACAACATTTGTTCATAGTCTTAAAATAAAGCATTTTTCTCAAATTCCAAATGTTGTTGCTTTAGAAATTTTGAATCAAGGGCAAAATATTATTTTGAGCTCTTGGAACTTCCTTGACAATATAAGAGGTCAAATTACTTTTGTTTTGCAGGTTTGAATTCTCTCATTGATTTGAATTTGTAACCGAACAAGTTTGGCATTTGTTTTTAAATGGTGCCAAAACCATTTGCGTGTGGTTTAGCAAGTTAAATTTGGATGCCATGATGCAATGCAACACAAAAGCGAAAATTTTACGCGGGTTTTAGGTTTTCGAACTTTGGGCTGTTACAATATACCCCATGAGGGTCACCGTAATACAACAACAAAATATTAGGGTTCTAAAATTTCTACAATGTGAAACCTAGGAATTCATACAATGGCTGTCAAACTACATAGGCCCTACATATGCCTGGCTATTACATGGGTCCAACCAGGAGTTGTAGGTGCAACATCGACCAACGCGGCTGAATATTGCAGTCTACCTATTGATGAGTTGGCAATATTGAAACGTTGAGCATCCTCATTCCATTGTGGATTAATCTTGTCTTTATCGCGGTTTTGTTTTCTTGTAGAAGGTAGCTAAGACAGATTTTTCTTGTTCGTTTCTGGTTGGGACTTCCCATTTGATCAATCTAGTGCATTTTTCCTATATCGAGTCTGCCTCCGTCTTTATTTAACTTGGTCTTGTGTTTTGAAATTTTGATTGCTCCCTTGTTATTCTGTGCCACCTACTGCTCGTCTTGCAATGTTCCTAGAATGCACTAGCTCGGCACATAAATTCTTGCAAAAACATCGTATTCCATCCCATACCAAAGAACAGAACTGCGAATATATGATCACTCTTCTCTTAATTTTACTACCATCATGATTCTGATTCAAACTGAATCAACCACACCTATTTTTGGTATGTTTCGTAGAAAAGACTCTTGTCGAAGCATAGTGGATGCTATGGAGTATCGGGGACATATACAAATATATACGATTGCCTCCAAAAAATTACCCACAAAAATGAAAAGAAAATAAGAAGAGTATACTTTCCTAATGTACATGGACAAAATAATTACAAACAATTAGGAAGAAACTAACGCACACATACCCTGCCATGTCCTCTACATGGCTATCCCTATAACATGGTTACCTTAATTTTGCTTGATTTAACTTTGACAATACTTTTTTTGCCAATAGTATATGAAACAACTCCATTGATTTTTTTTTTGAATAAGTTAAAGCTGTAAATACATGAACGCCATGTGAATAGAGATGACGGGAGTACTGTACTATACTTGCACCTTGTGTGTCAATATCTACAATCATAGAACACACTGGGATCAGGATCAGGATCAGTGAGTTCCATAACCATCCTTCCGATATCATCCCAGTAATCATCGTTCTCCGCTGGCGAGCTGGGAACGCTCAACGAGGCCATCGCTGGCAGCGGTTGCACCGCGGGGTTGTCCCAGTGTTGCAGCCCCTGGAAATTCTGGCCGTTGTAGCCACTGGTCATGTTGTTCTGATCACCGGTCGGAGCCTGGGGCGGCGTCTTCAGGCAGTTCATGTACTCGTAGTCGATCTCCCCGGTGCACACCAACTCGAGGCTGCAGCCGGTGACGGAACTCGACTCCGGCTGCGGCACAACAGAGGCGGCCACCCTGCCGGCGACCTGCTGCTGCGGGTGCCTCTTGTAGGTGATAGTCCTCTTGAAGATCCGGCAGATGGTCCACACTTCCTGCATTATTTCAGGCACGGTTTAGTCACGGCGGATCAGACAGGTCACATGCAGAATGTCGACGTGACGTACCGCTTCTTGCAAACACGGCGAGGAGTGGGCGGGGGCGACAGTGGGGCGCGGCGGGAGGCGGAACTCGTGCATCATCCACTCCGTTTTGGTGCCCTTGCCGGCGCTGCCATGGTAATAGACGAGGGATTTCTTGAGGCCGATGCAGCAGCCGCTGGCGTTTATCGGCCGGTCGATGCCGGTGGCCTTCCAGAAACCAGCACCGGTGACCCTGTTCGGACGGATACTGTTCCGGTACTTCCTCCCCCTCAGGCAGAAGAAGTACCATTCCTTGTCGCCACCAACCGTGTTCGCCTCTGCACATAATTAATTTGCACCGAATTTAGCTTTCTATGATATATATTAATTTATTTATTCGTTTTATATTAATTAGCATATAATGCTTGTAGTTAGCACTCAACTAGTTTGATGCAACCCGAGATTGTAACATAATAATTCATACATAAGAGATTCACAACATGCTTAGAAAACTAGGACTTTATTATTTCTTAGGTGACTGAGAAATAACTACCTTACAAGTTACCGACATAAAATTATCATACAGCCATGAGATTTGCGCAAGTACAAAATATAAGATGTATTATTGTTTCATTTCCATAAAACTTGATCAAGAATTAGTTGGTTAGTACATATTTTATGTGCTACGAAATCACAGACAAAAGTATATATTTTTGAAAACGAATCTAGTTAATTAACACCACTTTCATGTGATCTAGACCACATATTTGCAAAGAAAAACTTGATCAAAAGTGTGTCTTAACCCATATGTTTTAGAATGGAGAGAATACATAACATGTCCATCCTCCAGCTTTTCATGAACTGGAATGGTGTGGAATTTTTATCATTCATCCACATATATGTATATGATATGAATATCTCTCAAAATATAATGTGATAATATCAGATAGAGAAACTGAAAACCCTTATTTGCCACCGAATACCGAATACATCCTCTTATTGCTTTCATGGCACCAGATTTAAAATTTACTTTCCCCCATTGTTGCAACCATAATCCACACTCTAAAAATGTGGCCTAATACTCACGGCGGTGGGAAGAGAATGAGACAGTGTATTACATAAAAAATAAGGGGCCGGAGTGTTATTAGATGGCAGTGGCGCACAGAAGGAATTTAATTTCTCTTTCCAGGATGATCGACAACGCATCTTGTAAAAAAGTTTGTGATCGGGTAATAAACTACCCGTTTTGTAGGCGTACTTGTTAACAAATAAGATCTCATTCACCTAGAAAAAAGTGTGTGTTATACTTACTTGGCAAGTCAGAAGGCTCGTGCTTGTAGATGTCCATCTCCTTGATGATCTCGATGCTCAGCCGCTTCCCAGCCACCTTCCGCCGGAGATAGAACGTGACGAGCTCCTCATCCGTTGGATGGAATCGGAAACCTGGTAGCACCAGGTCGTCATCGTCTTGTTCTTCTTCCTCCAACAGCTCCTCCTCCTCCCTTTCTCCTACAACCACTTTCCCCTCGACCACAGCTCCATGATACCCATCACTCTTCATCACCTTTCCCATCGCTCTTCTTGTCCGGTCGATCAAACTGTACGTCTTGCTTCGTTGCACTTGCCCTGGACAAGGATCCCAGCGCGGCTATATATAGATAGGAGTGGGTGCATGTACTGAGCTAGTTAGCCCTCTAGATATATAGGATAGAGTCACGAAGGTTCATGCATGCCCGGTCCAAGTGGGAGATGGTCAAATTGGGGACTTATTCCTCATCTAGTTGAGGGAGGAGTCTTTATTCTACAATATGCGGATGATACCATTATTTTCATGGAGCATGATATTGCTAAGGCTTTGAATATGAAACTGATTCTTTGTCTTTTTGAACAATTATCGGGGCTTAAAATTAATTTCCACAAAAGTGAGCTCTACTGTTTTGGACATCCGCATATTATGTTTATGTATTTGGATTTTATGAATGGTCATACTATGTTTCTAAAGAAGTATATTTGGAAAATAAAGGTACCACTAAAAATCAAGATTTTTATGTGGTTTCTCTACCGAAAAGTTATTTTAACAAAAGACAATCTTGCTAAAAGGAATTGGAACGGTAACAAGTGCTGCTCCTTTTGTGACACTGAGGAGTCGATCCAACATCTATTTTTTGAATGTCTGTTTGCTAAACTAGTGTGGCGAATGGTACATATAGCATATAATATTACACCACCTCAAAATATTTCTCACTTATTTGGGAATTGGCTGCATGGCATAGAAAAGAAAGAGCTAAAGTTGATTAGAGTGGGAGTGTGCGCGGTTTTATGGGCTATGTGGAATGTGAGGAATGACTTTGTTTTCAATAAGCCAAAGAAACCATCTTTTTTGCAGGTTATACCTTTGATTACGCATTGGATCCATTCATGGTCTTATCTCCAACCAGTGGAGCTCCGCCAGGTCTTGGATTATGGGTGTACCCGATTGGAGACGGTCGCCAAGGACTTCTTCAACCGATCGGGCTGGCGTGTTGAGAAGAGAATAGCGCTATGAAGTCGCTTTTATATTTTCAGAATTTACGTTGGTTGATTTTGTTTTCGAACCTAAGTGTTCCGTGAGTTGTAACAGATTTTATATACTCTTGTAATAAGTAATAAAGAAGGCCGTATGCATCACTTTGATGCAGAGGCCGGGACCCCCTTTTCTAAAAAAAATGCCCGGTCCAAGTCCCACCTGGTTAACTAGAAGTTACTTTTTTTTTAACTTAGTATACTGCATGTATTCAACGAAATACAGCAAGGAATACAAGCACAAGCAGTACACGGCAAGTGGGTCCCAAGCCCTAGCACAACAGCAGAAAAGACCACAGAAATAAAGAAATTACAACTTGGTCCCCAGGATCCTCTCCGCTGAACACGCCGCCGGTCCGCCACCACTCTGCTCCACCGCCGAAGACGCCGGAGAAGAAGGCCGACCACCTCCGAACCTGGAACGAGGCGCAACTCCACTCATGTAGGCGACCGCAAGAACCACCCGAAGCACAGCGACGAGATCTAACTCGATGAACGAGCACGGCCAAACCACCACCTCCACCAAACCACCACGCAAACTCCGGCAACCCTGCGCCGGAGGCCAGCAGACACCACCGCAGTCTCCAGAAACATACCACACAATCCCACGTCGCCGCAGGAGAAGACGACGACGCCACGACAGCAGGAACGGAGGATGGGAACCCCATAAGAAGCACTCGCCGGCGCCGCCGCGACGAGCATGAAGGGGACACAACACCTCGACGGATCCGGAGATCCGCGAGACGAAACGCGTCGCAGCTCCTCGCCGGAAGCGGAGAAGGACAGGAGCCGCAACAGCAAAACTCCACCACCAGCACCGCCGCGCCCTCCTCAACGCCGACGGCCGGAGAACCTAAACGCCACCCTATGTACAGAAGACACCAGATCAGGGTTCCCCAACCCTCCCGCCGCCAGAGCGGCCGGCGGAGGGAGAGGGAACCCCGGAATCGCCAGAAACGACGGCGGTCGCCCTCGAGATCGCCTTTTACTGTAGCAGGGGAAAAAGAGACGGGGAACGGAGCAAACTGTGGTTAATTAGAAGTTACTAGCATGTGGCAATTAGCAAGTTAATTAATTTGTATTTATCCTTGACAGTTCTTCACATCATGATCTCTGCTTTTGTGATATGTATCCTTTCATAAACGAGACAAGACATGTAGTTTGACATGTCCAGAGACGTGCCACATTGAAAGTTTACTAAGTAGTAATCCAAGGAGGATTAATTATTGTTGGTAGCTAGTTAGTGACTTGGTTGCATATTGCTTTATTGACTTCATATTTTTCTGTTATTAACTAATATGGTCGAGCAGGGTCATAGATATACCATCAACGCTCCAGAGCAACTAAGTTTCATGAACGGGAAATAATTTACTTAGTCGTAAGATGCACTATTAGCATATGAATATCCATATGATTCGTGACTGCCAAGAACCTTCAAATAAATAGAAAAAGTCATTAAAACTTATATATATCGATCTAAACAAGTTTTAGAGTGGTTGGCATTTTCATTGTTATAAATTCGGCCGAATCACCGATTAACTGGCCGAGTAATCGCTATTCAGTGGGTTACTGAATAGCCGATAAATGCCGATTACCCGATTAATCGGCCGATTAACTGGCGAATAGGCCGATTATTCGCTATTCAGTGGCCGAGCGAGCCGTTACCAGCTCCCCGCCAGCAGCTGCAAGCGTATGAAGTCTTCTCCGTCGTTCGGTGGCAGCCAGGCACGAGGAGGTGCAGATGACCTACGAGGACGACGCAGCCGCCACCGGCGCCGGAGCCTTCGAGGCAACCCTTTGGGGGCTGATATCAAGCAGTTCACTTTTCTTGCCCTTCAGTCCAACCAGCTCACCGGGGCGATACCGGCGCTCTAGGGGACTTGCCGGAGCTGACACAGTTGGACTTGAGCTCCAATCACCTATTTGACTCCATCCCTTCCAATTTCGAAGCTTGCCGGTATCCCACAGCTTGCAACATTGGACCTTCGTAACAATCACTTTCAGGAAGTGTTCCTTCTGTTAGGTAGTCTTCAAGCTTCAGCAGTGGTGTTTGTTCATGGTTACAGTGTCAGAGACTCTGATACCATCTGAATTTCCTGCATTGGTTGTTGTAGGTCTGAAAAAATCGCATGAGGGATAAAGGTTTGACTACAATTCCGGATGTCGACGTACCTTTCTGAACTGATGGTCTGAAATTTTGACATTTGTACTGTAACGAGGACTAATAACAGAGGGGAAACACATATTTTCAAGCAAAAGTTTCAGTACAATGTTGCTTATGCAAGTACAGTAACAACTCATTCCGGATAGTTGAAAACAATAATTGTAGTCAAAGTTTCAAAAAAATTATTTAACACAATGTTAAAAAAACACATCTATTTGTGATATGAAATAGGTAATGGAAATATAAAGCCTTCAGAAAGGACAAGTGACATAGGATCACCACCATCATGAGGACCAAACCCAAGTTTTAGACGAGAAAACAAACACGTGTAAGAGCGGCGTACAATATATAACCTGGGTTAGAAACCATCAAGAGTTTGATAATTTCAGAACAAAGCTACAGCATCCACACTCTTAGGTGAATTTACATCTTCTTACTTCTTCTACTACCTTTGTTCTAAGCTATGCCAGAACACACCTTACACTACTGTACAGCTTATCCCAAAGATGAACTACATTGTGCATCACAAGTTTATAACAGCGTCGCCTATAGGTCCCTCGAAAGAGTGCGTCTGTGGGATGATAAATTGGTCGACGATACGCACCACACCAGTCGGCTCTGTCCACCAAGGGGCGGCTCGCCTCTTGCTCTGGAATCTCCTGTTGTGGCTTTTCTGGAACGTACGGCTCCTTATGCTCCATGTCCCAGTCGGGTCCAGCATCCATTCTTTCGGTACCTGGGTATTGACAACATATGTGAGGCACCTTGCGTAGGCATGAGAAATGCGAGCTTCAAAAACTAGACTCAAGCATATTCAAACATGACAATTTGATGTTCCAGGCTACTATTCAAGGGTTTGAGTCCAAGGGAATTTCAAAAGAACAAATGAAAATTTACTAACAAACAGTGTTGAGATTGCACATGAGATGTTTCTGAGGAAGTTATGGGGGCTGTCATGCTGATGGCTCTGAGTACGGGTATTTTACTACTTAAGTACACTGATAGAAGGTATCTTCCCTGTTATAGAACCAAAACCTTCATTCTCGCTGTGAAACGTCCTGCTGAGAATGTCAAGGTACTCTTTTTTTTTTTTGAACATGTTGTCAAGGTACTCTTCCTACATATCACATACAAATTAACAATTAAAAGTCAAATGAGCAAGCAGCAAAGAAGCAAGCATACACATACAGTCATACAGAGCAAGCTACCGCAGTTCTGAATTTCGGAAAAGATGCTACTGTAGTTTCAGAGATAAGGTGAAGTAAATCGTACATCAGTCAATTACATAGATACACTAGTAATTCTATAGCTACAAGCAATCATGATGTAGTAGCACGACCGTGCTTGTGCTGCAGTTTGCGCACGACTAAGAACCATTGCCTAGAAAATAACAGGAACCTGAAACCTACTGCCATGACAAAAAGATCATTCTGCCTATGTACACCTACACATAAAACCAAACATGCATTCCTCTATTGTAACCCAGATTACTATTAACATGCTGAGATCTAAGCTATAACAATTAGTTCATTAAAACTTCAGGAGATGGGATTAGAGCAGCTACTAATATAGTCCACAACCAGCTACATCATTAAAGCGTGATTTTAGTAGAAGCCACAAAAAACTTCAGGTTGAATGTAGATGTTAGAAAATTACATAGAGTGTACATTCAGCCTGAAATTTGCTCACACGGCAGCTACTAATTTCACAAATTCGAATATAGTCCAAAACAATTCACGAGATGGGAAAAGAGCAGCTACTAATATACTCCACAACCAGTTACATCATTATCGACCTGTCTTCTACCAGGTATCAGCCTCCAACTTCAGTTTTCGGAGCAACTTTTTCTTCAAGATTTCAACCAAAAATCACGCTACAGAACGGTACTGCACTCACCTCCACGCCGACGTCGTCGCCGACCTCCTCGCCGCCGCCGTCACCTCGCTGCGGTACCGTGGCCTGACCCCGCTCCACGCAACCGTCGCCGGCGACCTGCTCACCGCGCCGCCACAATCCGTGGCCTCCGCCTGGTCCGTCCGCGCCGCAACGGAAGAAGGGAGGTCGTCCTCGCCGCGACAGAAGAAGGGAGACGGCGGCGGTTGCCCTAGTCGCCTGGTGTCGGCTGCTCGCCCAACTCCTCACCGCGCACCGCCACCTCGCCACGGGCTGGGGGAGTGGGGAAAATTGGCGCCTATCCCCGCTCCGCCCGCGCCGCCGTCCTCGCCGACCTCCTCGCAGCGCGCCGCCACCTCGCCGCGGGCCTGATGAGTGGGGAAGATCCTCCTCGCCGCGATCGTACAAGGGAGGCGGCGGCTGCTCACCACGGCGGCGGCGGCTGCTCACCACGGCGGCTGCCCTAGTCGCCTCGCACAGAACAGAAGAACAGGAGCGGACATGTTGATCTTTACGGGCTGTTTTTTTTTCTTCAGATGGGCCAAAACAGAACAGAACAGCTTTGGCATACGGACTGTTTTTTTTCCTAAGACTACGTCAATTTTAATCAACGCCAATAAAAATCACCTCCTAATAAATGGCAAACAAAATTCAGAGCCCGCGGTTCCGACGGAACCACAAGTACAACCGTCAGGAGAATTACTCTAGAAAAAGTAAAATGTCCGACAATGGGTTGCCGGCCCGTCAGAAAAATATGAAAATGTGTGACATATACAAAAAAGACAAATCACATGCAAATAGTGCATGATACTATTCACTTAGCTCTTCTCTTTTTGCTCAGGTCACATAGAGTCATATTTTGAGACGAAACTTTGTAGTTGCATAAGATACAACATAACTAATGTGTGTGATTTATTACAGATTTTTTGAAAACTCAAAAATATGATTTTGGATAATGGGTTGCGGGTGCAACTAGCTGCGGATTATTCACTCCCTTACTTGACCCTATTATAAGTTCACTGTGAAGGATTTGCATGTGGAGGATAGTTGCTACATATAGAGTTCTGGATGAGAAAATAAAGGCTGTGTTAGCAAAATATGTTGACTTGTTCTGTTCTATCTAATTGAAAAGATAAAATAGAAAGTACATTTGACCAAGTCTGCTGTCATTTTGTGATCTACCAAGGGCGATTTGTGAACCACTCCGGGCGATCCACCTCGCCGCCGCCGAATCGGCGGTTTCCTCGCCCTCCGCGGCCGCTCCGGCGGCGGGAGGATGGGGGAACTCCGATTCGCGGCGTGTATATAGTGTAGGGTTGCCTAGGGTCTCAGCCGGCGGCGTCGGGAGGCGGCGGCGCTGCCGGTTTTGTGTTTTGCAGGTGGAGGTCTTCCCCTTCGACGACGGCGCTCCGGTGGAGCTCCGGAGTGGATCTTCTACCTCTGGCGTCCTCGCAGCTCTGGCAGCTGCCGTGGGCGTCTTCCCCGCGCCGGAGATCAGAGACGGCGATCTCGGCTTTTGAAGGTCTGGGAGCAACTCGTGTTGAAGCAAGCGGGCGTGGCGGCCGGTGGAGCAGGATGGAGGCCCTCCAGGGTTCGAGTTCCGAAGACTTCCCGTCGGCCTGGGGACATCTGCCGGTCCAAGGACGAAGTGGCGATGCGGCGGCGGCGCGCCATCGGTGCGTTCTGCGTTTCGTCGGCGTCAACGCAGTGCAGAAGTTGGACTTGTTTGTAATTTTATCTTCCGTGGAGGTCCTTTCTGTATTTGTCTTGCTTTAGTGGTAGGGTTGTTTCTTCGCAAAAAAAAAAGGAATAGAACGAACGGCTATCAAATGGACCAGTTGCATGGTTAAGATGCATTGGTGTATGTATGCAAAGACCTCAACTGTCCATAGCTCTATTCTCTTTTGCTTGGTCGTTGGAGGAAAAATAGGGCACTAGTTAACATTTTTAGAAAGTGTCAACTTTCATAAGCAGATAATATCAGGGATCATCGCCGAGAAATATGTGTGCTAACTACCAATAGGTGACAAGTAAAAAAGTACTTTTAGAGGTGACAAAATTCCAGTTTGCTAAGGTAGGGATCATCTACTGCTCACCCACATTCTCGACCGAATTATAATCAAATTTCGCGGCTAAAAATTTAAAAGTAAAGAATGCCTTTATATCTCACGTTCTATCATTATGATTAATCATGTACTGCCTACTGACATACAAAATAGTACTGTACTTAACAGTTAACGTGGAGTGAGCGATGAGAGTAAAGAAACACCTAACTCCCCTGAACCATACCTCGACCTGAACTGCACGTAGGTTGTTTCCACATCAGCACAAAAGCATAATTATTGCAGGAAATTTTAAATTTTTATTTTTTTGAAAGGATCTTACACTGCGTATTCAACCACAGAAAAACACAACAAAGTACAGAAATACGCAGAAATAACAAACCGAAGAACACAGCGCAACAGCAGCAAGTGCTGAACCACCGCAAGAGCCTGAAGAAGACCTCCAACGCCGAGCACCGCCGGAGAAGAAGGCGCCAGGCCGCCGCACACCCCAGGAAGGAAGCACCCCACTCATGTAGAAGCCGCAGAAGCCGTCCGCCGCAAGCGACAGAGCCGAAGGACGCTGAACGCGCACGGCCATGGCGCCTTCAACCTGCAATCGCCCCTCTTCCATCCAACCCTGCGCTGAGCTCGAACACGGCTTGCCGGAGTCGCCGCCGAGAACACCTCGACCCCACCTTCTCTCCTCGCCACCACGGCCGGCCGGAGAAAGCTGGGGAAAGGCGATGGCGCCAGCAACAACCGCCGAGACCCCAGAAGAGCTCCTGTACAAACGGAGGAGAAATCCAGTGCCAAGCACCGGCACCCCGCCGCTCCACCCCCAGCACCCCCATGGCGTGGCCAGGAGCAGCCACACCAAGACGAAGAAGGGGGCGAGGGACAAAATCTCCGCAAGCCAGCCGTCGCCTCCGCCGCGACGACCGCCCCTAGAGAACGAAGCCTCACCGGATCCGCCGATCCGGGAGGAAACCGCGCTGGAAGCTCGCTGACACCGCTCCGTAGAACGCCGCCAAGGAGGAGATCGAGCTCTAGAAAACAACTCTCCTATCGGCGGTGAAGTCCTCCCAAATCCACCACCGAGGAGACCTACAACTACCCTATCTACACGCCGGGAGACCGGAAACGCGACCCCCACCACCCCCCGCCACCGCAGCGACGAGAGGCGGCGAGGATCTGCTCCGGCTCCGGCGGGGGGAAGGGGAAGACTTTTTTTCGCCCTGGTCGCCTCTCTCGGAACTATAGAGAGAGAGGGGAAAGGCACGCACCCTCCACTGCGCGGATGCGACCAATTCTTCTGAAATTTTAAATTTTTAGATAAAGAATATATATTAATATCACGGAGATACCAATTACACCCAGATTCTGCACCAACGCAATACCCTAATGGCATTACGGATGCACACAGGCGAAAAAAAAACAAGAAGAAGCTCAAAAAGAAAAGTCCCGCTACAGAGTCCCAGTCCTTACAGCAGCAGCACAACCACCACCAAGACAACACCTGATGTCCAAGTTCTCCAAAAACAACGCCTTCAAGAAGGAAAAAGTGCACAAGCTCCGTCGTCACCCGATCGAAGATCTTGGTTTTCACCCTGGAGATAGTCCCCGCTCTCAAAACAATGTCTTCAACAAGACCATTGTCAGGCACAACCAATTAAGGATGGACCTTAAATTTTCACCCTGAAAGGTAAGACTTTGAACTTCACTTGTGTTGTCGCCCCCACTTACATACTGCTGCTGCGATTACTGAAGCTCCAAGCCAGTTCCTCATCGCCACAAAGGTTCCAATCACCAATTTTAGTCCTCAAATCTCGGCTGCCATGTCATTCTTTGCCTCTAACTTCACCATAGTTTGCCCATGATGGCAACAAAAGCAGAGCTTCGCGCCGCTCCCTCCTGCCGACTGAATCCCATCCGATCCAGTTGTCTCTAGGCATAAACGTCCATGCGAGATCGCCGGCGGAGCCTTCTAGAACCCGTCACTCCGGCCAGATCAAAGAGGACATACATCAGGCCGAATTTCGCCTTGACGGAAGAGGAATCTAGGACCACCGCCTTTATTCAAGCCGAGCCCCACGCAAAAAACTATCCCGGCCTACCGAAAAATCCGTCAGATCGAAACTGACCCACCGGAAAATCCAGCCGCCCGACCCACCGGAAGACCGGCAGATGAACAGTAGCCCTGGCCGCCATGCCCATGAATCAGAGCAGGCACGAAGCCCGGGCGCCTCCGACCCCCAGCGCCGCCACCATGCTTGCCTTCTCGTTGGTGCACACCACCCAGCGTCCCCGCTCCACGTGAAGCCAGTCCGCTGTGGTGCACCCACCAACTCGCGCCGCCTTCAACGGCCGAGGGCCGCCGCCACCAACGGCGGAGGCGGCAGCAGCGGCCAGGGAGGCCCGGCGGCAGTGGCTGCTGGCTAGGGTTTGAGTCGCCTCCGGAGTCGCCCGCATGAGGCGACCCGGAAGGCCTAAACGTTTTCTCACCGAAATTTTAAATAAGTGTCAGGTACATAATTTTCTGACTAGCCGGCAAACTAAATTTCTTAAATATTTCTCACTGTTTTGGAAGATGCATAGTTATGTACTCCTGCCGTCCCAAATAGGGTGGCGTCTTAGTTTTGCGTGCAACAATTTTGACCATAAATTTCACCAACAAAATATGTCTAATTTTCTAAATAAATTGTACCATCGGATTCATATTCAATACAGTATAATTTTTGTAAAATATATCACATTTTTTGTTGGTGAAATACATGACCAAAGTTGGTGCACGCAAAACGAGCACACCACCTAAATAGGGACGGAGGAGTAACTCTCAATCCTTAAAAAATACAGTTATAATTTTAGAGAGGTGTGTGTGGGGGAGGGGAGGGGGCAGCTACCTTGACCTCATAGAGTTCATGTTTTGTGGTGGTTGTTATCTCACAAAAAATTGCTCAGTACGGACAAATCGGCTGAGAGGCGGAAAAAGTTGAAGACAAAACATGTATTTCGTGTGCAGAATAGGAAACAGTGCAACATTTGTTCTTTAACTGTGATATAGTTAAGGTGGTGTACAATAGTCTATCTCAACTTCTTAATAAAGATGTCTAAAAGTGCCCCAAAAGATTGACAGTGGGATGAGGCTTATACTACTCCCTTCCACCAGCAATATCATGTACCGTGAGACTCTCTCGGTAAATATACTTGAACTGGTTTACAGGTGATATGGCAACGCTTTGTGACTGTCACTATTATACAATGATACATAGGAAACCCCTTATTGGCAATGGCATTCACAATAGCCATGATGAAAAAAATGAAACCTGTGGGCGATCATGCCTTTCAGAATTTGGTCGCCGCTGAGGTAACCACAATGGCAGCGGTCAAACTCAGAAGATCGTTGCTGATGTGGGTAGGCCACGAGCAATATTGGAAACCTTTCCGATGTGGACTACTTCAGAAATGGTGGAACATAAATAACTCTAATGCCGACTCCAAGGTATAAATCCTTGTGTTGCATGGTATTGTGCCAATGAATTAGGGTTTCTATATTGCTAAGGTTATACTCTTCTTGGTTGTATGGGTTGTTGTTAGTTGATAATGAAAATGTTTAGGCATTGCTAATCGATTCATGGTTTGTGCTTTGTTTGAATCACAGCAAGTTATTAGTTTGTGTTAGCTTTGTAATGCTATTGTCGGCTTTAATTGATTACTTAGGTTGACCTCTATTATTATTTTTTGTTTAGCTATATCATGGTTACATTTTAAAAATTCGTGTATGGTCTATGTTTATTTGCTACTGATTATGCTAAGGCATGCATATTTACTTGCTAGGATTCTGATGATTGTTCTGTTTTGCTCAGTTGGTATTCACCATATTTGTGGCATCTCATGCTATTAGTTGGATTTGTAGTATAGTTACACTCCTCTATTTTGGTATATTTAGCAACAAGGTCTGAAACTTTGTACAGACACATGTTAAATGTGTGCCTGTCATTGCATGTAAGGGTTGAGGAGTAACTGAAATTTCTTGACTCGTACGGGAAATGCTAGCACATATTTTCTGTGCCATAGGAGGTTCATTATGTTATCGAGATCTACATTGTGTCGCTCTCTTTTCTAAATTCTTCACTTCTTCTCTACACTAAAGTAGATCCCGTGATTATCCTATTTTGGAAGTCTTTCCAAAATAAGAGTCTATTTAGGTTACACTGTATAAAATGACACTTTTCACTGTACCTCATCGGCCTTCGCTGTGACCAACTGAGCATTGTGTCTAGGTATTTGGCAAAGGATTTGAAATATACTCCCCAAGGAACTGGGCGAAGGAAGACCGCTATGGGACAAGACATTTCCTCACTTTTATATTTACATGAGCTCACAAGCAAATATCTAGCTAGGGGTTGGTTCATTATATTATCTGATTTACGCAAATAATCATCTCTCTCTCTCTCTCTAATTTTTTTTTAATAATACATTTTTTATTAATTTCGACTAATATTACGCAAATCGAAACATTTGCAGAAATAATACAGCCTCGTCTTGGGCTAAGCCGATAAGGACCTATCGGCCTCGGCGTAGCCGATTAGGCCTTATCGGCCTAGGCGAAGCCGAACAGGTGGCATGGCGGGCCAGGCCTGCGGCCGACAGCCCTTTCGGGTCACGCGTGGCCACTAATCGGCCACGTCGAAGCCGACAAGCCAATCGGCCAGGCCGAAGCCGATTAGTCGCAGGACAAGGCAACCAACGGGTTTCTTCTTCCTCCTCGCCTCTCTCTCTCTTTCTTCTTCCTACCCGAAAAGAAGCTCTGGCGATTTCTTCCCTCCCCCGGTGATTTCTCCATCAAGCCAGCAAATCTTAAGGCTAGAGGTGTTAGAGAGTTAGGGCAACTCCGATCTACAAATGGGTTAGGTTGTGGGGGTGATTTGGTGGTGCTTTTTTGGAGCAATGGTGGAGATGCGGTGGAGGTTGGTGTAGGTCGCGGAAGATGTGGTGGTGGTGCTTCTGCTGCTCCGGCCGTGGTGGTGGTGGTGGTGCTACTCCATTGAATCAAGGCACGCTTCAAGGGTATGCGATTTTTGGCTAATTAGGGTTTAGATTAATTAGGTTTGCATTATTGTTAAGTTTGTTGTGCGATATTGATATTGCTAATTATCCGGTATAAATTACTAGGTATTTGTTGCGGTAGTAATAAATAAGTATGTAGTTGTTCCGGTTATAATGATTATTTGGTGTCACATTTTTAGGTTGCCGAGATGAGTAATTTAGTGAAGTGTCTGTTTTACTACGGTCCTGGTACTGTTGAAATAAATGAGTTGGGAGCTGATTTGGGTCAGTTTCGATGGTCAGAGTTGGAACTGAACTCCCCACAAACATGGTCCATAAGTCAGCTGAAAGATTGGTTGGCAGGATATTTAGGGCTTAATCCTGAAACAGACACCGTCGGTGTGCATGCATTGTGGACAAAGTCAAGGTCATCGGTGTTTTTCTATTTGAGGCCGATAGATCGGACCTCTTAGTTGGTGCGCTGGCTGCAAGGTTGCGAAAGCAGGGGAACAACCCCTGTCGCCTTACTGATAGCTGTCGCGAAGGAGGTTAACCCTCCTGAAGGAGAGGGTGGGCACGATCCTGGCCAGAGCAGCCATGAGATGCATTTATCTGGACATGATGATAGTCAGGAAGATGTTGGAGGTGGTGGTTACAATTCAGGTCAGAACAACCAGGCAGAAGTAGGAGATGACGATGGTGTTGAAGCAGATGCAGACGAGGAATCTGGGCATATCCCGACCCAGATGGAAGAGGAAGATACAGATGGTGATAGTGGTTATGCCGATGATTCCGATGAGTCGGATGACGAACAGGTGGTGCCTAATCCTGCGTCATGGAGTCATGACTTCTCTTCGTCAATGACTGTGAACGATGGTCATGACTCTGCCTGGCAATACTACCAGAACCAGATTGTCGTGGGTGCTCTATATCCCGACAAGCAACATTTGCAAGACGTAATCATTAAGTGGGCAAGGTCGACGTGGAGGGTATTCAGAACCAAGGTGTCAAGTAAAAAATATCTGACAATGGAATGTGAGGTTGCAGACTGTCCTGGAAGGGTGCATGGCTATCGCCCTCAATGGGGAATAAACTGGAAAGTGAGCGACGTAGTACAACACACATGTAAAATTGACTGTATCCCTCAAGATCATCGTAACATTTCGTCGACGCTTATAGCTCGGTTGCTTTACTCGGAGATAGTTCAGGGCAAAGCAATGGAAGTGAAGGCTATTGAGCATAAGGTGTTTACCAGGTTTAAGTACAAAATTACTTATGGGAAAGCTTGGAGGGCTAAGCAGAGGGCACTTGAGATCAGATTTGGTTCGTTTCTGTACTCATATGACTCAGTTGTTCAGCTCCTCCAGACATTGCAAGCCCGTAATCCAGGCACCTATGTTGACATCAAACACTTCTGGATGCCAGAGTTTCCGACTGTCAAGGTGCTGCATCGTGTGTTCTTCTCTTTCGGTGTATGCATCGAAGCTTTCAGTCATTGTCGACCAGTCATCTGTGTTGATGGAACTTTTCTTACTGGCAAGTATAGGGGACAGATCTTGACCGCCATTGGTCAGGACGGCAACAATCAGATCGTGCCACTCGCATTTGCTTTTGTGGAGAGCGAGAACACTAAAAGTTGGACGTGGTTCTTCAGGCAGCTTAAAATAGCAGTTGTGCAAGATAAGCCGAATGTGTGCATCCTTCATGACCAGCATGCTGGTATACTGAACGCCATCAAGGCACTCACAAACCCTGGGCCTGAGGAACACACGCAATGACTAGACCTGCAGAGTCGTTGGTGCATGCGCCATCTGGGGACCAATTTTTTCTCACAATTCCGAAATAAGGATTTGATGAATCTATTCAAAAAACTTTGCAAGCAGAACCAGTTATGGAAGTACACTTATATACATGGTAAGCTTGATGAGTTCACTAACAATCATGTTAGGCAGAGGAGAGCTGCACGAACTGCTGCAGTAGCAGCACATGTACAACTTGTTGCTACACAGGCAGCAACAGGACCTACACCAGCGGAGGACGAACCTGTTGGGCTCTGTGACTTGCTAGGATTTGACCCGCCAGGTGTCAGGAGAAAGACTGGGAGACAGATTAAAAACTTCCAGCAGTGGATAGAGCATGAGCCTCTAGAAAGGTGGTCTTTGTTGCACGACACTCATGGAGCTAGGTATGGCGTCATGACTACCAACCTCGCTGAAACATACAACTTTGTGCTGAGAGTAAATAGGGCCTTGCCACTTACAGCCATTGTGGAGGGTATTTTTTAGGGAAAAGTGAAGTATTTCAGAGATAGACGCCAGAAAGCCCATTTACATATCGTGAACAACCCAAACACACCTTACTGTGAAAAGATTATGAAGTACATGGATGAGAAGATGGCAAAAGCTCAGAATCACGCTGTGCAGGCCATAGGAAATCAAGAAAGGAGGTTTGAGGTGCGCTTACCATATGACAAATTTGGTTGTGGAAATCAGATCAGAACGCATGAGGTGAGAATCGTCTGACACCGCAGCCGTCGCCTAGGCCACCCTCTCCTGACCAGGCTGGAGGCTCGTCCTAGCAGCAGCAGAGTCCCACGACGGGCTACGTGCTTCGTCCACCACCCCAGCCACAGGGTAAGTATCTTGTTATCTTTTATTTCCCATATCAATTGGATACGACTACATACTTACATGTTTTTTAATGTTATATTGCATGCAGGAGCGTACGGATATCGTCCGTCTATGTCCGGTCAGCAGTTGTCTGGATCTGCGTGGGGGAGTGATCAGGAAGGTGGGGATACCCATGAGGCATACACACAGCTAGACAATTGGATGGGTATGTACAACATGTAACATCCCAAACTTATGAACCAAGAAAAACTTAGTTTTACCAGACCCCAAATTTCAGAACCAACCAAAAACTTTTTGGAATGTTTTGCTGATGATTGTGTTTGCTATGTTTGAACTAGTGTGACCAGTTGCTTGAGTTGTTTGACTGATAAATCTAGAACCCAACTAGTACCACTATATATTATACTTGGTGATCTTGTTATGACAAGAACAAAATATTCCATACAACTTCTCTACTCTATTTTGGACCATCTTATTTTTCAAAGGATACTTGGTTTAGCAACAACCAAAATACTTACTCCTTGAACTAAAAGTATTTTCAAAACTACTTGTTTCCAAAATATGGATATCTATATCCTATCTCCAACCTTTCCCTTGTATGGGTAGCCCTTATCTTAAACTCCTACTTTTATTCCTTGGAAAATAATAACAGTGGGAATTATACTACCCACATATTTTAGCAACCCTTTTTGAAAAATATCAAATTATGAAGTTAAACTTTCCCCACCTTATTCTTGTCAGGATAATACTGGATCACCACCCCACCACTTGTTTGAGTAATTAAAACTTGGTGGAAAACTTATAATTGGTTGTCTAGTATTGATTGTTATTTCCTGCCAAATTGGTTGCTTGTGTGAGTAATTACTCCAGTGTGCTTGAAGACTTTAGAACACCCCTGACAACAAATTGGGAGGAGACTTGCTTACTCACACACTCCCCATAAAAACACTAACAAAAAGAAAAAGGTCTTATTTAAATTTCCTCCCTATCTACCTCTCTACTTTGCTACAACAATTATTTTACTTTATAAAATCCTGGAATGAGATGCAATAGTACCCATCTCATTATCATGTTTCCCTTCCCTCAAAATATCTATTTACAAGGATAAAAAAATTTAATTTGTCAAATCCCAAGATCCCTTCTTTAATCTTTAGGGATTATTAGGAATATGACACAAAAATATCTCCAAGAAATTATTCCTTTTTCAAACACAACTCCAGTGGAGTGGTAATAGGATCTTACCCACCTAATTCTTGCAACTTCCCTCTTCTGATTAAATATTTTCAAAAGTCCAGTATCCAATATCTTCGTTATCTTCTCCAAATCCCAAAATGTGCTATGTTGCACATAGTAAATAAATTCTATCACCATACCAAAATTCCATGTCTGTACCTATGGATCAAAGTGTGGAACTAATTCAAGAAAAATTGAATTAAAGTTCCACTGGAGCATTCCATCAAACACATGGTGGACACTGTTCGAGTTCATCTCCAAATCCTTGAAACCGAAATCGATTCGGTTGATTTGATGTTTCCTTTGTCGATTGCTTGCTGCCTCATCCTCCCTCTCACACCACTGAGCCCCAGAGCAAGGGGGGAACGTGCAATTTGGGCCAGAGGCCGTGGCCGTCGAAGGTGAACGCAAGGCATCGCCTGCACCCCGCCGGCCGACGGTGGCGTGTCGAGGAGAGCAGCCGCACTGGCCCCTCTCTGCGTCTTCCGTCACTTCACCTCCCTCCACACTCGACAGAACGGAGAGGACCGCACCCTGACGCCAGCCTCGCCGTACACCCCGGCAGCCGTGCACCGCCCGCCATGTCGCGGCCGCGCGTGGACGCCGACCCCGTCCTTCTCCACCACGGCACCCCAGCTCGTGTGACCCATCCCCGACACGTTCCTGTCACACCTCAACTTCGCGGACACGCCCACGCCGCCTCTGGAGCCCTGCAGCGACGCCATCGCCCCGTCGCACTCCGCTGCGACGCCGTGGACATCGTGCGTCCCGAGCTCGTTTCCGAGCCACACGCAACCCTTCTCTCCCTCTGAGCCTTGGCAGAGCACGCAACACCATCGCCACACCACACCGCCTCCACTGCTGTGCTCTCCCAACCCCTAGCTCCTCTCCTACACCCTGCCCACGGCACGCCGACGCTCGGCTATAAAACGCCACCCCGCACCCGTGCCTCCACACCCCGCCATTACCCTCTCCCTCACTCCCCACACACACAGTGCACCGCCAGAAGGGCGGAGCTGCTGCCTCGCAGCTTCTGTTGTCCCAGAGCCTCCTCGAAGTTCGCCGGAGCATAAGGGTGGGTGTCGATCACGGCCAGGCCGTGACTCGCTTCCCCTCTCTCTTCTCTGGCCTGCATCCTCACCCCCATTATCACCACCCTCACCCGCCGTCGTTTTTCCTTGTTTCATGCACTGATGCACCGCGGAGGGCCCGCCGGAGTTGACGCACGGCCGCGGAGGAGGAAAGCTTCGCCGACGCCGTTGCAGCCTTCCCCAGCAAGCGCCAGTCCGCCCACAGACTTCCTCGAGCCTCCGCCGTCTCTCTGCATCATCTCCAACGTCTCCCGAACCCTCTAGGTGAGCCTCCGACCCACCTCACCGCCGCCGGAGCCGCAGCTCCGTCGTACTCCGACGGTCGAGGAAGATTTGATCCTGCGCCGTTGGATCTAAATCCAACGGTAGCGTACCGCTTCACCGTGTCGAGCCACCGACAAGCGGGACCCGCATGTCAGACTTTTAAACATTATCCGTAGCGCGCGAATTAAACCTGAGTCACTGACGTATAGGACCCACCTGTCATGTTCTTCCACATTATCCAGAGGAAATTGATTTTCAAATCTATTTCTCTCTGAAAACTTCAGTACTGGACCTAGCTTATAAATTCAATATCTCGAGTTCTATAAATCCAATTAAATCAAACTCAAATGTTCTGGAAAGCTTATGAAAATATTTAACTCACCAAAGTGGTCTCATATCATTTAATTAAATAATAAAAATGTATTAATAAAAATGCTCCAGAAGGTTTAAAACACCAAACCATTTGTTTCTGGAGTTATATTAATCCAAATGACTTGAAACAAATTTTGGTAGCTTTGTATTAGGATCCTTTAGCTCACCAAATTTTGGTAGAATTAATTGAATAGTGTAAACTCCTTAGCCTTTGGTTGAACTTCAGTGCCCCCTTCTGCACTAAACCAATTAGTGTGATTTATCAGTAGGTCCAATTAAGCTCAAACCAATTTTGTTAGGTCACACTCCACCAAGGTTAGCTACCCCTAAAAGGGTTTAATTTTTAGAGCAACCTAGTTTGTTTGGTACCCAAAACTTGATTAAAAACCTTCTGAACTAAAACAAATGTGTAGGGAGTTTGATAACTCCAAATGACCTCAATCCAATTGGATGGTCTTCTACACATCAGTAGCTATCCATAGGATTTTAGTTTGAATTTTTGTGACCAACATAGATTAAGTAGTGAATTAAACAGTGTATCGCCAGTTCTGCCCTATTTAGGAAGTAGTTAAATAGTGGTGGATTCAATTACATTGAAACCACATAGTGTTGCTTGATATATGCAATGGCTAGTTATAGCATCTAAAGATTGTAATGTTGTGATGTTGATTGACTTAGTGTAGTGATTGTTGTATTGTTTGTTTAACGTTTAGACAATACCGTTGACGAATTTATCGAGGAAGGAGGTTATGTTGAACCAGAAGATCAGAAGCAGTACCACTTTGAGCAAGGCAAGCTACTTCACTGAGCTTGCATCTATATACATCTAATTTGATTTACCTGTTTTACTATAAATAGCATAAGTAATTTATGTGGTGTTTACCACGAAAGCTATGATTTTGAAAACCCTTTTCCAAAATACAAGTGTATTATTGAGGCACCCGATATAGAGGTGTCAGTGGTATACAGTGTTTTCGAAATGAATTTGTTTTACTCCAAAGCCTTCTTTGAAAATCCTTTTTGGTGGGATTACGAACCACCCAAGTTTTGGTTAAAAGTATTTTTGCTATGAAAATTGGAAATGATTGTGAAAACCTTTTCAAAAGTTTATGAAAAACTATTTTGCCACTCTATGTAGGAATATCGGTTTGTTTAAATAAAACTATAGGATGGGAAAAACTTTGTTTATTCAAAACTCCTTTTGGAAACCCTTGGATGATTTATGGCATGCCGATATATCGGTGGTGAAACGGAAAAGTTGTTGTTTCTGAAAAATGCACATTGTGTCCTGGTACTTACTGAACAACCAATAACCTGTGCGACCACATTTACCCCCATATGGAAAAAGGGCGTAGTCATATAATTTGCTCGTGTTAGTACTGGATGCCTCGATAACGAGGATGACCTCGTTCCATGAGGGGATGGTCTGAGGACCTACCCCCTGACCTGGGTCCTCTTCATTGTAGTCTACCGGAAGCCGGTATGAGCGTGTCGGAGGAAGAGGATTGAAGGGCTCCCTTGGGTCCGCCGGGCAGAACTACGAGTCCTCACACTTAGTTTCTGAGGATTTGAGTGTGGATGGAAAGTGTCGTAGCGGTAGGGTCCTATACTAGCATGAGCAAAGGACAGGCTATGGCCGGGAACTCAACTTCGCATACCTCTGGTATGGCGGGACGTGGCTGACACGATGAGTGACCGGATGGGTGTGGGAAAAGCGTACTACCTCTGCAGAGGGTAAAACTATTCGAATAGCCGAGTCCTCGGATATGGACAGTTGGAACGAACTGCTGGGTCTTATGTGCAAGTTTTGATAAAAGTGTTGAGTTTTGAACGGAAGTTGCAGTGGAAAGGGTATTTCGTACCTGGACCAATGAGTTGGTTTGAGGTAGCGACGTGCTTGGTATCAGGGCAAGAAGATGTTTTTCGAGGAAAAAGTTTTAAAAGAAATTTTCTTACCTATTCAAACGAAGGTATATTTTCGGGAAAAAGATTTAAAAAGACTTCTTACCTTTTTCAACAAAGATAGTGAGAAAACTACTTTCCAAAATGTTTTGTCTTCAACAGGATTAAAAATCTACTCTTCTCCTTCTAAATAGAGATTCAGTGAGGTTTTTCCTAAAAATAAAAGTTTTTGAAAATTTAAAAACTAGTGCATGTTCCTGTTGGGGTAGTTGCGAGTACAATCAAATGTACTCATATTGGTTTCGTCCCTGGCTATTGTCTTAGCCAGATTTCAGAGAGGAGCAGATCGAAGAAAAGGAGTTCACTGACGTCTTTGCGAACTAGGACGCTTCCCAGTCAGCTGCCTGTAGGGTTAAGGCGAATGACTTGGGCTCCCCATTGATTTGGTGAATCCGCTGCAAGTACCTCATTGAAGCTGATCACTTCAAGCACGTAAGTATATTTATTCGGTATTGGTGGGTGTTCTGTGATACCAACTCAAGTTATGTACAACAGCACACTGATCATGGGACTGTTGCAGGAAACATAACGAGTATCTCGGATAATTAATCCGGGGTCCTCACAGACTTGGTATCAGAGCCATCCTGACTGTAACAGCCCTTAGTTAGCATGGACGTTAGTTAGGAAGAGAATATTTTGTTAAAAATATGTTAACACCAAAAATATATCCTTATCTAGGGAAGTCCAAAAATGACTCCCGCTCTTCTCGTCTTCTCAAATTATTTCTGAGTCTTACCTTTCTATTTTAAATTTTTCCAAGGTTTTCTCTACTCCTTCTTACCTGTTCAAAACTTATTTGACGATGAACCCAAAAGAGACCTAATTAGCTAGCACCTACAAAGAAGAAGCAACCATCTCAAATACTCAACATTCAACATCAAGTTCATTGGTCTACAAATGTCAAGATCATCGACATCAACCAAATCAAGAGATCTCTGAAGACCTCAGCTCAACCTCAGCAATTCTACTCAAGTGGCTACTTCGACAATCTCAGTGTCTCCAGTTGAAGACTAAGGCGACGAAATGAAGATTTCAGCATCCCTGTATAACCAAGACCCATAGGGACAACTTATGATAGGAACTTTAGTCATACTACCCGGCTACTACGAGTATTAGGCGTCCATTGGTACTAAACGTACCTTGTGTGTTTATTGCTTGTTTGAGGTGCTCCCCTACAGTGAGCCCGACGGATTTGACCTATCCCTGCCTAACCGGCATGGCCAGGCGTCGGTTCACAGTAGAGTGCAGTAGGGCTTGTCCCCACTACCTGAGAGACGCTCCCCGGGTTCTTCCGTGGAAAGGAGCCGACACCACCCTAGCTTATAAAAGACCCCGTTCTTTCTGCCATCTATCCCCACCCTCACTCACCACCCTTAGCGACCCAAATCTCCTGAGGCAAGAATCCCGTGTTCTTATTCTTCATCCAGATCCAAAAGAACCCAATGGCAAACCCCAGAGTTATCTTGGAAACCACTGCCGAGGAGCATAGTGGGTTTCCACTGATGCTTTGGAAGGCCGTCTGCCACGTTCTTGGTCGGCCTGCCCGTCCTCGAAATGTGGTGTTCGAGAACTCTCTCCCGCTTGCCGGGAGTGAATTCCAAGTCAAAGTGCATATCGGCTCGTGCCCATTGGGCATAAGTCCGACTTACTTGATCCAGGGTAAGAGCATGCCTACCCTAGATCTAGCCCTCCAGGTAGCAGCCTGGGAAGGACTCGTCCGTCTCCGGTACTCAGAACCGGCGATGGCGCTGAGTCGAGCCTTCCACTTTCTCCCAGCCATACCTCAGCATGTTGCGGAGGCTTTCCAAGCTTCCATGGGGCAGGAAGCTGACCCTGCCGTAATCACCCTGGTCACCTATGGAGCTGCAATGACAAGATTCAGCCATTCACTGATGGAGGAACTCATGACCACAAGGCGCCACCTTGCTCGTGCCCGCCGGGAACTGAGTCGAGCAAGGAACCGACCCACTTCTCACCGTGGGCAAGCTCAGGAGGCAAGACAGTCGATCCTAGATAATTTGCTGGACTGCACTATTGATGCATCTGTCACGCAAGCCCTAGCCCGAGTTCAGCAGCAACCCCAGGAGCGAGGTGTAATCCTCGAAGGCGTGCCTGTCGTTCCCCACCCCTTGAAGGTGAGATGTGGACACCACCCTTTGTCTCGCCCACGCTTCACCGACTCCTAGAACCTCTCAGGCAGAGTAGAACCCAGGTTTAGTTAGCCTGACCAGCGCTTGTATGTTTGTGCGTGTGGAGCAACCAGTTGTTAGTCTATTGTAGGTTGTTGCTTGTTTTCTAGTGTTTCTTGTAATGCAGAGTTGTTGTCTGTTGCCCGGCTGATGTTAGATCAGCCCCAAAATAAAAACTTGGTGTTCTTATCATCTTATTAACCGCTTGGTTGACACCTGATGGAATGTCATGCTCTTTCTTCATTTAAAAGTTTTAAAAGAAACGACAGATCACTTAAACCAGGAACAGTAGGTGACCCCAGACGCATACCCCTGAGAATTAATGCAAAACTTGGAATCGGACTATTTTGTAGTATGCAAACTGTTTCTTTTTGTGTGGTCTCCTACATGGCTCTTTCTCAAGGTTCCTCACCCAATATGAACCTTGTGCACTTCTCATGTTAAAGAAAGGGCCCGAGCCCTCCACGAGATGTGAACCTCGCAGGCCTTAAAATACCTGCGAAGTGTAAATACTCGCTGGAACACAGAAGGACATCTTGTAGGGTGTTCTTAGTTGTCGTGTTCAACCTATATGGTTGAATTGGGTGCTACCACTGCAAATGGTTGAGACCATATAATGCAGTGATATTTCTCTAAAAATGTATTTTCTCACTAAAGCAAGATTATTCTAGTACCTCTCCATCCTATCTGTGCTGCAAGGCCAGAGTCATGACAACCCAGAAGATTTCGACAATGCAAATCTTGTCCCAGGTCATCAGCAAAGACAAGATCAATACCACTACGGAGTGCAGTACAGAAGCGAGAATTTCAGAAAAAACAAACAGAGGATACAGACTCTACTCCTACGAAGAACACTGCCAGCACGGATGCAACGGCACCCCAGAGATTCCTACTCCCTCTCGAGCTCCATGACGCCACCAGAGGATGAGCCTGGCTCACTCAGAGCCGAGTAGCGCGCCGCCCGACGGCGGCAGACGGCTCGAGCGGCCTGCTCACCTCCAGCCGGAAGATCTGCCACCTCCTCCACCGGCGCTGCAACTTGCTCCTCCACTGCCACAAGCTCCTCCGCCGCATCTGGCTCCTCCGGCGCAGCAGGCGCCACTGTCGCAACACCAGCCCCCGCGCCAGACCGCCAATGGCACAAGGCCACGGCTAGGAGGACCACTGCCACGAACAGCACGATGTACACCATCGAAATCGAGACCACGCAGAGCACGAAGATGAAGAAGCCCTCGATGAAGCCCGCATCCTCCATCGCATCAACGTAGGCTCTGAAGAAATCACTAATGAAGCTCATGGCGACGATGAGGAGGAGAAAGGCCTCGAAGATTTCCGATTTATAACCAGAGCTCGGATGCCGCTCCTCGACACCGCACTGCGCGGGAAAGTGGAGGAATCATGAGCCGTACTCGCCTTAATGGCGCGAAACCACCTAGGCATCGTGTCCCCAAAGCCGTGTCTGCCGCTGCACCGCAGGACCGCACGCTCAGCAGTACCGCAGGCAAGTGCTTCGTGCACTGAGAGCCGGGCAGGTGCGAAGCCAGGAGGAGAAAGGAGGAAGAAGAGAAGGAAGAGAAGGAGAGACGGACAGGTGGACCCTGGTCCCACATGCCAGTGAGTAAGCAGAAAATCCCCGTGTCTTTCTATCCTTTAATTCGAGACCGCATCCCTCGTTTTTGCCAAAAATGCTGTTTGTAGATATTTCCGTCCCTCTGTGCCTTAAGCCAATTATTGGTGGCACGAATATTTTGGTATAAAAGAACCCCTGTTTTTCCCCAAAAATCTGTACTCTCGTACTCTCCTATACCCCCGGGCAAATCTCGAGGACGAGATTTATTTTAAGGGGGGAAGGATCTGTAACATCCCAAACTTATGAACCAAGAAAAACTTAGTTTTACCAGACCCCAAATTTCAGAACCAACCAAAAACTTTTTGGAATGTTTTGCTGATGATTGTGTTTGCTATGTTTGAACTAGTGTGACCAGTTGCTTGAGTTGTTTGACTGATAAATCTAGAACCCAACTAGTACCACTATATATTATACTTGGTGATCTTGTTATGACAAGAACAAAATATTCCATACAACTTCTCTACTCTATTTTGGACCATCTTATTTTTCAAAGGATACTTGGTTTAGCAACAACCAAAATACTTACTCCTTGAACTAAAAGTATTTTCAAAACTACTTGTTTCCAAAATATGGAGATCTATATCCTATCTCCAACCTTTCCCTTGTATGGGTAGCCCTTATCTTAAACTCCTACTTTTATTCCTTGGAAAATAATAACAGTGGGAATTATACTACCCACATATTTTAGCAACCCTTTTTGAAAAATATCAAATTATGAAGTTAAACTTTCCCCACCTTATTCTTGTCAGGATAATACTGGATCACCACCCCACCACTTGTTTGAGTAATTAAAACTTGGTGGAAAACTTATAATTGGTTGTCTAGTATTGATTGTTATTTCCTGCCAAATTGGTTGCTTGTGTGAGTAATTACTCCAGTGTGCTTGAAGACTTTAGAACACCCCTGACAACAAATTGGGAGGAGACTTGCTTACTCACACACTCCCCATAAAAACACTAACAAAAAGAAAAAGGTCTTATTTAAATTTCCTCCCTATCTACCTCTCTACTTTGCTACAACAATTATTTTACTTTATAAAATCCTGGAATGAGATGCAATAGTACCCATCTCATTATCATGTTTCCCTTCCCTCAAAATATCTATTTACAAGGATAAAAAAATTTAATTTGTCAAATCCCAAGATCCCTTCTTTAATCTTTAGGGATTATTAGGAATATGACACAAAAATATCTCCAAGAAATTATTCCTTTTTCAAACACAACTCCAGTGGAGTGGTAATAGGATCTTACCCACCTAATTCTTGCAACTTCCCTCTTCTGATTAAATATTTTCAAAAGTCCAATATCCAATATCTTCGTTATCTTCTCCAAATCCCAAAATGTGCTATGTTGCACATAGTAAATAAATTCTATCACCATACCAAAATTCCATGTCTGTACCTATGGATCAAAGTGTGGAACTAATTCAAGAAAAATTGAATTAAAGTTCCACTGGAGCATTCCATCAAACACATGGTGGACACTGTTCGAGTTCATCTCCAAATCCTTGAAACCGAAATCGATTCGGTTGATTTGATGTTTCCTTTGTCGATTGCTTGCTGCCTCATCCTCCCTCTCACACCACTGAGCCCCAGAGCAAGGGGGGAACGTGCAATTTGGGCCAGAGGCCGTGGCCGTCGAAGGTGAACGCAAGGCATCGCCTGCACCCCGCCGGCCGACGGTGGCGTGTCGAGGAGAGCAGCCGCACTGGCCCCTCTCTGCGTCTTCCGTCACTTCACCTCCCTCCACACTCGACAGAACGGAGAGGACCGCACCCTGACGCCAGCCTCGCCGTACACCCCGGCAGCCGTGCACCGCCCGCCATGTCGCGGCCGCGCGGGACGCCGACCCCGTCCTTCTCCACCACGGCACCCCAGCTCGTGTGACCCATCCCCGACACGTTCCTGTCACACCTCAACTTCGCGGACACGCCCACGCCGCCTCTGGAGCCCTGCAGCGACGCCATCGCCCCGTCGCACTCCGCTGCGACGCCGTGGACATCGTGCGTCCCGAGCTCGTTTCCGAGCCACACGCAACCCTTCTCTCCCTCTGAGCCTTGGCAGAGCACGCAACACCATCGCCACACCACACCGCCTCCACTGCTGTGCTCTCCCAACCCCTAGCTCCTCTCCTACACCCTGCCCACGGCACGCCGACGCTCGGCTATAAAACGCCACCCCGCACCCGTGCCTCCACACCCCGCCATTACCCTCTCCCTCACTCCCCACACACACAGTGCACCGCCAGAAGGGCGGAGCTGCTGCCTCGCAGCTTCTGTTGTCCCAGAGCCTCCTCGAAGTTCGCCGGAGCATAAGGGTGGGTGTCGATCACGGCCAGGCCGTGACTCGCTTCCCCTCTCTCTTCTCTGGCCTGCATCCTCACCCCCATTATCACCACCCTCACCCGCCGTCGTTTTTCCTTGTTTCATGCACTGATGCACCGCGGAGGGCCCGCCGGAGTTGACGCACGGCCGCGGAGGAGGAAAGCTTCGCCGACGCCGTTGCAGCCTTCCCCAGCAAGCGCCAGTCCGCCCACAGACTTCCTCGAGCCTCCGCCGTCTCTCTGCATCATCTCCAACGTCTCCCGAACCCTCTAGGTGAGCCTCCGACCCACCTCACCGCCGCCGGAGCCGCAGCTCCGTCGTACTCCGACGGTCGAGGAAGATTTGATCCTGCGCCGTTGGATCTAAATCCAACGGTAGCGTACCGCTTCACCGTGTCGAGCCACCGACAAGCGGGACCCGCATGTCAGACTTTTAAACATTATCCGTAGCGCGCGAATTAAACCTGAGTCACTGACGTATAGGACCCACCTGTCATGTTCTTCCACATTATCCAGAGGAAATTGATTTTCAAATCTATTTCTCTCTGAAAACTTCAGTACTGGACCTAGCTTATAAATTCAATATCTCGAGTTCTATAAATCCAATTAAATCAAACTCAAATGTTCTGGAAAGCTTATGAAAATATTTAACTCACCAAAGTGGTCTCATATCATTTAATTAAATAATAAAAATGTATTAATAAAAATGCTCCAGAAGGTTTAAAACACCAAACCATTTGTTTCTGGAGTTATATTAATCCAAATGACTTGAAACAAATTTTGGTAGCTTTGTATTAGGATCCTTTAGCTCACCAAATTTTGGTAGAATTAATTGAATAGTGTAAACTCCTTAGCCTTTGGTTGAACTTCAGTGCACCCTTCTGCACTAAACCAATTAGTGTGATTTATCAGTAGGTCCAATTAAGCTCAAACCAATTTTGTTAGGTCACACTCCACCAAGGTTAGCTACCCCTAAAAGGGTTTAATTTTTAGAGCAACCTAGTTTGTTTGGTACCCAAAACTTGATTAAAAACCTTCTGAACTAAAACAAATGTGTAGGGAGTTTGATAACTCCAAATGACCTCAATCCAATTGGATGGTCTTCTACACATCAGTAGCTATCCATAGGATTTTAGTTTGAATTTTTGTGACCAACATAGATTAAGTAGTGAATTAAACAGTGTATCGCCAGTTCTGCCCTATTTAGGAAGTAGTTAAATAGTGGTGGATTCAATTACATTGAAACCACATAGTGTTGCTTGATATATGCAATGGCTAGTTATAGCATCTAAAGATTGTAATGTTGTGATGTTGATTGACTTAGTGTAGTGATTGTTGTATTGTTTGTTTAACGTTTAGACAATACCGTTGACGAATTTATCGAGGAAGGAGGTTATGTTGAACCAGAAGATCAGAAGCAGTACCACTTTGAGCAAGGCAAGCTACTTCACTGAGCTTGCATCTATATACATCTAATTTGATTTACCTGTTTTACTATAAATAGCATAAGTAATTTATGTGGTGTTTACCACGAAAGCTATGATTTTGAAAACCCTTTTTCCAAAATACAAGTGTATTATTGAGGCACCCGATATAGAGGTGTCAGTGGTATACAGTGTTTTCGAAATGAATTTGTTTTACTCCAAAGCCTTCTTTGAAAATCCTTTTGGTGGGATTACGAACCACCCAAGTTTGGTTAAAAGTATTTTTGCTATGAAAATTGGAAATGATTGTGAAAACCTTTTCAAAAGTTTATGAAAAACTATTTTGCCACTCTATGTAGGAATATCGGTTTGTTTAAATAAAACTATAGGATGGGAAAAACTTTGTTTATTCAAAACTCCTTTTGGAAACCCTTGGATGATTTATGGCATGCCGATATATCGGTGGTGAAACGGAAAAGTTGTTGTTTCTGAAAAATGCACATTGTGTCCTGGTACTTACTGAACAACCAATAACCTGTGCGACCACATTTACCCCCATATGGAAAAAGGGCGTAGTCATATAATTTGCTCGTGTTAGTACTGGATGCCTCGATAACGAGGATGACCTCGTTCCATGAGGGGATGGTCTGAGGACCTACCCCCTGACCTGGGTCCTCTTCATTGTAGTCTACCGGAAGCCGGTATGAGCGTGTCGGAGGAAGAGGATTGAAGGGCTCCCTTGGGTCCGCCGGGCAGAACTACGAGTCCTCACACTTAGTTTCTGAGGATTTGAGTGTGGATGGAAAGTGTCGTAGCGGTAGGGTCCTATACTAGCATGAGCAAAGGACAGGCTATGGCCGGGAACTCAACTTCGCATACCTCTGGTATGGCGGGACGTGGCTGACACGATGAGTGACCGGATGGGTGTGGGAAAAGCGTACTACCTCTGCAGAGGGTAAAACTATTCGAATAGCCGAGTCCTCGGATATGGACAGTTGGAACGAACTGCTGGGTCTTATGTGCAAGTTTTGATAAAAGTGTTGAGTTTTGAACGGAAGTTGCAGTGGAAAGGGTATTTCGTACCTGGACCAATGAGTTGGTTCGAGGTAGCGACGTGCTTGGTATCAGGGCAAGAAGATGTTTTTCGAGGAAAAAGTTTTAAAAGAAATTTTCTTACCTATTCAAACGAAGGTATATTTTCGGGAAAAAGATTTAAAAAGACTTCTTACCTTTTTCAACAAAGATAGTGAGAAAACTACTTTCCAAAATGTTTTGTCTTCAACAGGATTAAAAATCTACTCTTCTCCTTCTAAATAGAGATTCAGTGAGGTTTTTCCTAAAAATAAAAGTTTTTGAAAATTTAAAAACTAGTGCATGTTCCTGTTGGGGTAGTTGCGAGTACAATCAAATGTACTCATATTGGTTTCGTCCCTGGCTATTGTCTTAGCCAGATTTCAGAGAGGAGCAGATCGAAGAAAAGGAGTTCACTGACGTCTTTGCGAACTAGGACGCTTCCCAGTCAGCTGCCTGTAGGGTTAAGGCGAATGACTTGGGCTCCCCATTGATTTGGTGAATCCGCTGCAAGTACCTCATTGAAGCTGATCACTTCAAGCACGTAAGTATATTTATTCGGTATTGGTGGGTGTTCTGTGATACCAACTCAAGTTATGTACAACAGCACACTGATCATGGGACTGTTGCAGGAAACATAACGAGTATCTCGGATAATTAATCCGGGGTCCTCACACAACACTCCTCCACCCTACCCCACACAGGAGACACAGTATGCTGATGACGGTTCCCTAATTCCGGCACGTGACGTTCGGCCACCTCACAGGTTAGGGTGGACGACGCCTAACCCACCACCTCCGCGGCGTGGCAGACGTCGTTGAGACTTTCCTATCTATCTATGTTGAAACTTATCTATCTATCTATGTACCAGACTTATTTATATCTATGTTGAGACTTGTCTATCTATCTATGTACTAGACTTATTTATAGCTTTGTTGCTACTACTCTGTTTCGATTAATGGTGATGATGGGTGACTACTATTCGCATTGATATTAAACAAACATTGCAAATTACATTGACAACATAAATTTAAGATACAATGCAAATCAACATACATCGGTACTACCAACACTACACAAAGTCATCTCCCGTCGATGCAGCCTCCCGCGTCAGCCGAAGCAGCTCCCTTGCCCTTCGATGACACAGCACCCTTCCCCTTCGACGATGTAGCTCCCTTGCCCTTCGATGACACTTCACCCTTTCCCTTCGCCGTTTCAGATCTCTTGCTCGATTCACTTGGCATGAAAATATCGTCTTCATCCTCGCTCTCCTCGGCCCATGAGTAAGGATTGCTTTCAGCCCACCTCGATCAGATGTGCTTCAGTCCTATATGTTGGCTTCTTCTTGAGGTAGCCCGACCTACATCTCCTACAACAAGTGGACCAATGACAAGAGCAAGAGTCAAAGCCTTCCATGATAAGGTGAATTCACTCCTATCTATGTGTGATCTCGACACTCCTTTGAATGGTTTGCTACTTCATTCGGATACTTTGTGCATACTCAGGAACCACCTTGATGACGACCCTCAGCGGAGTGAAGAAGATGACCAAGAGAAGACCCAAGGAGATGGCCAAGAAGAAGAGCGAGGAAAAGAAGCTGGAATTCCTGAAGAAGAGCCGGCCGGTACTACCGGGCCAGCCAGGCCGTACTATCGCCGAGAAGCCAGACGGAACTGGATCGGAAGCAAACCTAAGCAGTACTACCGGAATTAGTTCCGGTACTACCGGGCGTTCGCACGTCCGGTACTACCGGCCTGGCGCGTGCCTACGAGCAGATCTGGGTTTTGACCCATGTATTTCGTCCCCTTTTGCCTAGACTATAAATAAGACCTATCCATCTAGATCTAGGGTTAGACTATGATTTGAAAACTAAAGTAGAGCCTTGCTCCTTCTTCTCAAAGTGTCTCTTTCCTCCTATGGAGATGAATCAAGGCCTCCACATGTGGAGATGAACCAAGGCCTCCTCTTGAGGAGAAGATCCCTGCGTGGATACCAAGGCTCCGCTTGTAGTTGTGATTACTTGCTAATCTTCCCTCTTTGAGTGGCTAGATTGGGTTGGTTGGATTGACCAATTGGACAAACAATCCTAAGAGTAAGGTGTGCTTGGGAGAGGAGAATTGGGGGCTACCCTCGGGATTTGTTACCAATTGAGTCTTGCCGAGTTGCTACTTGCTATTTATCCTTGTGTGTTGATTTCCCCTCTTTTGTGTTCTCGTCTTCATGTGTTCTTCGTGTTCATCGATCCCTCCGCCAAATCCGTGAAAATCGGGACCAACCTACATCATATGGTATCAGAGCTCTAGGTTGACACGGATTTGATTTGTGTTTCCACCAAAATCCACCAAATTTTTCTTCGTTTTTGAGAAATTCGAAAATTTCCACCAAAAATAGCCTTGCCTTGATTCGAGCCGATCTGTCGATTCGTTGCGTTTTTTGGTAGTTTTTGTCCATGGATCTGTTGCTTTAGGACCCCCTCCACTTTTGTTTGCGTTCCCTAGCCTTAATTGTGCCAATTTCCCACGAATTTGAGGATTTTTCGAGCTCAATTTCCGCCCAAATCGCGAAGAACAACTCCAGATTTCGAGTCCACCGGTACTACCGGCCAGACATCCGGTACTACCGGAGCTACGCGCACGACCGGTACTACCGGGGCAGAACGGCGGTACTACCGCCGGGCAGGATTTTCAGAGCAAATTTTTCTTATTCTCCTCGGTTCGTTTTGGCATTTCCTCTTTGGTTTGAGTCCTTTCTTGGTGTGCCCTACGTCTACTACATCGACAAGCTTCCGCAGCAACGCATCATCAACGCCAAGCGACGACGCCACCAAGGACTCGACATTCCCCACCACCATAATCCGTTGTGAGCCCTTCTTCCTTTCGTGTACCTTGACCTATTGGACTAGCTCGGTGATATTGCGAGGCATTGCACGTGTTGAGTGTTTGTCTTCAAGTATTGGCGAGTGTGTATCGTTAGAGAGCTTGGCACTAGCAAAAGAGAAGGAATCATCGTCAAAAAGCAAAAATCAAAAAAAAATCAAGTGGTGCCAAGTATCATCTCTTGTAGGTTGCGACAAAGCTAACCGCCAAAGTGAGTGAGTGTGTAACTCTTGTGCAAATCCGTTGCCCACAAAAAGCAATTGAGCTAGCGTCCTCTTGTGTTGGGTGACATTTGAGCACGTAGTCTTCGTTAGGTTGTCTATCTTCGAGTGCTCGCCCTTTGGTCGCCCAACCCCATCATTCGCTTTTGTGTGTGTTTCTTCATCATTTGTGGTTGGAGTTTCTTTGGTAATTTGATCATTGTGGATTTTCTCTACCTTTGACAATATACTTGTCGTCGGGTTTGCTTGTTTCGTTTGCCACTTCATACCTTCCTATCCTCATAAGTGTGTGTGTTGGGTGTTAGAACCGGATACTCTCCTCTCAAGCCACATTATTTGGGATATAGTTTGTCTTGGTTTTTTTCCACATATCTCACTTGATCTTGAGAAAATGTTTAGGGGAAGTACAAACGGAAGCTCAAGCTCGGAGATGAAATCCATGGTGGAGTTCGCGGTGATCATGGCTATGTCACACAATCGGAGCTTGTTGGCATGCGACACTTTCTTCGTGATAACCTAGGACGCTACGAGCGCCGTCTTCAAAATCAAGAGAACACCTTCAACGACCGCATGCATGCTCAAGAAGCAAATATGGAGCGGTTGACCGAAGCTATCAACAACCTTGTGCGACAACGAGCTTCTTCACACTCAAGCCGTACAAGAAGCACCTCAAGGTCGACACAAGCACGTCATGGACGTCATGAACCTCGACAAGAACGTCAACATGATCCAAGGCGCGACGCCCATGAACGACCTCCTCCACGTTGAACAACCACATGATCTTCACGCGAACAATGCCAATGCGCATCAAGAACAACCTCACCAAAATGATGATCGTCGAACGCATACCATCACCACCACCGCAACAACGTGATCGTCATGACCCATTGGCTAATGACAATGGCGTTCCGGGTGCGAATGACTTTGGTGAACAAGGACGTCACCCTCGTCATCCTCCAAGGCCACGTCATCAAAATCATGACAATGCGAACAATGTCGAGCAACCCGTTCCTCAACAAGAGCTACCTCCTCAACATGCGCCTCGTCAAGAGCTTCCACATGATCGTCACAACACCACGTTCCGAGTCAAGTGATAACGAGTCAAGCCAACACAATGGTGATGGACTCAATCGAAGGAGACGTGGACGTGCATTCCCACGTGGTGGCCACGTGACGACTATGATGACTTGACCAACGTCCGCTTTGACATACCCAAGTTCTACGGCACAAGTGATCCGGAAGCTTACTTCTCATGGGTACTCAAGGTTGACAAGATCTTCCGTGCAACGCTTCTCCGACAAAAGAAGGTTGCCTTAGCCTCGATGGAGTTTGAAGAGTATGCCCTCTTGTGGTGGGAACAACTACAAGATGCTCGCGTCGCTAACCACCAACAACCAATTGACACTTGGGTTGAAATGAAAGAAACAATGTACAAGCGCTTCGTGCCAAGCCATTACACTAGAGACTTATACAAGAAGTTGCAAGAGTTGAAGCAAGGTTTGAAGTCGGTTGACGAGTACTACAAGGAGATGGAAATCTCCATGATGAGAGCCAATGTCAACGAGTACGAAGAGCAATCCATGGCTCGTTTCATGAATGGCCTCAACTATCCAATCAAGAAGATCGTGGAGTTCCAACCATATGCCTCTTTGGTTGAGCTAGTACATCAAGCTTCCAAGGCCGAGCGCCACGTGCTTGAAGAGCTCAAATACCTCAAGACAAAGGCATTCTACGCCAACAAGCCTTCTTCGTCAACTCCTACACCTTCACAAGCTCTTCCTCAAGCGAACACTCGAGGTCCTCCAAGAGTCTCTACATCGACACCTCAAGCGCCTCAACCTTTCAAGAAAGTACCTCCCTACCAAGGCGCCTCAAGGATCTTCGTCCGGCACAAGACTTTGCAATGCTACAAGTGCGGCGGACAAGGGCACAAATCTTTTGAGTGCACCAACAAGAAGGTCATGATCATCAATGACATGGGAGAGTATGAATCTATGAGTGAAGATGAGTACAATGCTTTGAACAAGGTCGCCACAATGCAAAGTGCTCAAGAAGAAGAAAGTGAGATCTATTGTGATGGCGACAACAACCCTTCCTTGGTTGTGGCAAGAGCTCTAACCACCAATGTTCAAGTGGAAGAAGACCAAAGATGCAACTTGTTTCAACAAAGAGCGGGAATCAATGGAAAGTCCATCAAGGTCATCATAGATGGTGGAAGTTGCCACAACCTAGCGAGCAAAGAACTTTGTGATAAGCTCAACTTGAAGTTCAAGAAGCACCCACATCCTACCATGTGCAATGGTTGAGTGATACCGGAGCCGTCAAGATTCAACACATGGTGCAAGTGTCCTTCAAGATTGGAGCCTATGAAGATACGGTTGATTGTGATGTTGTGCCTATGAACGTTTGTCACTTACTCCTTGGGCGTCCATGGCAATTTGACAAGGGTGCTATGCATGATGGACGAACAAACTACTATAGCTTCAAGAACAACGACAAGACCTTCGTCCTTCGTCCCATGACACCAAGTCAAGTCATCGCCGACAACGCCAAGATTGCAAGGGCACAACAAGATCGTTCGTCTAGTGAGATGAGTGGTGAGCGAGAGACCCACCATAAAGTGAGTGAGAGCCACAAGCCAAATGAGTGTGACACTTCAAAGAGAGTTCCCACAAAACTTACACTATTTGCCACAAAGAGAGAGATGAGGGAGTTGAGAGAGAACCCATCCACCCTCCACTATGTGCTCATATGCAAGGGTGAAGTTTCTATGACTAACACTTCACAAACCTTCCTCCTTCTTTGTTGTCTCTTTTGAAGGACTTTGAAGATGTCTTCCCTCAAGAGTGCCACCGGGACTACCTCCTCTACGCGGAATCGAGCACCGCATCGACCTTGTTCCCGGCGCACCGCTACCAAACCGCGCTCCTTACCGCACCAACCCCGAAGAGACAAAGGAGATCGAGCGGCAAATACAAGAACTTCTTGCCATGGGACACATCCGCGAGAGCTTGAGTCCGTGTGCCGTGCCCGTCATCTTGGTACCCAAGCACGACAACACTCTTCGCCTTTGCATGGATTGTCGCCCCATCAACGCCATAACCGTTCGGTATCGCCATCCTATCCCTCGACTTGATGATATGCTTGATGAGCTTTGTGGTTCCGCTATATTCTCCAAAATTGATCTTAAAAGTGGATATCACCAAATAAGATGTGTGAAGGTGATGAATGGAAGACCGCATTTAAAACAAAGCTTGGTCTTTATGAGTGGCTCGTCATGCCATTTGGTCTTTCCAATGCACCTTCTACTTTTATGCGTCTCATGAATCATGTTTTGCGTCCTTTCATTGGAAATTTGTTGTGGTATACTTTGACGACATCCTTATCTATAGCAAATCTTTGGAAGAGCACACTTCTCATGTTGCTCAAGTTTTGTTGGTTCTTCGCAATGAAAAGCTTTATGCAAATCTTTCTAAGTGCACTTTTGCCACCAACAAACTTGTTTTCTTGGGTTTTGTTGTTTCTTCGGATGGAGTCGAAGTCGATGAAGCAAAGATACAAGCAATTCGGACTTGGCCTTTTCCGATGTCACTTGAGGAGTTGAGACGTTTTCTTGGTTTTGCCGGATTTTACCGCCGTTTCATCAAGGATTTTTCCACAATTGCTTGCCCCCTCCATGAACTTACAAAGAAGAATGTACCTTTCATTTGGGGCAATGCACATGATTTTGCTTTCAATGAGCTCAAACGGTTATTAACCGAAGCACCACTCCTTGCCCTTCCGGATTTCTCTAAGACATTTGAGATTGAATGCGATGCAAGTGGATTGGGCATTGGTGGAGTGCTTATGCAAAATGGTAGACCCATCGCATACCATAGTGAGAAACTAGATGGAGCTCGCTTGAATTACCCCATTTATGACAAAGAGTTATTTGCTTTGGTTCGTGTTTTGGATGTGTGGCAACATTACCTTCGTCCTAAGGAATTTGTCATTCATTCCGACCATGAATCCTTGAAATATTTGAAAAGTCAAACAAATTTGAACAAAAGACATGCTAAGTGGGTTGAGTTCATTGAGTCTTTCACTTTGTAATCAAATACAAGAAAGGTAAAGACAATGTGGTCGCGGATGCTCTATCCCGCAAGGCCAACCTACTTACACGTCTTGACATTAGTGTCTTGGGTTTGGATGAGATTAAAGAGTTGTATGCTACCGATGCTTTCTTTGGAGACATTTTCGCTCAATGTTCGGAGCACAAAGGAATTGGTGATTTCTATTTGCACAAAGGTTTCTTGTTTAAGGCTAACAAACTATGTATACCCGAGTCTTCGCTTCGTTTGGTCCTTTTGAAGGAATCTCATGGAGGAACACTCATGGGTCACTTTGGCCGCGACAAGACCTACGCCATGCTCGCCACCAACTACTATTGGCCAGAATGAAGCGTGATGTGGAACGCCTAGTTCGACGATGTTCTACATGTCTCAAAGCTAAGTCTACTCTAAACTCTCATGGTTATATACACCTTTGCCTATTCCACATCACCCATGGTCCGATATAGCTATGGATTTTGTCTTAGGACTCCCACGCACTAAAACAAACAAGGATTCCATCTTTGTCGTCATTGATCGCTTCTCTAAAATGGCACACTTTATACCTTGCAACAAGAGCGACGATGCTTCACACATTGCTACTTTGTTTTTCAGGGAAATCGTCCGTCTTCATGGAGTGCCAAGACCATTGTGTCGGATCGTGACACCAAGTTCGTGAGCTATTTTTGGAAGACTTTGATGGCCAAGATGGGAATCAAGCAACTATTCTCCACCGCATACCACCCTCAAACCGATGGCCAAACCGAAGTGGTGAACCGAAGCCTATCTACACTCCTTCGTGTGTTGATCAAGCCTAACTTGAAGAATTGGGAAGAGTGCATCCCACACGCCGAGTTCGCCTACAATCGAGCACTTCACCGCGCAACAAAGAGAACACCCTTCGAGGTCGTCTATGGCTCCAACCCCTACACCGCGCTCGACATGCTACCACTTCCACTCCGTGAGCAAGTTAACATGGACTTCGACAAGCGAGCCGCTTACATGAAGAAGCTCCATGAGGAAACAAGAACTACACTCGAGAAGCACAACAAAGACCATGCTACGAAGATGAACAAACACAAGCGCGCCATGATATTTGAAGAAGGAGACCTTGTTTGGCTACACCTTCGCAAAGATCGCTTTCCGGATGCAAGGAAGTCCAAGCTTCACCCTCGTGGAGATGGACCTTTCAAGGTTATCAAGCGCATCAACGACAATGCCTACAAGATCGACATCTCCACTCCAAACACTTGGTCCATGACACCTTCAACGTCGCCGACCTATCGCCATACCTTGGAACATCAAGCGATGAGGATGACCAAGAGTCGAGGACGACTCTTTTCCAAGGGGGGGGAGATGATGTAGCCCGACCTACGTCTCCTACAACAAGTGGCCCAATGACAAGAGCAAGAGTCAAAGCCTTCCATGATAAGGTGAATTCACTCCTATCTATGTGTGATCTCGACACTCCTTTGAATGGTTTGCTACTTCATTCGGATACTTTGTGCATACTCAGGAACCACCTTGATGACGACCCTCAATGGAGTGAAGAAGATGACCAAGAGAAGACCCAAGGAGATGGCCAAGAAGAAGAGCGAGGAAAAGAAGCTGGAATTCCTGAAGAAGAGCCGGCCGGTACTACCGGGCCAGCCAGGCCGGTACTACCGCCGAGAAGCCAGACGGTACTGGATCGGAAGCAAACCTAAGCGGTACTACCGGAATTAGTTCCGGTACTACCGGGCGTTCGCACGTCCGGTACTACCGGCCACTGATGTCCGGTACTACCGGCCTGGCGCGTGCCTGCGAGCAGATCTGGGTTTTGACCCATGTATTTCGTCCCCTTTTGCCTAGACTATAAATAAGACCTATCCATCTAGATCTAGGGTTAGACTATGATTTGAGAACTAAAGTAGAGCCTTGCTCCTTCTTCTCAAAGTGTCTCTTTCCTCCTATGGAGATGAATCAAGGCCTCCACATGTGGAGATGAACCAAGGCCTCCTCTTGAGGAGAAGATCCCTGCGTGGATACCAAGGCTCCGCTTGTAGTTGCGATTACTTGCTAATCTTCCCTCTTTGAGTGGCTAGATTGGGTTGGTTGGATTGACCAATTGGACAAACAATCCTAAGAGTAAGGTGTGCTTGGGAGAGGAGAATTGGGGGCTACCCTCGGGGATTTGTTACCAATTGAGTCTTGCCGAGTTGCTACTTGCTATTTACCCTTGTGTGTTGATTTCCCCTCTTTTGTGTTCTCCGCTCTTCGTGTGTTCTTCGTGTTCATCGATCCCTCCGCCCAAATCCGTGAAAATCGGGACCAACCTACATCACTTCTTTTCCCACCTAGCATGCAACCTGAGAAGTTCTTCCCGTATTTCCTTCCAGGTTCTAGATGGCCACCCATGCCTACGTAGCATCACTGAAAGCTCACCGAGATAAGGTGGATGGCTAATAAGTTCCTCCCATGGCACTAACTTATTGTCTACCTTGAAGTCGGCCGCAAGCCACAAAAGGCGCTCGGACATTGAACGATGGAAACTACGATCGAAATGAAATCCCGACATGGTTGAGTGAATTGACTCGAATGCTCAGTGAGGAGGAGCTTTTATAGGACGAGATGAGAGGATTTGGTGGGAGAAACAGGCGGGAACAACGATGGCGGGAGAAAAGGGCGGGAGCGGCAGTGGCGGGAAAATAAGGGCAGGAAGCGACGGTGGCGGGAAAAAGGGCGGTGGCGGGAGAAATAAGGTCGGGAAGCGACGGTGGCGGGAGAAAAAAGGGTGGTAGCGAAAGTGGAGGGAAAGAAATGGCGGGAGCGTGCGGTGGCGGGGAGACAAAATGGTGAAAAATACGGTTATAGCAAAAAAAAAAATGGGGCCATGCAGCAGTCGGCCTAGCAGCAGCCGACTGGGCCTGGTCGGCTGCGCCAAGGCCGAGCAGGTCCAGTCGGCCCAGTAGAGGCCGACCAGGTCCAGTCGGCTTTGCCGTGGCCGACAGGGTCCTCTCCCGCATGCAGCCGTCGGCTGACAACCTAATCGGCCCAGGCGAGGCCGATAGGGTCCTATCGGCTTAGCCGAAGACGAGGTTGTATTCTTTCTGAAAATGTTTCGATTTGCGTAATATTAGTCAAAATAATTTTAAAAATGTATTATTAAAAAAATTAGCCTCTCTCTCTTCTTCTGTTAACTTAAGTAGGTCCTTGAAACTTAAATTATCTAAAGGGTCTCTCTCTCTCTTAACTTCTTCTCTCAACTTAAGTAGGTCACTTGAAACTTATATTATCTAAAGGGTGACCATCGGGTCTTTGTCTCGGTACTCTCGGGTACCTACTCGGGTAGTCCGGGTGATCATCCTGGCAAAAATCAAGGTGCTCCCATGTACTAGGTTGGAAGATCCAGATATATAAACCCGAACTTTACATGTACAATTTTTACTTGTCTCACTTGTTAATTTCCCATTGACTCGCATGTAAATAGTTCATATGTGTATTTTTTTCTTCAACACCCACTTTGCCTTTCCTCTATAAACGCCCTCTTCACCTATGTGGGTGAAGGGTATTGTAGAGCTTATGGAACACCCAGTGTGAATCGGGCACCATCTGAGAGCCAGTGGCCACCTAGCTGTCAGTCGGGCGACCAGGCTGGAGCAAACATGTTCGTCCCAAGTGGCATGGCCCAACCAGAGACCACCACGGGACGACCCGACGTGCTCTGCCCCGAAGGACCAGAGTAGGTGGACAACAAGTATGTTATTATTTAATCTGTCTAAATTCAGTTTGTTCATAATTGAGCATACGAACTTATTGTTGTAATAAATGCACTAGAGCAATGTGCCCAGAGAAATATGTGTGCTGGGATGTTAGGATCTTATTTTCCTCTGTGTCTACATCCTTCCTTCAAAAAGGCGAGGAAGGACTGATGTACTGAGTCTGGCAGGTTCGTGTGTTGCCTTTGATGCAAAGGTAACATTGTAACCAACAAATGTAATACTAATTTTTTCTTTGCAAGTTAGAATTTACACTTATTTCACTAAGATATTGTCATTGTGGAGATATTGTGTATTTGATAACATTGTGAATTAAATGTGTAAATATGACATTGTGTATGTGGTGGTGACTATTGTTGTTATCGGTATAGTCTTTGTGCTTGTGCTGTGAAATATGTAATTGTGTTGCGAAAGAAATGTACGTTCATCAAACGCAAAATACACATTGCAAATGGTAAAAAACACAAGTATGTTGCTAATGTGATGATAAGGAAAATCGATGCTTGACATTTTCTTGATACCATGTGGAAAACAATGCCTACAGACATATGTGTGTGTATATTTACGTTGAATGGTCTTGAGACAAACGACCGCGCCTTCATTGGCAGTGAGCCCTTATATCAGTGACAGGGTTCCAAGGAGGTAGCCCTTCTCCGCTACAGATGAGGATCTTGCCCCGTATCCACAGGGCCGCTCTATACTAGTTTGTTGTGGTGCTGGCAACAATCAAATTGACCACGGTTCTGAGCTTAGGAATATTGGATGATGTGAGAAACCAACTTCGTGGCACTCTGAGGTTGAGTGCATTCTCTTTCCAGCACATGTAGCCTGAGGATTAAATTGTAGAAACTTTGACAAAAAAGACCACTTCCGCGAATGAATTATCACAAAGGACCTCCGGAATGAATTGTCAAAAAGGACCACCTGCACCGTGGCGGCATGGCCCGTGGCGGCCTCAGACGCCGCCGTCAGCCGTGGCGGCCATTGCCACGTGTCGCTTGGCCAGCATGCCGCCACGATGCAGGTGGTCCTTTTTGACAATTCACTTCGTCGAAGTGGTCATTTTTGTCAAAAAATCTAAATTGTAGGGTTGCGCATCGGAAAACAAAATATTTCGCCACATGCTACGCAACAAACAAGATCTATCTATGAAGATATAAGTAAACATCAAGTTAAGATCTAGTTCTAGTTTGTTACCAACACTGTGAAGCGGAAAAGATGTTGATGACGATGTCGATGTAGCCTGATGAAGATTCTCACGGTTAAGTCTAGCTGTGAGAATGTTGCCGACTCCTCGTATCCAACCTTCTAGATCCAACCAAGTGAAGGATCATACGTATGATCCCTCTGAGAGTTTGCACACGTCCGTCAGATCCGGTTCAGTAGAGCTTTGTTGTCCAGAGCTCAGCCTCTATTGATGTATATGAAGGTGGAGATCCCAACACATGGGAGAGAGAAGAGAGAGGGAAATTAGATCTCAGAGAGGACACCTCAAAAACCCATATCCAATTGTGTGTCTCCAAAAGGAGGGGGATCCACTAGTACAGAACGACACATCAGAAACTGTAACACCCCGGCCACCCCGGGTCAGGCCTGTCACCCCTGGCAGCTCGCTAGGATCTCCAGACTGGCCCCACAGATCAACACCGGTCTTTTCTGCGCACTTTGTCCTCACTCGTGCGCACCCGGGAACCAGTTCCCGGTCGGTCACCCATCCTTGGACTACTCCGGGCCAAGCACGCTTAACCTCGGAGTTCCTTCCAGATGAGCTTCCGGAAAAGAAGTTGCAACTTGTTGACATGAGTATCCTATCAATCCTATTGAGCCCTGAGCCAGGATCTCACAGAAACGGACCAAAAAGCCCATCGGAACGTAGAAATGGTACGTTTCCCCATCCCCGCTGCTGATGTGAAGGCTCACATCAGGAACGGATGTACAAAACCATCACCGATGAGGCCTCTTTTTGGCAACGGTTGTGCACATACCTCCGTTGCCTCAGTGTCGAGCTCATCAGTAACGGAGTTTTAAATTTATCCGTTTGCATTGAGGGTTCTTCATAAGCCTATAGCACGTATTCAGATGCCACTGGACATTTAAAATCTCACAACACAAGCATAAAAATGTCAGCAAATTCATTCATAACGTATACCGAATGTCACCATTACATTGTTGTTACATTTGCCTCACTAAACCTATCATTGTCATGCCTCCTAAACTTATCTTTATGGTGCTCCACTCTATTCCACTCTTCTCAAGCTCCACCGAGGTTCTTCCTCAGTTTGCCCATCCTAACTAACTTATCCTTGTCATTCCTAACTAAACTTATCTTCATGACTTGCTGTTACATTTGCCTGACAACTTTGGCAAGTTCATGAATTCGATCTTCTTCTTGGACGGTGTTGCCGAAATGTAATAACGTCGCCGTTGTGACATTTCGGCCACACTGTTCAAGACACTCTTAATTTAAAAAGGGTTTTGTACAGTCCAGCGAAACTTCACAACAGAGACGGCTCACGGATATGATCCCACTTTGTATTTAGCTCATTTAAAGCTTGTTTCGATCTGTATGGCATTTCTGCATAAAAATACATGGATGGATAGTTGGAAAAGAGCCAAATCTGATGCTACATGACATAAATACATTTTAAGATGAAAACAGTTTACACCTTAAGCGCCAATATCCATGTGCTTGCAGTCTGGTCTAAACGATTTGGAGGCAGATCTTTAAGGCCATGATTTCTTCAACAGCCACACCATTTTTATGCATTGTCACTGAAATATACTATTACTTCATACACTTGCAAGTTAGCTACACAAAACCATAACGAGGATCAGCACATTGACAAAAAGTTGTCAACTAAAATAGATTGTAAGATCTAGTAGTACTACAAAGAGTTGAATTAAATATGCTAAAATAGAGACAACAGAATACTTGACAAGATTTCTATGCTACTTTCAGTGGTTGTACAACAATACAAAACATGTAAGTTGCTAAAAACGGTTACAAGTGGGACGGACATACTTCAGCAAGAGACCAGCGGATCCGTGTTTGGCCCCAGTGGAAGATTCGCGTCGGCGATGCCGGCCGCGCCGCTCGGGGAAGATGCGCTGCGGCTCGACGCCCGGCCGGCTGCGCCGCTCAGATCTGGGAGATACGAGTTAGATCTGGCGCTGCTTGGAGCTGCCGCCAAACTGTGAGAGTGAGAGTGGGAGCGTTAGGGCTGTCGGAATGGCGGATTTAAGCACAAGTGCAACATCGTAAACGGAGGCGATAAACAACCGTATCCTTTATTTTTTTCACTGACACACTGGGCCTACTTACGAAGGATCGATGCAGAACAAGAAATAAATTTATTTCAGATAATAATTTACAGTAGAATTGAACTAAATATCTACTCTACTTGTTCTTCTTCTGCCCTACCTCCGCGCCATAGTCGTCTGCGGCGCGGAGTCGCTTCTTGTCGGTTGCCTTCTCCTCCGACGTGTGCTCCTCCTCCTCCGGCGCGTCCTTCTCTGGTGCGTGCTCCTCCTCCTCCTCCGGCGCCTCCTCTGACACGTGTTCCTCCTCATCACCGGCGTCGCCTTCTTCCTGGCTAGAATACGGCTCCGGCAGGTCCTCCGGCTCCTCTTCCTCCGGCGCCTCCTCCTCGTCAGAGTTGTCTTTCCTTCGCTCGAAGACGGCGAGTCCGAGTCGTCAGGGTCCGAGTCCGACGGCCCGTCTTGATCCCACCATGGGACGTCACCGCGGTCTTCACCGCTCGCATTGTCGCTCGGGACTTCCTCGTTCTGCCACCAGGGTTCCTCCATGGCGGTTTTGCTAGTCTGGTAGAGAACGTGGGAGAGAACGAAGGGGAGAATGCGAGAACTGCCTGGCTTCGCGCGGTTCCAATCCCATTTTACTAGCGGCGAGCAGGAGGTTCCAATCCCTCGTCAATTAAGCCGCATTGAACAGGCGCGCTTCCAGTTTGCAACTGCAATTTCCCAAGCACATTGCAAACGGACATCATATCCCGACCATTGCCATAGAGCCACATATCGAAAACGGAGGCAAAATTATGACCATTGCCAATAGTATGGGTGACGGAGTTATTAATTTCTCCGTAACCAATGATGACGGGCCAGCCGTGGCCGAGTTCTCACAGTCCTCGTCTACAACGATGAGATCGTGATTTTCCGTCACCTAACTTGTGACGTTTCCATAGAGTGGTATCCGATATGTCGTTATGTACTAGTGATCCCTCCTTTATATAGGAGGGAGGGGGAGGGGAGCCTTGGAGGAGGGGCAACCCTCCCCCATGCGCCGCCGCCCCTAGTGGGCCCCATGGGCCGGATCGGCCTAGGGTTTGGGGCGCCTCCCCAACCCAAGCCGCCGCCCTTAAGGGGGCCGACCTCTTTGCACTGCCGCCCTTGGTGGGCCCCACTTGGCCAGTCGGGACAGGGTAAACCTTGGCCGCCGCCTTGTGGTGGCTCCCACCCTTGGGCGCCGCCGGCCCCACCTCCTTGGTGCGCTGACTCCACCAGGGAGTCGGCCACCTAGCTAGGTGTACATGTTGTAAATGCATTCTCTCGATTCTTTAAATTGTAAAAGCTTTATCTCTCAAATAGTCTACCAATTGACAGTATGTTTCCACCATTAGTTTAGTCGTGAAAAGATCTTTGAAGTTAGATCTCATGTTGAAATGTTTCGACGATTTTTCTTTCGTTGGGTATATCCTAGATTGTTGACACTTGCCAGATTATGTAGACTTGACTAACATATTATAATAAATTGGTTGCCGGGTTCTAAATGTCCTTTTACATCAATACAAGACTTTGTGATAGTACTTATTTGGCATGATATCATCTGTTAGTCCATAGAAACATTTGATACCAATTGTATGGTATGGCTCTGTATAATATTGCAATGTCTAAAAGCATGTAAAACTGACAGGCAACTATGCACTATTATAGTGTTAACAATTCGATGACAATCTGGCAACCATCAGTCAATTAGTGTGACAAAAAAATCCCGAAACATAGCAACATCGGACTAATTTTGAAACCCGCTTTAAGACGAACACAATGGCGTAAAGGATCACTAATCAGATAAATGATTTGGAAAATAAATCATTCTATTTTCAGACTAAGCAATTAGTGGTAGATTCAGGAGCCATACATGCACGTGTTCTAGCTATAAGGGCTCATTTGGTAACAGAAATCCCAGGGGGATCCCGGCCTTTTCCCGGGGTGTATTTTCCCCTAGTCCGGAGGTCGGGAACAGAATCCCGGAGTTTTACACTTGGTTCTTCAGATTCCCGGCCGGGATTATTTTCCCTGGGTGTTTCTCCCCCTGCAACCAAATGAGCCCTAATGGAAACAAACACCGGTAAACAGAGCACGGCATGGGAAGACCTATTTGCGTACATGTGCTAGCTAGGGTTCCCCAATCTTCTTTGCTTTATTCACGGATTAAAAGGAGGAACATTCAGAAAATTTGTTCTGCTTCAAAGCTCTTACGGGTTGACAACGGTAAGAAATATAATTGTCATCTTGCTGTGTAGAAATGTTGTGATTGCTCGTTTGCACGGGGTGTTTAACACGTGCATTGGTTCTCAGCTCGACCTCTATCAAAATCTCGGTTGACTTTAGCTGTCCCCTCCTCCAAAATCTCCGGGTTTTTTCTTTGTCACTTCCTTTTGAAACACAAGAGCTCTAGAAGAAAACAAACAGTTTGGTGAGGCCATGAGATGTCATGCACCTTATGACAAATAGTGTGTATAGAGCCAATGAGAAGTTTTCATTCGTAATTCCTGCCTTTGAAACTTTACCGATTAGAAAAATCAAATACTCCCTGTAGAAAAAAATTATCAACCTTGATCCAAGTTCACAACTTCTCTTACTAGTGAACTTAATTACGTACAAGTTGGGTCAATTAAGCAAACGAGCCAAGAGTGCAGACACTTCCATGGATGAAAATGGAAAACAAAAGACAAATTTCCACCTTGATTGCAATGACGCCACCACCACGCTAGACAGTGTTATCGTCATGCGTGCTTCCATCACCTTGCGTCCGCCACCGAGCCCTCGCACCATGCCGCCGAGACTCGCCGCGGTGCAGTAGATGTCACGCTGCTCCACCTTGGTCATCGCGTGACAAGCACACGGAGAACTGCGCCCAGCCACTGAAATCATACACTTTTCCCTTGAGCCGAAGTGCAACTTCAAAGATGATTCCCCACCAGGTGGAAAGGACGCAGGAACCCATCATACGATCCAGGAATCCCCAAGCTGGCGTTTCCTCCGGAGCAGAGGGAACATGAGCCCAACGACGCCCCTAACAAGGTAAACGACGCCCAAGGCCGCCGCCATCGACGGTTTCGGACGAGGCCGAAACAAGCTTTCGTTGTCATCCTCGCACCCGTCACCGGCTGAACCATCGGCTCCTCCTCGGCATCGACCGTCATGCCCCCACGGGCGCGTCCATACTGCCGCGGAAGGCCAAAGCCGGCACCACCGGGTAGTTCGTCGACAATGCAGAAGGCCACATCAATGCGCTACCGACGCCATGGCCACACACATGCCAAACCGGGACATCCGCTCGAGATCTACCGCAGCCGTGTCCCAGAATCGCGGTGAAGGGATGCCCCGCCGCCATCCTCCCCAGTCCGGCATTGTCGAAGGGCGATCCGGCAGCGGCGGGGAGTGGGGTGGTGGGGTCGAACCCTAGATCATAGGGCGTTCGGGGGAGAGGGGAGAATGGGTGGGTGTGAGAGTCTCACCGGTAGTAGAAACAATTTTAAGCATTTTGCGGAACTACTACAATGCACTGTTGTTTTATCCAGTGGGACAGTATGTACTGCATTTCTCTCCAATCATATGTAGGGGCATTCCGTATGTACTGTTTTCCAATTTAATTGTTCATACATAATTTGGTTCCTTTTTGTAACACATCATGATCACATATATGTATTGTGACCTTAAGCATATTTCACCTATTATGGTACATGTTATGCTTTTCGGAAAACATAGATTTAATTGTTAACTGAACTGGTGATAAGATAATGTTAACATGAAAGCTTTGTGACTAATTGTGGTTGCGTTTTGCAGAATTCAATCCAATTTTACACCGGAAAAGGGATGAACCGGGAGGAAGCAAAGAAACATAGAGCCATAGGGAGCATCAGCTAATATGGGAGGCAATCCGGTGAAAAAGAAAGAAGGGAGGTAAACAAAAAAATGGTGAACGGTGAAAGAAGTAGTAAGCGGGATAATATTTATAAAGTGAGAGGAAATCGAGTCCCGCGGCGCCTGTGCTTAGACTATCCACTATGTGTATGCGGTTCAAAGCAAAAAAATGATAATTTTCATTGATTCGGTGATGTTTGGCTGCCATGTATTAATTTGTTTTGTTTTGGCATGTGCAACTTTCTGACAGCTTCTCTTTTGAACTGAACCAACAAGGTGGTTCGCTTCTTTTTGTGACAACATGAAGGCGGTGCTCTGCTATGTGTGGAGTCGATTCAAAGGCTGATTGAACCGCTTTTCGAGTGGCTTATGGACGTGGCAACGTGTAGTTGGTTAGGCTGTCATGTAGGAGAAACGCCGAAATCGACACCAAAAAGTTGCTGCCAAGCGGTCCGCAAAAGCTCAATATGCATCTGATCAGTAAAATAATGTACTGCTTATCTGTGTGACTCTTGTAGGCAATGATATTTGGCCTTAGATATTTCTGTCAGCTGCATGACAGATGGTCAGATGGACAATGCCTACATTCATGTCTAAGTACGGGTAATTGGCTAAATATGATATAGTACAATACAATAACTCGATTAGGACTATGAAGACGGACATATGTGTCATGTGGTTGAATATTTACCCGCGTCCTTTGTTACTCAGGTTTGACAGCCAACTTTGGAACGGTTTGGTAGAGAACTAGTGCATGCTTACAGGTCAGTCCAACAATACGGTTCTGCTTTTGACCTCCACAGGAAAACTGCCAGGCCTCCATGACTTGGTCCTGGACGTAAAACCATCGTTTTAAATATATTTTCATAAGAAAGTTCATTCTTCTTCTTCATTTGATCTCGGTTCTTTTCGGAAAAAATTGATCTCGGTTGCAGAGAACGAAAGAGCTTTATTAAGAGATACTATTACAATGGTATATATTGTTAGACTGACCGACTATCCAACCGGTGGTGGTTTCCAGCGCTACGCAACAGGTGCACTCGCCTCTAGAATCAACTGATGGACAGAGCCCCAAAAATAATTGCATAAAGGTATCATAAAGAATTGTTGCAGTGTTCTATACCACCTATTTTGATCTCCTGAATCTGAAGCACATAATTTGCTCATGCGTTGCCATGTCAACTTCTAATAGCTAGAAAGTCTTGCGTGCATGCCTTCTGTGTCGAGACTTCCTGGTTTTCCACAACAATAATATCAGCAAGTCTGAACCTTTTGATTGTGAGCATATGCTTTTTCCAGAACAGGGTCGAATAAACTAGCCGTCAGCAAGGTGACCAGACCACCTCTTCGCTTCTTCTCTTTTCTTTTCTTTATCTTAACGGACAACAAAATTTCAATGGACTTACCCTAAAACAATACGTGTAAAATCACAAATTGTTGTGTTGCACATGATCGCCAATGGTACACTTGGTAAACACGGCTGAACTATTTTTGTTTCACTCAGATTTACAGAGGAGCAAACCCTTAGAAAGGAACTCTGGTTCCAGGAGCTCAATGTGGAAACAGAATAATATTACAAGTATGTTCACGGTGAACCGTAGTGAAAAACTTGAGTACAAGTAGTATGGTGCACAAGAATGGCAAAATTCCAGTCTAGCCTTGGAAAGTATTCTCAGCAACAGGTTGGCTATCGACAGGAATATCCAAGCTGTTCTCCTCAGGTTCAGTGGTCACCTCCCTTACATCAGATACTTCAGAGGAATGAGAATTTACCCACTCGGTGTCCCCGATCGTGCGTATATCGACTCCCTCATCGTCCAACTCCACTATGTTCTCCGCAATGGGTATCGGGTCTGTATCACTTAAACAAGCCTTATCCACGTTATCATCGTCCATTTCCATGTGCTTTGAAGAAGTAGAGCATAGCTCTGACCTCTCCTCACAAACTTGTTTTGTGCTAGTCTCTTGCCTGCAAAGTAAAGAAATCCAAATCATCCATCATCTTTGTTTTAGAAGTATCTCATATTATAAGTTTTTTGCCGACCGAAAGTAAGAGTGATTAAATAGCATATGATGTACACAGAACCTTTGTATTTGTGATTGTAAAGCATCCACAAAAGCTAAAAGTTCTTCCTTTTCTCTCGTGGCAGAGTCGAGTTTACTCACAGCTTCCTTAATCCGCATGTTATCGTCTGCTACGGAAACCCTAGCTTTTTCTTCAGCTCTGACTACAGCTGCTTCTAAGATGACAGCATTCCCCCTAGCTTTTCCTAGTTCAGAGCGCCACATCTGAGCTTCTTGAAGAGCAGAATCTCTTTGCCTGAGTAAATGCTCTCTTTCTTCAGCAAGCAGCTTTGCTTTTTCTTCTGATTCCCTTAACTGTTAACATAAAAGCCAATTCAACTTTAAAAATGAAAATGTCCATTCATAAAGTATCATGAAGTGTGCTCATCAGGCACATAAGAAGTAAATCATAGAAGCTTAACATGAAGTGTGTAGCAGCATGAAAACGGTATGTACTAGAAGATGAGTAATGTATAGATTCACGAAATGGTTGTTACCCTAATCAAAGACAATTCAACTTGATTTTCCTGCTCTTGTCTCAGGCATTCAAGTTCTGAAGATAAAATTCTTCTCGCTTCATCAATTGAATGAGCAGCAGAAGCAGCAGTTTGAGCAGCAGAAGCAGTCTCCTGTAATTTATCTGCAATCTCCATGATGGTGGACTCACGTGCACGGATATCCTGCAGTAGCTGGTGCAGTTCATCGTCTTTAACTTGAAGGGTCTCCTGTCGTATCGATGTGAGGCACATCCCAAATAGAGGAAAAGAAAAGAACTTCAGTATGCAAAAGAAAAATACACGCATTAAAAGATTCAGAACTAGTACCATCTACGCACCCAAAAAAATCTTAAATGGTTATCAATCGTGTGAGAGGCAAATGCTCTGCTATAGCCTTACCAGTTACAGGGATAGTGCCAACTTTAGCAGCACATGAGTGATAGTTACTTCTTAACAGTTGGTCACTCAAACAATGGAAAGGATGTTTCACCCTCTTACCAACGCTATAAATGGCTTTCAAGTCTCAAAGTGAAGATTCAATTTTTATCGGAACTTTGGTTTGTAATCAGAAACTCGGTCTCTCACAGTGGTCAACTGATTTGAGAAATTATGGAATTAATCAGTCACTTGTTTTACGAACATAGTCTGACAACTGACTACAGCTAAATGACTAAACTTCAAATCAGGTACTCCTTTGTATGTAGAATGAAGAAGAGCATACCATCATAATTGTGAGATCATCTAATTGACCTTTACTAAGTTTATTTGTAGTTGAGCCTAAAGCAGCCCGCAGGGAGATCTTCATGGCTGCTTCTACCTCTTTGGATGCTTCAATTGCAGTTGCATTGGCCACAGCCACAACTGTGGCAACTGTTCCTAATTTTGCAGAACCATTCCCACCCAATGAATTCACCGCCTGTTTATGAGCCTGTAGGACCAACTGAGTTGCACTGCATGTAATTAAAGACTATTAGAATGTTTCGAGGGTCATAACTAAAACACCATGCCACCACGGATGAGTTAGTAAAATAACTCAAAGCTACCCAAAAAAAGGGAACTAATAGCATAAATCACCAAATGCAAGACTTTAGCCAGCTTATAGCCCATTATCTTATTTACGTAATTATGCAGTAGATATTTCATGAGTTTGCTCTTGATGCTGGATAAGTGGGCACATGTTATCACAAGCAATTATTGTTTCGAAAACAAAGAGTAGAGCTCGGTTCTTCGGGATAAAGGGTCTCGGCAAACCTCATATCCAAGAACGGGAATGTGTTATGTTAGTGCTAAATAAAATGCAGTAAACCACAAAAGCAAATGTCTTTACTAATATGGGTTCATGTCACAATTCATGGGTTCTCTCAAGAATGTATTAATCATCACTTTGTTTCGAAATAATCCCTCTGTCCCATTATATAAGATTTTAGTTATGGGGCTGAGGGAGTAGATCACCGGAAAGCCTATGATAGTAGTTTGAACAATTCAACCATTTAACCTATATCAAAACATATGTTAGTTATCCCATGGATAGTGGTTAATCCTAGTGGAAGTAACAATGCGAAACTCATAGTTCAAAACAACAGAAGTCACAGAACACAAGCTTACTGTAAAGTAGATACCCATGCTCTTGCAGCGCTGGGAGTTTCTGCACAAAGGAAGTACTCTTTTTTCTGTGGAGTTCCAATATCTATAACACTAGTCAATGAACAAAACAAAACGAATCTAGCCCATAGGATAAGAAAGCAAACAAAATAACCCAGAGCTACTTCATGTGGATACAGACACAGCATCCTTCATATTTTGGCAGTCCACTGCATCAAGTGAAAGATGAAGCCTTTAGTGCTTTTACCACTACAAGGCTGAGAATAATAATGAAATAGCAATGAAGCAGAGATCATACTGAAATTTTGTTGGTGACAAAGTCACGGTGCTTGTTGAATCGAACACAATCATTCCCCTCACAGCAGTGTCACTTCTACGAACCCTAGATAAGTTAAAGTATGAGATCTAGCAATCTCTTGTTCATCTAGTTTGTAAAAAACAAGAAGCGTGTATTCTCAATTTCTCATACTTGTATTCCATCTTTCCAGTTGCTGGATCAAGTATAATCCATCGTTCATTCCATTTTTTTAGCTGTCAATTGAAAGTAAAGTTTATCAAAAAAAATATGTGCTCGAATAAAAGAGAGTCAACAGTTTCCGTCACAGTGAAAAATGGTGTGTCCAGAAATATCACATTGCAAGAATCTAGTACACTTCAAATACAATGTTAAGTTTTATCACATTCTGTCTGTTTATGTTAGCACTTCACCGGTTTATTTTGTTTCTCCAAAAACAAGAAATAGAAACCACGCAAATACCTCGCAGATCACTTGTTTCAAGAGAATTGATTGACGCACAGAACTGCCTCATGCGCATTTTCTCCAAAAACAGAAACTCGTACATGCCTGCCTATTTGGTCAACAGTGAGACGCAAAACAGACTGCGGCCATGCAGGTCCTGACCGCTGCCCAAACCGCCACCTCTGCTGCCCATCGCCATTGCTGCTGCCTGGATGACATTAGTTCATCTCTGCTGCTAACTCCTAGCCGGCTTGTACAGTGAGGCGAAGCTGTGCCGCCATGGGCTATCGCAACGGCGCCAATGGAGCGATTTGTCGAATTGGCCGGTGTCAGCTCAAAACCAATAACTCACAACTGGTCGGGTCGGTCCAAGGATGGCATAACTGGAAGGATTAAAGTCTCCATCAGTGCGTTTTGAAAGCATGTGACTTTCCTGATGTTTGTCATCTTTGGGTGTTATTTAAGTCGACCGATTTGTTTCGATGTGATTCTTCTAAACCTCTAGTTTTTGGTGTGGCAAAAAACCAAATTTACCATGTATAGTCGAGGTATTAGAATCGCAACAGCCGAAGACAATGATGTACGTGAAAAGTTAAGGGGACGAATAGTGGCTCAAAGTCTAAAACTCAAGAAAATGTACTAACAAACCATAAAGGGAAACGTACAGTACTTCTGCATCAAACATCAGGGTTGCTACTTACAAAGCTCCACAAGTTCACATATCTCTACTACAGTCACAGGGAGGCTGTGTTCATGCTTGAGACACAAAATTCTCTAGTTCAATTGCAATACCTAGTATCGACCAGATACAAGCACAAACAAGAAAAAAAAATACCCTTGGCAAGCAACTTATCAGCAATATTCAGCAACCAGATGACATCATCATGTGCATCAATTTGAAATTATGAATGGCCCTGCGTCCATGTGGATACCCAGATACAACCGCATGCCTATAGGATGTTATTGGATTTATTTACAAGGAAATTTAATGTAACATGCTTAGTGGAAATTTCAATGCTGAGCTTGTTGTTTAATTCTTTACACAAAGGAAATATTTATACTTTGTGGAAACTCTGGAATTTAGAGGAGGTGTTGCTGTTTAATTATTTACACAAAGGAAGTGTTATACTTTGTGGAAACTCTGAAATTTAGAGGAGGTGGGAATAAAGACAGGATTTGCTAACTGAATAGATCAATTAATTTTGTTGGAACAAGCTTCACATCAATGGAATATCATGTCATATGGTTTTATTAATGATGGAAGATGATCATATGCAAAGGTTAGTGTGAATTATTTTGTGTTATCCTTATATGTGCTAACTATGTTCTTATTGTTTCTAAAATATCACATTAATGAAAGTGAAAGCTTGGTTCAGTTTTAATTTCTTTTGAAAGGAATGTTCAAAGCTTCCTGCGTTTTGAGAGTGGAATCACATAGTGAATGTTTTGATATATTTTTCTATGGAAAAGTGCAAACCTGTCATGTACCTTTTGATTAAGGGAATGGTACTCTGCGAGGAATTATATTTGAACTCGTGAGAAAAAAGGAAGAATAATTGTCATACCACACTTATCGTGGGACATTATTCGTGCGACCTGAACTTAGCCATGCCACTGTAATTGTTGCTATTTTTATTAGCAAGGAAAAGGATTGCTGGAACTTAGCCATGCCACGCATGGTCAACAAGCAGGGATGCCATCGACACATATGAGTGGCTGTGCATCAACACTCTGCCTCCTGTAGGAAATTGTGTCTTGCAACATTTTATATATCTACTACATTGTCCGGAATTAAACTTTAGTGTGGAAGTGTCACGGAAATAACAGGGAATTATTGATGTGCAGTACTTAAGAAAATATACTTAAGGAAGCCGGTACGTCTATACTGGAACACAGTATATATGAATATGCTGAAATTATACCCGGGAACAGTATAGAGTGGAATGCCAAGTTGTCCATAGGATTGGCTCTATGGATTGTTAAAGTCTGCGAGTTTGATTGTGTATTTAAACTCGACGTATGACTCACACATGCGTGCTGGGACCTAATTGTTTAACAGTAATAGGCTCGGTAATTGGCTGTTAGGTATGGTGGTCGTTCTAACATGTCACGAGTCATATCTGGAAACAGATTGAGTTGTCTGGAATTTGAAGTCTATATAAAGGTCCCACCCTCTAGTCTCAATATGCATTGTGAGCGGCACCACCGATAAGGCAGAGAAAGGTCCCACCCTCTAGCCTCAATATGCATTGTGAGCGGCACCACCGATAAGGCAGAGGAATAGAGGGTAGGCCGAATTAGCTCCTAACCCTAATTTTCTTATATTGGTATCAGAGCCGATCGAGATCGTGCGGTCGACGGAAATCTAATCCGTCCGCTGCAAAATCACGTCGCCGCCGGCCGCCGATCCAAGCCCGGTCCAAACTCTGCCGTCGGGGTGGATCCGCTGTGCACTCATCTCTCCTGAATCGCCGTGGTCTCTCGCTAAGATCCGTCGCTGCCTCAGCCATCACCTGTATCGATCGATGGAAAAGTTGGATGTCAAGGCTGTTGCTAGCTGTGTTTCTCGCCGCCTGCTGTTCAGTTCGCTCACGTTCTCCCGCAGGAGTTGCCCTGGTCGGCGTGGCTCCCTGTCTGCAGGTATCGAGGTTCGTCAAATTTTCCACGGCCACTGTTACTCATGCGCTAGCTGCGACGAGGACGATGTCGTTCGGATCAGATTTGCTAGCGAGATTGGAAAATTTCCGTAAGGACCAAGGAAGAATTGTGCTTGAGTACGCTCGGTTTTCTTGATGTGCGGGCACGGGCATGCACACAAGTCTAGACCTGGAACCGCACATGGATCAACGAATTCTGGTACTTGTTGGCTCGGTTGGTAATTTTGTGCGGAAGTTGGCAATTCACGTGGAATCGAGGAAGGGGACACAAAAGCAGAAAGCCCGGAACCCGACTCTCTTCCAATTCTTGAGGTAAAGCCAGCTATCTCTTGCTTCTCTAACTCGTACACAGTTCGAGGAAGGCTGGCTGTTGATCTTTTGTCTGTAAGGAATTTCTTCTGTCTATTGCAACTATCGAGGAAAGAAACTAGGCAGATCAGTCTCTAGATTTTTTGTATTTTATTTGCACGCTGCTTGAGGAAGGTGATTCAGGCAAGTCCACCCGTTTATTATGTTCAAGAATTACTAGTACACTCAATCAAGGAAAGATGCCTAGGAATTGATTAGGCGTATGCGTAGGAATTATGAAATTTGGGCAGCGGACTACTGTATTTGCTGGACATATGGTAAGCATGCAAGATTAGGCAACGATTCACATAATTGGATCGGAATTTTTTATTAATGTTACTGGTAGTCCGGAACTTGGTACTTCTAGTTATTTTTGCTCCACTGGAATCTACTATGGTCATCAGATTATGCGGAAATTATGCATAGTCTGGAAAAAGGAATTTTGGACTTATTTTTATTGGAGATCACTCGGTTTTAGAGGAAATTGGACTACACTCCGAGGAAAATTATTAAACTCTTTGTCATATTACTTTTCTTCTATCACTGTTGTTTTTAATTGGTACGGTATGACGTTGTCGCCGGAATATATATTGGTCTTGTCGGCACACTCTGGAATTTGTTGGAGTACTTAATTATTCTGGCGACCAAGGTTATTTATATTGAAATTGACATCACTTATATTTGGAGGAAGATGGATAACACTACAAGGGCGATTTTTTTTTTTTTTGATCTTCACTTAAGGAAGATGGACAACGATCTAAGGGCGGAAATTTGATCTTCGCTTAAGGTATGCCCAATTTATTGTTTTGTACAAATATTTGTTTATCACCACTTTTCCATATAGTTGGATTCTAGGCTTAGCATGTACGTCATAATTTGATAGAATACAATAGCAAATCTATTGACATGTGAACAATTCCAAAGGAAAAAATAAGTGTGCTTAATTAGTCATTAATGATACATTATATATACTTTGGAATTGGAAATTCTGTAATCAAACTCTGTTTATAGAGGAATATTATTACTGTTCTTATATTCACCTACAATGAGAAGGAATTTAAATGTACACTTCTCTGTCGGAAATTTTTGGTGTTCTTATATTCACCTACGATGAGAAGGAATTTAATGTACACTTCTCTATCGGAAATTTTGGTTATGTATGCTATTTGGAAAAGGAAGAGAGAAACTATTGCTCAACGGAAAGGTTAGTGCAATATGGAAACACGACGGTCTCATGTTCTATTAATTCCGTTGGAAGTTTGTTGTGAAGATAACTCCATAGGGAGAAATACTGATAATAGTAACACATGCTCAGAATTTATTATTGATGTTATTTACGACTTGGTCATACTCTACAAACACAATTACGCTTGTTAATTCTAGAATTATAAACTTTAAGTGAGAGGACTATCAGTTATGGATTTCTCTTCAATGTGACATTTGGTTTTACACTCCCATTAGAGGTTCAATTATTTATATTATCTCATTTACGACTTGGTCGCATATAAAGGAACTGGCTTATTAGTTCTGTAATTCTTGACTTAAGTGGGAGGATTATGATACTTCATGAACATATATTTATGGTATTTTTTTACACTCCTAGTTGAGGTGATTATATTTATTTTATTTCATGATTGCACTTGATATGGTCATTTATATCTTATACAATACAAGTCGGAAGGTTTTTGTTCTATGCTGAAGTGGTAAATCAGTTCATCAAATGATTTAGAGGTTTGAAAACTGATTGGTGGGGGAAGTACACTTCAGGAATATTAACTGAAACTAATGTGATGAGCATGGAATTATTACCGCTGTCTTATATCATATACTCTGTGGCTGAATGGAGTAATACAACTATTGGTTATTCTCTTGATTATGTTGGAAAGCATTACATACTACTATTTGTTGAGTAAGTCATTATTTATCACAGTCACTGTTTATATTTTGTGAATTGGAAGGAAATATTCTATTTATATTTTGGTAGTATGAAATTGTAATCATTGTTTACTACATAGCACACCAAGATTTTATTTTTTAATGTTTATATTCTAGTGGATCAAATGGTATTTCGTTTTTGATCTGGAAAAGGGAAAATTGCTGGAAAGTAGGAATATGATATTTTCTCATGAAGGGTGTGTTTATTAATAGTCACACCGAAATATGTGCTGAACTCAAAGGAAAACACCAAGTTACTCTCCCAACACTAACATGCTTAGGAAAAGTGGGAGGAAATTGGGCCATCATATCTTGGCTACTATTGTGTGTTATTTGAGGAAGATACTCTATATTTTAGAGGAAAGAAAAATACTAAACTTGTTGCTAATGTCAACTATGGGTGGAAACATTGCGGGAAGGAATAAACTCAATGATGAATAATAAAGTTTGGGAACTTGTTATTTTACCAAACAACCGCATGCCTATAGGATGTTATTGGATTTATTTACAAGGAAATTTAATGTAACATGCTTAGTGGAAATTTTAATGCTGAGCTTGTTGTTTAATTCTTTACACAAAGGAAATATTTATACTTTGTGGAAACTCTGGAATTTAGAGGAGGTGTTGCTGTTTAATTATTTACACAAAGGAAGTGTTATACTTTGTGGAAACTCTGAAATTTAGAGGAGGTGGGAATAAAGACAGGATTTGCTAACTGAATAGATCAATTAATTTTGTTGGAACAAGCTTCACATCAATGGAATATCATGTCATATGGTTTTATTAATGATGGAAGATGATCATATGCAAAGGTTAGTGTGAATTATTTTGTGTTATCCTTATATGTGCTAACTATGTTCTTATTGTTTCTAAAATATCACATTGATGGAAATGAAAGCTTGGTTCAGTTCTAATTTCTTTTGAAAGGAATGTTCAAAGCTTCCTGCGTTTTGAGAGTGGAATCACATAGTAAATGTTTTGATATATTTTTCTATGGAAAAGTGCAAACCTGTCATGTACCTTTTGATTAAGGGAATGGTACTCTGCGAGGAATTATATTTGAACTCGTGAGGAAAAAGGAAGAATAATTGTCATACCACACTTATCGTGGGACATTATTCGTGCGACCTAAACTTAGCCATGCCACTGTAATTGTTGCTATTTTTATTAGCAAGGAAAAGGATTGCTGGAATTTTTAGCAAACGGAATGTTAATTTCATAAAGATTGTTGGAATCACATAAAAGTATTTGCTGGCGCAAGGAAACGTGGATTATTCATTCTTTGATGCTCTTAACCTTCAACTGCGTGGATATATTGACACTATTTTTTGAAATAGGATCTTCGTGAAAGGTAATCTATTTTTATGTTATGTGCTAATATTTACATTTGTAGGTATTTATTGTTTACAATGGAAACATGGATATTCTTTGTTTACGGAATATGAATACTTTGATGCTTGTCAAGCATTGAAGGAAGGTATATGGCTAAGGAAATTTCTTCGTCAACCTAAGGTCGTGGAAAGGTGCATCATAACCTGTTACTTTGTGATAATATGACTCCAAAAGTCACAAAGTGTGTATGCAACGTGAGTGCACTGAAGAAAGGAATTAACCACTCACCATGTTAATTGCATGGGAATTCACTTAGCTGAAATAAAATGTTTTCAGTCAAGTGGGAGATGTAGAAAATTGTGTCTTGCAACATTTTATATATCTACTACATTGTTCGGAATTAAACTTCAGTGTGGAAGTCACGGAAATAACAGGGAATTATTGATGTGCAGTACTTAAGAAAATATACTTAAGGAAGCCGGTACGTCTATACTGGAACACAGTATATATGAATATGCTGTCATAGAGACGTATTCTCCGCCTCTATGACTCAGCTACGCCTTCATTCTTTACGTCTATGACAAGAGAAGACGTATTACCGTATTCCAAACATAGAGCTGAGGGTTGGCCCGAGGACGTCTCCACCTCGGACTCCGGTTGGGTTTGGTTGCGAACTGACCGGAGTCGCCACGGATATGTCGCCGACTCGATCTCGACGATGAGATATCGGCTACAAATACGCGCCCCCGCACGCCGCCACAAACCACCAAAGCGAAAGTAAACACCAAGGCGAACGAACGAAGAAACTAGTATGAGCCATCATCAGATCGATCCCAGGACCATCATGGCAGGCAACGACGACGTGTGCGGCGAGTGGGTCTACGTCGACAGTGACGACGAGAAGGCCTCGTCGGAGGCAGCTTCAGCCGTTCCGGTGCCTGCCATCTCTGCTTCTGACGACGCGACGAAGGTGATCACCGCGGCCGATTACACGGTGGACGAGCGTGGAGTTAACCCGTACGCCGATAAGACGGATGAAGAAGACGACGACGAAGACAACTTCTCCGACTACTCCAACGAAGGCCGTCTCGAGAGAGCCTACGAGTCCGATGAGGACCTCGATCAAGGTGACGACGAGAAGACCTCGCTGAAGGCAGCTTTCGTCATGCGGGTGCCTGCCTGCTGGGCTTCTGACGACGTGACGGAGGTGGTCGCCGCGGCCGACATCAAGTACTCCGGCGGCGTGAGGGACGAACGTGGATTTAAGTACTGGTACGCCGATAAGACGTGCTCCGACGACGAAGACGCCTGCTCCGACGACGAAGACGCCTGCTCCGACTACTCCAACGAAGGCCGCCTCGAGAGAGCCTACGAGTCCGATGAGGACCTCGACCAAGTCGACGACGAGTCCTTCCAAGCCTCGTTCACGAAACTGCTGGACATCGCAGACCGCCCCGAAGCTGCAGGCAAGGATCAGGTCGCGGGCGCCGTACCGGCACCGACAGTGGACGATTACGACGCGTGGCACGCAGCCGCGACAGAGTATCTCGACGAGTACCACGACGGAGGTTCGACGTACGACTGCGACACTTTCATGGAAATCTTGGACGGCGGTGGAGGTTACGGAGACAACTCTGACTATGGCTACGGCATTGGTGGAGGTTACGGCATCAGCTCTAACTACTACCGCGGCGGTGGCGGCCTCCCAGACTTCAACCACGGCAGCAGCAGAGGTTATTGCGGCCTCTCTGACATGGATTACAGCAGCAGTAGAGGTTATTACAGCGGCCTCCCAGACTTCGACCACGGCAGCGGCAGAGGTTATTGCGGCAGCGGCCACCTCTCGGGCTTTGACTATGGCAGCGGTAGAGATGACGGCCACCTCTCGGACTATGACTACGGCAGTGGTACAGGTTACCACGGTGGCCTCTCTGACTTCCACTACGGCGGTCGTTACTGCCATGAAGGCTACTACGGCCACTGCTACCGTGGACACCGGTATCCCGGCGGACTCCACCGGCGGATGTACCGACCTTACTACATGCCCCGCGCCGGCATGTACCCGCCGCAGCCTATGAGCCAGTACGGATACGCGCACAACCAATATCCTCCGTTCTCACCTATGCCTGGGGAGCCGGCGGCGGAGGCTGAGCCGATCGGATCATGGGCGTAATGTGAAGGTTCTGTCTTTCCATCGCAGTAGTACTAGTAGGCAATTGCCGTTTGGATCAGGTAGGAGAATGATCGATGCGTGATTCTGTACCCGAGGGTCTAATGTTATGTCTTTGTCAGAAAGAATTAATATGAAATATGACACATGGGAGTCGGATGCTCAACAGAAGAAACTATTCAAACATGCTCTAAAAAAACTATTCAAACATTGGTTACTTGATTAGACACATGATTAACTGCTTCATACGCTTAAATGACATAACATAATAATCCAACTCATAATAGATAATGCTCTGCCTCAGCACTTCAGCCTCCTTTGCCTGCAGAAGCAGGGTTCAGGAAAAGTTACACCGGCGACAAACAAAATTGATCTATGTTCATCTGGAGTAAAGTTCTATCCGGAACAAAATCTGCTGTCAGTTACAGGAAGCCAAAATTGGGCAATGTAAGCATCTCGAAAAAGGAGACGAAAATCACCTCATAAGCTCAGTTGCCATCGCAACAAGTAAAAAACAATCTATCGAGAGCGCCGAAAGTATGTACAGCGCGGTGCCATCGTTGTATGCAGACCTACTAATCCACATTCTGGATCTCACCCATCATGATGCGGTTGCTGACTACATTGAATCCTAAGACTGCTGCGCTCACCTTCTTCCCTTTCTTTCCCTTCTTCTTTCCTCCAGCGTCATGCTCTGCCTCAGCACTTGGGCCTCCTTTGCCTGCATAAGCAGGGTTCAGGCGAGGTCCGCGGTTGCTGGGGGCTCTGAATGCCGTCTCGATCACCTCTGTGGACAGGAAGGCCTTGTAGTTGAGGAACTTGTCAATGAACTGGCCATTGCGGTCCAGAGAGCCAACATTCTCCCGGAGAAGCATTTCTGCTTCAGTAGTCGGCTGCTTGATGCAGAACTCAAGGAAACTTGTATCTGGGTTGGCAAAATGGAACAAACAATCAGACTTGTGAGTTTTTAAGCGAAGAACTACCATAGTGAGAAATAATACCATTTGTTCCAGTGAGCCTGGACCACTCGCTGTCACACCAATCCCTGAAATCCATTGCCTCTGTAGTATAAGAGTGTTAGAAATACAGTCACACAGTACCAAAGCAACTTGAGAAACTTGAGCATAAACCAAATAGCGCACCTGTCTGCTTGTTTGCTGCCTCTGTCTTCCCTTTTCCGGTTAGGTTGGCAGTAGGAGCCGTTGAAAGTGGCAACTTGCTAGCCTGAGACTTTTGACGATTCAATGGACCCTGATCTTTCGCCATGGAACCTTTGCTCTGACTTGAAAGACTTGGGAATTCTGACCTGTTACATATCATAAGAAAAAAAATGCAAGCATCTTAGAAAAGTTCCATACAAAAGAAACAAAACTAGGGAGTAATATCCAAAACTAGGTGGGAAAATAGGAAACAATCTTCCAGCCATCAATGGTCAAACAGAGTACCAGATGAACACACTAGACATGTTATAAGAATTCTACTTGTGCAAGGAAGTCAATAGAAAAATGTGCTAATGTTGTAATACCCAGAACATCAAATATATATACTAAATCAGCGACACTTTATGGATCGGAGGGAGTACAAAAATATATTTTATGATGAATCTAATGGAACTAATTATGTGTTTTAGATGTGGAATATTTTTCTATAGACTTGGTCAAACTTAAAGAAGTTTGACATAGGACAAAGCTAGAACTTCAAATAATTTGGAGAGGGGGTAGATGCTGCAAGTCTTAGTACTTCAGTGAGAACCGCAAGATGGTCTACAGAAGCTCTTAACCAATTCCATGTGAATATAACTGCAGGACACAGTAGTGCTACCTCCAGAATTCAGTTTAGCCATTAATTGGCTTAATACTTATTCAGTATGAAGAATATAAATAAATATGTCATAAATGGGAAGGGTTAATAATATCTGCCAACACAAAATCAAGTGGCTGTAAAACCATCACAAAGAACATAGGAACATACTGCTTCTTATCTTGTTTGGAGTGGTCAGAAGGGCCCCAAAATAGATCATCTTCGGCATTTGACTTGGCACGATTGGAAGTCATCTGGACAGGAGCAACTGGCTTTGATGGAGAAGACCCAGAAGCTTGCCAAGAAGAAACATTACCATGATTCCGTTGGTTCATAGACACCTTTGCTGGAGTTGGTGAGGGTGGCTGTTGCTGGACAACACCTGATCTCCTTTCTTCCTCTCTCTGAATATCTCTCAAAGACAAAGGTTTGTGCACCTTTGCAGAGTCAGTAGACCATGCTGGAGCAGGTGCAAAATTTGTCTGGTCAGTCTTCCAAGGAACAAAATCTCCAAAGGATGGACCACTTGGTGGAGCCGGTAATATTTCCTTCTCTAGTTGCGCTTGCTTTGATGATTTGACCTTTTCTGTGGGTACAGAGATAGCTGATGAATCAACGGAACCAACAGGCAACAGGGCTTTGACTGCAGGCCCTTTTGACTTTGTTCCTTTTTTCTTGTTCTTTTTGGAGTCCTTCGCCTCAATGAAGTCATTATCATCAAAAGCAGGAGCATCAGGCTGAACAACAGCAGGCGACAGAGGAGGAAACGACACATCATTAGCATTACCTATGCTCTCATTGTCTGCATTACTAGACCTTGCCAGAACTTCTTCTGCCAACAAATCATGCAACTGGCTTCTCTTGTTTCTGGAGTCACCAGCACTTTCCTGGACACCCAGTGATTTACCTGCACCCCCAAACTGTTGCTCAGAAGATGCTGACATGGTATTCCAAGGAACTGATGGCACGGAAATCACTGGCACAGCTGTCTTGGCATTCTCCGCAGCTACCCTCTGTGCTCTTAATTGTTCCTCAGCTTGAATTTCGAGCAGTGACTTAGGCCTGGGTCCTTGGGTAGGTTTCCAACCTTTGTGGCTTGCCGCAGCATGAGGCTCATCATACTCCTCAGGAAGACTTTTGGGAGGGAAATTCACAGATGATTCAAAGCCCAGCGGAGGCCCAACAGATCTAGAAGAGCTTTCCACTCTGACAGGGGAACTCCAAAAAAGTTCCTCTGCATCATCTGGCAATCATGCTTAGTACTACCCTGATTTGATGCATCAACTTCAGCATCAAGTCTTGGCTGTTGGGAAACTGTCTTTGGAGCTGCTTTGCCAACATCTACAGCCGTCTGCTTCTTCTTCTGTTTCTTTTTCTTTTCTGCTTTCTTCGTCTCTTGTGTATCAGGAGCTTTTACATCACTTGCCATAGTTAGCTCAACTGAATCAGGGGTATTTTTTATTTCCTGGACACTGTTATGAGGTTTACTTTCAGCTTTATCTATTCCAACTTGTTGATAATTAGCAGACTCCTCTCCATACCTTTCTGCAACTTCTGTTAGCATAGGGTTGACCATACTTGCACTTGGTTGAGGGTTGTTACTTGCAATATTTTCCAACTTCTGGGGATGGGAATAGCGTTCTTTTGAAGGTGCACCCATAAAAAAATCATGAGGCAATGGTACAGTAGGTACAGAGCTTTGTGTTAATCCAACACCCTCCATACCCCTAATATTCATAAATGCTTGACTAGATTGTTGCCCTTGCGGTGTACCATGGGTAGTCAAAATCCGATCGACCTCAAGAACATCTTGAATTTTTCGACCACCAAGATTCATGGAATCACCAGCTGGCAATGAAGTATGCTTCGACCCATAAGGGTCATCAAGCTGCTGGTTGGAATGTCCATGAGGTGAAACTTGTGAAAGTAGCTGTTGTTGCTGCAGTAACACCTTCTGCTGCTGCTCAAGCTGTAGTCGTTGCAGCTGATGCTGTTGCTGCTGCTGCTGTTGCTGTTGCTGCTGCTGAAGCAATATCATTTTGTCCAACATTGAGAGTTGTGGCTGATGCTGAGGTGTCACTGGTGGCTGTGATTGCAACTGTAGTTGTGATAGCAGATACTGTTGTTGAAACATGTGTAAGAGTTGTGGATCTTGAGATATCTCAGCAAGCAACTTCTCAGGTGGCAAATGAGTCGGTGGCTGATTCTGTGGCATGAAGTTCTGTTGTTGAACAGCAGTAGCCATTTGCTGAGAATTCTGCAGATTTTGATGCATGTTAAGTGGCCCTTGAGTGAGATCCACGTGAAGGTTAGGATTAAGATTTCTGGCTTCAGGATAGTTTGACCATGCTGGCAGTCCAACAGGTGCTTTAGGTTTCTCTGCAGAATGAAGCATTGCAAGCAAGTCAACATTCTGAGATTGCGAAGCTTGACGAGATGGATCAGCCATGGAACTGGACACTTTAGAGTGCAGAGCAGACACTTCTGAAGCTGTATCTTTATTTTGTGCTTGTGTTGCTGGAATACCATCTCCAGACCAATATGGGACAGCGTTTTGGGAAGATTTTTGTCTCTCCAACAATCTTTGCTGCGCCAGAAAATAATTCATATTGTTCCCACTCTCCCCTCCAGCCATCGCAATGTTGCCAAAGCTACTGCTCCCTGATTCCAAAAAAAAATGGTGTCAAGTCAGAAAGTATGCATGATGAGTAGCAGAGATAATTCGAAAATATATGGAATGAAATAGGCATGAATAGGACTCTCGCCAGTAAACAAACCTCCAGTCATAGCAGCTGAAGGACCTTGCATACTATTAGACATAAGTGACTCCAGAAAACGATTCTGGGCTTCAACTGCACCGCCATTCCTGCTTGGCCCACCGTTAAAAATACCAACACCAGCTGACCCACCTTGTGTGCTACTGGAGCTGACAAACTTCCCTGTAGGTGGAGTCTCTGGCATTAGCATTTCACTGGATTTTGTGGTGCTAAACCCTGGAGGTGGCCTTGCCTTTGCTCGTAGGTGTGGCATAACATCCCCAAGCATTAAGAAAGGAGCATCAGGAGGTGCATTTGCAACACGAACCAGCAAATCAATACCAAAATAACTAGCCTCGAACCAGCCAATGATGTCAGCACCAGAAAAGGGGCCTTGAATTCGACCGTGTGGATCTTTGTAGTATAATGACAGACTCTCTGGATTAGGATAAGGTTGAACAGGACTGGCCAACTCATCAACACCTGTCATCCCGACTACTTTACTTTCTTGATCATAGACAATTTGCTGTGGAAAGTCATTTGGTCCAAGCCTATGGTCTCCAATAAACCGAGATCTTTGTGGAACAACATAACTAGGAGTCTCTGTCCGCAGCAAATCTCCAGGAACACCTATTATAAGATTAACATAGATGGTTTAGAGAGCAGAAAGGATTTATAGAAATTATGCAAAGAATTCAGCAAAGAACAATGGTGGAATACCAACTACAGTTAGCTACCAAAAACAGCAAGCACTTCAAAATAGCTAAATAAGATACCATGAGATTGTAGAACACATGCAATCGCAAGCCTTGAGTTTTGTAACCAATGTACAACGGATATAAAACAAAGGAACACTATTATCTCCAAAAAAAGTTTCAAAATAACCTATGTAGTATACCATACAAAATTTGTACTGCTGATATATGGACAGACCTTGACTAAAGTTTGTCCTAAACATAAAAAAGACATTCTTAAAAGTGTGAACCACGTGGACTGATTATTAAATTGTGAACCCAGACCATGTGGACAATTCCAAAGTTTTGAAAGGTTAGATGTTTCAGAAATGACAAATTCCCTATACATAGACAACCGAACAAACAATCATCCCCATGTAATCACTTGAAATTGCTCAACTAAGTGGCACGCAGTAAACAAAAAGAACTGTGTAAACAGGGAATAAGATATGGCACCCCTGAGACTTCCAGCTGTTTCTCCCTTCAAATCTTCTACGCTTCCAGGTTGATCTTCTCTACCGCCTGATTAAAGGGGAACATTCAATACACAACGTGGTAACATATTTGGATGTTTATACCACAAACAAAGTACGAAAACTGCATCGAACCTAGTTTGGATTGTTTTAGAAGCACCCCGTCAGGATTATTTTTTCCAACAGAACCATCTTTAGAAACCTGATAGACACCACTATTTATGACTTCCCCTTTGTCAATTGCTTTTAAAACAGCCTACAAATATAACAAGAACTGTGAGATATAGGGATCGTATAGATTATTACTATACATAATAGTAAGATTATCCTAGTTCAGAAAAAATAAGGATAAACTTTACCGCTTCTTCAGCCGTAGGAGCAGATAATGCTAAAGGCTCCAACAATTCTTCTTGCATAAATGCGGACACTTCCTCACAAACATCAAAAGGCATCTTGAAGTCAGTAACATGTGAAGTTGTTCTGTATATGTCAAGCAGTTTCATCCTACTGTATCTAAATGCCGTGCGATCCCCTGATGCACCGCCAGGTCTGTCAGAAAGTAGACCAAGCTGGAATGGACGTGACGATCCAGTACTGCCAGTATTTGTACTACCAGTACCGGTGTAAACTTTCCACGAGAACTTGGAAAAGCTGTGCTTTCGTTGTCTGGTTTCCCTCTACCATACCCATACATGGAAGATGGTTTTTGTGAAGTCTGCGAGGGGTGATAAGATGAATCTCCCCGGCCACGGCCCACAGGATGGCTGGACTTCCATGATCGAGAAATATTATCATCTCTTTCAGTATCCTTATCATGATTGTTGCCGTCTTTACCATGTGTCACAAACTGGGAAAAACCTTTTTCACGGGAAGAATCACCCTCTTTGACTGAATCGCCCCACCTGTCCCGCCAAGTTTCAGACTCCTTATCATTGGAAGCCCAGCGAGTGCTCCACTTGCCCTCACGGCGCTGGTCGTAGTTGCCCTCCTTGTTATTGGAATCACCCCAACGTTCCTGTGGAGCACGACGGCCATCCACAGAAAACTTGGACGAGTCATCTGACCATTTTTCCACCTTGCGTGTATCACCATGTTCCTTGTCTGTCTCCCTCCAGCGAGTCCACCGAGGGCCTGCATTTGGTTCCCGTTCATCATCACGCCAACGCTCACGACGCCCAGTTTCACCATCAAGGACAGCAGCCCTGAAGACATCCTTTTTCTTTGCACTGGAGCCCATGTCTTCACCATTCCCTGAAGTTTTGGTAGCATCTGAGCGTGAACCCTGTGAACTGGGCTCCTACAACAAACAACGATTACATAAATTACCATCTTGCGCACAACTACTAACAGTCTAATAACAACCTAGATGGTATTCTACTTCCATTTTCACCACGCAAGCATAGTGTCAAGAGGTCCAGTTGTTTGAGTCTAGTTACTGCCCTTAATCCTAAAACCCTGACCATGTTTTCTCATACCTTCATAAGCCACTGAGGAGAAAGGGGCATGTCAGTATCCAGGCCTTGCTTCTCTGCACACAAAAACAAAAGGCTACAATGAGTAAGACAGGGAACATGCTATAATGATAAAAATAGACGGAAACATGTTCATAATGCACTCTAAACAGCCTAACTTACTGATGAAAGTTTCGTTCTAAACTAATTGTAAGAAACACTGGACAACCAAAGAGATGCTCAATAGTTAGACAAGAGAAACATGCAATAAGGTTATACCTTGGATGGAACTAGATGGATTGCAAATGTAGATAATAACATATCCAAAAACAGCTTCTAAAGAAATGACCAAATTGAGCAAACAATCAGTAAAAGAAGCCGCCACCAATGTTGCAGCCAGCACGTGCGGCGTGGCTACAAAGACCGCAACATTTCTTAGCCCAAAGGAAAGCACCTACGCTTTTCAGTTCTATCTGCATACTACAAATACTAACACATAAAACACTATGGACGCAATCTAAAAAACTCCTGAGGCTAGAGAGTCACATTTGCATTCACGCACAGGCCACAACAGCAAGGTTACACCAAACAAAATACAATTCACACGCATAAATTAACAACAGAAATCGAAGTACTAAAACAAAGTGGGATAATCCAGTAAGGTGAAACCAGCCACCCCAAAATCGAAGCAGGAAACTAAGTTAATAACTGGACCACAGCATCCAATCCACCGAAATCCAAAGAGCTCACTTAGCTACGAAGCCGTCGCCATTTATACCTACTACTAGAACGACCGCACCGGCGCACCACCACGTCAGAAATCGTCCAGGCACGGACCCTACAAGGCTGGCAGTAACGCTGCGGAATCCCAACCCAGAGTGGCAGTACCATTTCGCAACCACCGAAAACCCCCGCGAACCCTAGTGACGTCGGCACGGATCGAACGACGGTACTAGAAACAAATCGAGCCAGCCCGGGCCACGGGGTAGCGCTAGGGTTTGGGCCTGGAGTGACGGATCGAGGTGCGGTGGAAGGAGGCGCGGGGTGAGCGGGCGGAGGGACGGACCTTTGGCGATCTGGGGCGGTGGAGGCGTGTCGACGGCGAAGGGGCGGCGGAGGTCGTCATTGGCGCGGTCCGGGGAGGCGGCCATGGGCGGCGGCGGGGAAAACCCTAGGGTGAGCTTTGGCTTGGGAGGTTTGGGGGGCGGAGACGAGGAGCGAGCGAGCGAGCGATGGGAGGAGACTGTTAACTCCAGGCAAGGATAAAAAACCAGGCACGCACACGCACAGGGTGCCGCGTTTGCGTTTGCCCGAGGAGGGGGCCTTTTGCGCTCAGACACCTGAGCTTCTGCATATACATCTTTTAAACGTCCTACAGACCGCATATATGCGTTTAGATACCTATTACAAATTTATTATGGTATCTTATTGCGGAAACCTATAATGGAGCTCGTGGAGCCTGTTTTTTCAAAAAATCGAAATCGACTATTTTTAGTTCCCAAAAATCACGAAAAAAATACCAGATGTAGATATTGTCAAGATATACAATCGTCCAAATTTTCAGGTCCAAATTCGTTGTATTGTTTTGTCTTTTTGTGCAGCCCCAACTGTAACGAATTTGAAGGTAAAATTTAGATCTTGACACTATCTACATCGATCTGTGATTTTTTTCGCAATTTTTGGAAACTAAAAAAATGTCATTTTTGATTTATTTTTTTCAAAAAAAAAGGCTCTATGTAGCCCAGGTTACATTAGTCCACTCTCTATCTTATTGTCTTTATGTACAGATACATGTCCAAATATCCGTCTTCACCCAATTCTCACTTTGTCGAATGGTCTTGTTAGATAGCAAAACCCTTCGTTTTTCCTCTCCTCCTCTTGCGACAGAGGCGGTAGCAGCCAAATCCTCCCGATCTCTAGCGGCCAGGACACTGGTCCCCTCTTCCTCCGGTTGCCGCTCCGGCGGCGGCAGGAGATAGGGGGGCCTCTCTCCTTCAATATGGCCTAGTAGCTAGGGTTAGGTTTTGTCTCCTTTGGTGCGTCGTTGGGTTGGTGGGAGCGGCGCCCGGACAAATACATCTGCCTCAACTCTACTCCCACACCGGCGTTGTCCTTCATGGCGGCGTCTCTGAGTTGGTGGCATTGTGTGCTTGCCGATCATTCAGGTCGGTTTTAGGGTTCTTGGATGGTGTCGGCGAGACGGTGGCGACGACTTCATCAGATGGGTCTTTTCTCCTGCTCTGTCCCTGTTGCTAAGGCGTTGTCTCCGGCGCCATGGTGGAGCGGAGAGGATTTGTACAGGAGTACGTGCAGACGGTTGTCTGTGCTGGTGACAGATGGAAGATGGTGCATTGTGTTGGGTTCGTGGTTGGAGGTTGACGGTTCTGGTTCCCTACTCCAATGTCGTCGTGCGGTGGTGCCGGTTCTAAAGTTCGATGGCGTGTCCGGGGTCGTGCTGCCCCAGTCTGATTATTTCAACGACAATGGTTTGTCATATGGCAAACTACTTTAGAGGTCCGAAAAGTTGTTGATCAGCGATGGAGCCGTGTCGAGCTCGGGTGAAGAGGTGATCTGTCTCGCTTCTCTTTGGTGGCTGCTACGGTGGTGCCGAACGAGAGTGATAGGCGTTGGTTTGTCACATAGGTTTATCCTATCTTTTCATATATGTAAGGTCGGTGTGTACGTGCCTTGTAACTTAATCTTTATTTATAAATGAGACATGTATTACCATGCAAAAAAAAATGAATGGTCCTGTTAGATGGTTTTTCATCTATCATCTCCACCAAACTCCTTAAATTTTGAGTCCCTAAAACAGTATGACGGAGATGAAAGGGAATAAAATATCTATCTCTATCTACTATCTAAAAATTATGTAAAGTTCCGTGTTCCGTCCCCGACGTTTCGCTTACTCATTTCGTCACGCATTCAGTTTTCGAAGTGGGTGATGCCAACAAGAAAAGGGATTGTTTCAGTATTCGATGTGGAATATTTTACCGAGATTTGTAGTTTGGCACGATGGAGCACGATAATACCAACAAGATTAGCAATTGAGACGTCATCCACAACCGCGCTTGTGTGTCAATAATCTCGGAAAGTAAGTTGTGAAACGTATCAATAGTATCAAAACAATATTTAAAATAAAAGACAATAACATATTTTCAGTTGTTGACCGAAAAGATTACTGTTGTGAACTTTTAGTGGCTAAAAGTGTAGGTATGGGGTGATCAGCTGGACGTTGAATGGATGAGATCATTCATGTAATAATCATATAAATATCATGGTGTTTGACTAGTTTGTTGAATGTAGGCATGTGTTCCCTATACATAGTTGTGTGTTACGTGAGAATTTGCACAACATATATTGTGCTACCCTCCCAATTCACCGATGCCACTAAGAGAACATTAAGGTTGACCTTTTTCAGCCACCCAGATCAATGCATTAACGATTCATGAACATATGGACTCCTCAAACTATAACATATCCCCCCTTAATATCCTTATCTATTATTGTCAGAATCCTAGGTTCAACACTATGATAGGTAACACACTATGCAGATAAATAACAAACTCATATATATGATGGGACTCGAGCTCTGATAACAAGAATTACACACAGCAAAAGTGTATTAACATTCATACATGAACATCTATAAGAAAAACACCTAAAATCCTAATGGCCATGCATTATTATATGATCAATCTCATTCAATTCCCATCCACCTCATATACCTACAACAAACTACTCACAAATGGATATGAAGGATAAAGACATGGCAATGGACATTGGTTTAGCAACAATGATGAAGACGATGTCAAAATCCCCTTCTACGACGTGGAGAGAAAGAGATAAATCTGCCCTTGAAAACCTCATTTTCGAACGGTGGTGACGCTCTGTTTGTGGCGCTATGTATTGGTGGTGAGTTAATTGTTATTGCGCACAAAAAAATATGTTTGCGGCCGTCATGTCTCGCCCATGTATATGTCACTTATTTTTAGGTTGCTATTGCATTTCTTGAGTGAGTTCATTATGGACAGAGTATTTTTTTTCCTATAGCAGAGAGTTTGGGTATCACTTCAGCTTGTGGGACTGAGTTTCACCAATATCAAATTAACTTTATAATATCTACGACAGTGAAAGTATTTGATGAGTTTTAGATTTGTTTTTATTTAGGCAATTTTTCGGTGACATGGGAACTAAAATCCCAAAAAAAATCATGGTATCAATTGTAATAATCATCAAATAAAACAGTGATTGCAAAAAAAATGTTGATATTAGTAGATCCTCCTTTCCCATATTTAAGTCAAAATCATTCATATAGTGAAAGCAATGGCTTGGTTGTACTAGAAAGGCACCACATGGCAGTCCCAAACGGCTTCGTTTGAACAACTCAGATCTCAATAACCTCTTCAATAATGCTGCTACAACTCCAAATTTCGAGCTGAGATTGAGATGAGTGAGAAAGGTTATTCCACCAGAAAACAAGCTGATATGAACTTTAATTTCGAAGATCCCTCTGTGCCTCCAACTCACAACCTCACACCTTTTGCATATAATGCATGAGCCAGTCATCAACATCAGAAGTAGCCATGTGATCTCACCAGAGAAGAAAGAAAATGACATAATTCATCACCAACTGCTTCTTCTAATCTAGGATCCACACCAAGGTTTTCTTAGTCATCGCCATGTTCATCCTTTGGCCACGAAAATTTCCAGAAACAAGTTGCTTCAAGAGCTACAACGACGCCAAATGCGCCAACAAGTTCCTAATTAAAGCTTCTCGCACAACAATCTTCATTTCCCTTTTTATGTGTCTCAATGCCAAAGGGGGAAAAGTGATGTTCTATGAAGCTTCATGGTTTTGAAGAGAACTGAAGTTACAACACCCGTGTTAAATTTGATTCTTGAGTTGTAAACTTAAAGTGTATGATGTCTATTGCTACATTATGTTCTGACATGCTGCAGTTTTTTTTTATATTATACATGTTCGGTTAATTTATTCTACACAATGCACCCTCACAGATTGCAAGATATAGGAGGAGCTCTTCACAATCCTCAAATTCTGTGCACTTGCACCCAAACAAAAAATTAAAATAGTGCACACATATAGGGGAGCATCTATATATTGGGAATTCAATACCAACACATAACTTTTCATACATGTTGAAGTTTTAACCATGTTGTCATCGATCACCCAAAAAGGTGGAGAATGAAAGTGCATCTAACACCCCCTTTGTGATAGACGATAAATGTTTAGGGACTAATGTGTCCATGAGTATACACAGAAAAAATCCATATGTGATTGGATTAATCACATTAAAAATTGACCAATCTTAACAAGAAATTTCAAATATGAAGAAGGAGAAAATTGAGAAATTGGGGGGCTCATTAGAGATGAGAGCCTCAAAGTTGAAGAAGGCACGAAATCAAAGAAGATTGAGAATTCATAAAAAATGAGATCTTCTCTGAAGACTGGTGCAAAGCGAAAGGTTGAGACATCATTGAAGACGAAGCCTAATAAAGAAAGAAGATGAACCCCGAGGAGGGAGTGAATATAGTGCAGCGATTGAGATGAGAGATGAAGCCTCAAGTCCAAATAAAACTAAAAAAGCCAAGTGAAAAATTGTGTGTCGAGAACATGAAGATCATTAGATGCTTCAGGTTTATACTTTTAAGTCGTAGGGAAACCTGTATTATTAAGAGGAGTTAGGTTAGTTGATGTTTGATTGCGTGCTCAGTTATACTCATCCCTTAAAACATGAACCCGTTGGAAATCTCTTATGCATCAATGTCAAGAAAAATGATGAACCACTTTGAACATGAGTTGGTTGCGATCAGTAGAATCTATGTTGAGAAACATGAGTTAGAGCTAGTTGCAGGCCTCGGTAAAACCTATGTTGAGTGCAGTCTTCTTCGGTGTGTGAAAATTAATGTATCTTCGAGTTTAAAACTTATGGGTGTAGATGAAATATCGGTATCTGGCGCCTTTTCTGTGTAAAACACTTAGTGAAGATAGAGAAGATATGACCATAGTGACGGAGCCGTACAAGGTATATTCTTCTAACTGCTAGTCGGTGGATTAGACCTATAAAAATGAGTCGATCCCTAGTGGATAGGGTTGGATACTTGTAAATATTTGAGACTTGAGTTGTGTTTTAAATAGTTCTCAAAAAAGAGTTTTTTCTTAATAAGCCACACTTATAAATATTGCTCCACTTCTAGCCCTTGTAAAGAGTTTTTCCCGCGATTCTGCTTCTATCTATCGATCCCCCGACCTACCTTCTCTTCTTATCTCCTCACATTTTTAGTATTTGCTTGCTAAGCGCATGATGAATTCCAACTCGCTCATGTTCCTTCACGGAGTAGACAACTAACATGTGATATATTGATCTGCGAATAAAAAACTACAAGGAATAGTTAAATCTTATGGTGTATTCGTTTAAGCAAATGCTAATTGCATTGCCTTTTTTTTCCTTACCTACTGGCTACATGTACAAACATGGTGGTTCTATTCTTGGAGGTCTCTATTAATTCTGCTACGACCCATCACAATTTTCTTGACAGGCTTCACAGGTTCTCACGTATGTCTTTTTTCTATCAATTTATCGTCTCCTAACTGCTAAGTGATCGCATAATCTGATCCCCTCAAATGGCAATCAATTAGTCATACCACCACATCAAGGCATATGTTCCTCTTGATTTTTTTTGTACAAGGTATGTTCCTCTTGATAAAACCAACATCTCGCGTGACATTAACCTATCCTATGCATGTGTGTTCCCATCCTAGACCGCCACCATAGATGACATCGACGAGTACATTGCATGATCTGAACACGAGGATGACAGCTTGGAATACATCCGTGCCAGCTCCAAGACAGAAGCGGCTCAAGGGAATACTATCCCGCTGCCTCCACCGCTGCGGCTGAAATGGCGTCCTCCGTAGACCGTAGGCATGTAATGGAATTATATTTCTGAAATTATTGCTCACTGATTCTACCAAAATATGGGCACCAACATCTTTAGTTTTTTTCTGATAAAGCCCAGCATCTTTAGTTAGTTCAGTCTCCATTTTGTCCCTTTTAATGTACATATTTCTCCCGCACTGATAAAATGCAAAAAGTTCCGCAGCAACGCATGGGGTAATTTCTAGTAAATAAAGTGTTGCATGACAGCACACGTATGTTATTATCCACTATAGAGATAGTAACATAACCTAATAACATAATATTGCAGAAAGTTCTTTTACTTCCAAGGCCTAGTGCTCCCTTCGTTAAAAAAATGAAAATCATATATGTGAGTTCCAAAAAGTTCTGAAAAAAATCTGGACGTAGCCAATGATTTATCCCACAAACATGCAAAATGTCAATTTGAAATATCTTATATTATGGTCTACACAAAAATAATAAATCTGGTAAAACCTAGAGATTTGAAAATATGCATACATAGATCCATACTTTTGTCATTTTTGTGTAGCTCAAAATACAAAGTATTTAAATTTGATAGTTTGCACGTTCGTGGGATACATCATTGTTTACACTTCGATTTTTTCTCAGGATTTTTTAAAACTCGGAAATATAATTTTTTATTTTTTAAATTGGAGGGAACAATGGAGCTCGGGAGCCAAAAGTCTCTACTGCATAAACATTTGGTGGAAATACTCCATAACCGTAGGGATTGTATCACTTTTGACAGACAATGTTATACATAGCAGGGTATTGTTCCCGGAGGGTGGCATTGCCCAACCACTAATCCTGCCAAAATCTGATTTCCGAGACGAATGATCCAAAGTGGAAAAAATGTTTTTTCGTCGCCATTAGACCAGCCCAAAAATGCGAGTTCCTAGGTTTCCAATAAACTTGGGACAATGCTTTTGAGCCAACATATTTTCTTTTCAGGAGTTTTTTCCATACACCATCTTCAGTAAGTAGCTTGAATAGTCATTTACCTAGCAGCGCAGTATTTTTAACCTGAATGTCCTGAATACCAAGCCCCCACTTCCCATCAGATCTTTATGTCGGCAAACCATGTCCCAATAGCCGATATTTATTTTTGTCACTATCCCCTTGTCAAAATAATCTCGATAGGTAATAGTCCAATCTATGCTTGGTAACTGGAAGAAAGAAATCATATACAGTACCATATTACTTAGTACTGAATTAATAAGGATTAATCTTTCACCTAAAGATAGCAGTTTTCCTTTTCAACTACTTAGCCTTTTTTGAAGTCTATCCTCGACTTGTTTCCCTTCCGCATGTGAGTCTCTGATAATGAATCAGAATACCCAAATAGCTAATAGGAAACTGACGTTGCTCGCAGCCAACTAATTCGAATTTGTGACCGCCCAGGGCCCTCTTAATGGGTGGCTATAATTACAAGTGATCTATTTAAATAAAGGCGGCATGGAAAAAATTCTAACTCATTATTGTGCCCACCTAACTCATAAGACACATTTAATATAGGAAATATCAGTAAAAAATCATCAAAATAATTTGATTAATTTTCTAGAAGTTTCGTAAATATGGTTGCCAATTAATATACTAGAAAACATTATTAAGATATTTTCTAGGTCATAGTATTTAGACATATTTATCATGAATATGTGTACACTATATAGTCTATGCAACTATTGAAACATAGTTCGAGAAGAAATTTTTGTTCTCAACTACAATTTAACTTTAGCATAAGCAAGTTTGTTTGAAGATAATCAATACAATTGTATAACAAGGAATATTACAACTAATTTTTTTGCAGCATTTCTATATGGTTAATATTGAAGATAAATAATATAATTTTATAGTCGTAATGCTATAATATGCAAAACAATATAGATGTTTAGTACAAATTATAATATTTAGTTCGCCCTATCTATTTCCACCCACTCCCACAGTGATGTTCGTAGTCCTGCTATGTCTAATCTATCAGATGGTCTACCCCATGAACCAGTTGTTTCTTGTAGGATTTATTCGATTCTCTCCCCACACGTACTCTGTCCATGACTGGAGTAGTATAGTTCTCTGTCGGGATGGGTGGGAGCAGAATCAGGCAGGGGGCTTGGAGCTCAAGGAGGGCTAGTGGCGGCGCAAATTAACTAGGGATGCTTGATGGTAATGGCCTGATGGGACCGCGCCTATTATTTTATACTGGTAGATGCTGAGACTAGACTACTCTTTGGTGACTCAAGGAAATTCTAAGCCCATTCAAAAAATTAAACGTACGGCGGATTTCTATCTGCATTCTTCAACGTGGTCTATAAACCAAAAGTAGATAAGAAGAACGGGAAGAAACGACCATTTTGACTAGACCAATACCAAAAAGAGAATCAGAAAAGAACCGGGTGTTTCAATCTTTCGCTTTTTCGATAAAAAGGTGCCAATCCCCTCCACTTGCACCACTTCCTATGTCTCGTTTTTTGAGACCGGAGTCACTGTAGCCCAGTACTACTAGTATGAGGTATTGTATAGTATAGGGTGTGTTTGGTTGCTCGCGGATACCTCAACCAGGCTCTTGGGATGCAAAAATGGGCCGTTTGCTTGCCTGGCCTGCTTTACGTTGCTGGCCCGCACGAACCTTAAAGCACCCCAGAGCCATACCCGAGCAGGCAGAGAAGGCTTACTCCATGAACATATTGCCCTGGCCCGCTTCGCGTTTCTGACCCGCACGAACCTTAAACCACCCCAGAGCTAGGCCCGAGCAGGCTTATTCCATGAATATGCTGCTAGATAGCCCAATCCTTCCCGAGAGCAGCAGTAGTGAAGGACGCAAAGCAGCTGTACGACAAATTGTGTGGGCAGAGGTGAAGCACATATTAGGTTGGCCGCGTGAAAGATTTGATCATCCTCATCCAGTTCGTCGTCATTGTGTATTTGTTCTTCACCTAAGTCTGTGTATGATCATATGTGAACCTATAACTAGCAATCTCACCACTGGTGGATGTAACGTAACCACAACGATCGGAAATTGTGCAACCAAACAGAGGGTATTAAACTATTAACCTGAAAACGCAAACGCGGGCAACCAAACACCTTAGTCCTCTAAACTTGTTTCCTGCTGAACGGGCCAATAAGAAACATTTTGGGCAACCAAATGCGGCGCATACAAACCGGCAAAAATGCGTGCCAGCAACCAAACACGCGCATAGTGTGTCGACATCCCACGGGCATCTGCAAGGCTCTACTCCGTATAGCAACAGATTCACACAATAATGATTCTGATGCAGGCCCGACTGCAAAGGCGTATTTATTAGACTACTGTGGGATACTGCCCTAGAGCAACTGTTCCGGTGATTAGATCAAAATAGAGTTCTCTCTTTCTACAATAGCATCTCAAGTTGGTCAGGCGTCCCCAGGAGTGTTTCTTTTTTGACGAAGGCAGTCAGCGCTGCTTTCAATTATTTAGAAGAAAAAGGAACAGAGAACAAGGTTCAGGTTACAAATTTACAGGTTATCCGACCACTAAAAGGGAATTACACAAATGGAAAAAAAAACAGCAGCTAAGAACGCGCGGCCCTGGAGCTGTGCTGAAAAAACTAGTCAGGTTCACGTGGTCTTCTTGCTAGGAGGCCAGCTTTCGATTTGCCAGCAGCAAGCCAGACCGCAGCTTCATCCACCACTTTGTTGAACACCATCGAGGCAGGAGAGGCAAGGTTACTGAAGATTCTAGCATTCCTCTCCTTCCACAGCGACCAGCAAACGAGCGTGATGACAGAGTTCATCGAGCGTGCTGCATCCTTGGGTTTGTTGTTGATCTGGTCAGTCCACCAAAGACTAAGCGAAGTAGCAGCAGCAGGTCTAGGATTGAAGGCAACTTGCAGTTTTAACTGAACCCGGCACCAAACCTGACAGGAGAACGGACAGTGCAACAGAATGTGGAGGCTAGATTCATTACTAGATCGGCAAAACGGGCAAAGTGGGTCACATGGCCATCCCCTCTTGAGCAAGTTGTCAGCTGTGAGACAGCGGTTTAGGCAGGCCAACCAGACAAAGAACTTACATTTCAGCGGAGCATCTGAATCCCAAACTGTTTTCGGCAAGGAGGAGCGAAGGCGTCCCTCGAACTGCATAAGATAAGCAGACTGGACAGAGTATACGCCATTGCTCGTCCATCGCCAGATTAAGGAGTCAGAGGTACCAACATTGAGCTGAACATCATGGACAAGCTCCCACAGCTCTGTGAACTGAATGACTGCAAGAGGCGATAGCGAATTCTTGAAGTGTCTGATCCATCGATCATCTGCAAGTGCCTCCTTGAGAGAGAGAGTGCCCCCAGGAGTGTTTCGATATCAGCAAGCACATTCTAACTATCTTGCAATGGCATTTCGAGGTGTGAGAGAGAGAGTGCCCGCAGAAACGTGGTTATGGAAAAAGTCAATGCTCCAAAATTCCCCTTAGCAGACTATCTCCAACACTCCTACGGCATGAGCGTAATTGCAGTGTGAGGGCAAGTATGGCACCTTCTAAATCATGTCCATTTGTGTCACTTTTGTCTGGATTTTTCCGTTTGCAAGGGGGAGGAAGTGACGAACATGTGTCTACTGACTGTCTAGCAGGTGCACCAAGCGAGGGAAAACAAAATTCGTTTCCACAAATTTTTTGGTGACTAGCGAAATCAACGAAAGTTCCAAAATTTCGATAATTATTTCGGACAAATGGACGAAATTTCATTTCAATTTGATTTTTTTAGATTCCAACAAATCAATATAAGAAAGTATACTATTAGTTAACTTGAACCCTTATCTATCCTAATGGCTTGTCCACAATAGCAATCATAGTGAGCAATGTTCGACTCCCTTGTGATTCCAAACGGATTATAAAGCACCCACAACATATTGTTCAGTATTACAAATTCCATTGATTTTCTAGTCAGCAACTTCAAAGGCACCGAAATTTTTCGAGCGAAATTCAACTCTTTCGTAGAAACTTGAAATGCACGAAATTTCTGGAAAGTTACGCGAATTTTTCCCTGCACCCACCGGCGCCCCCTCACCCCCCTACATTTTGGGCGAACATGTCCGTTTTAAGTTCATTTTTTAAAACAAAAGATTATACATATAAATGAAATTTACAATTAAATATAAAGTTCTAGACAGTCTAAATATAAAAAACTTAAGTAAAACAGACTATGCTTTCTAAACCCTAGTATTTATCAGACTCGATCACCGGCCTAGCAGGCATGGTGGAAGGCGGCGGTGCCACCTGCTGTGCGGGTTTTTTTTTTTTGAAACCTGCTGTGCGGGCGCTTGGAATGTTGCCTCTCCAAGCTGGGCCAAAAGTCTCTACTGCATAACATAGCCGTAGGGATTGTATCTTTATCCATATCCAAATGGGCCCGGCAGAAGATTGGGCCGGGGCTGTCCGTAGTTAAACCGAAGAAAGCCATTGGGGCACCATGTTCATTCCACGTCGTGCGACAAGAATCGTGCAAATATAGCAATCGCCAAATGACATCGCATTTCCTGTGGCCTGACATGGAGGAGTTGCTTTGGCCTCGATCGGCTAGAGGCAAAGCCTCCAGCAATGCCAGTGACCGGTCTAATGCTGCTGGGACGACAACGACGACGTCTCTCTGCTCCATGCCCTTGGATGCGCACAACAAGATGAATGATCGATTTGGTAATTGCATCGTCTCTGCATTTATTGATTTCCCTCTTTTTCGTCCCAATCTTCGCTAATCATTCGATCCCTCTCAACATGAAATTTACAAAGCAGCAGGTGAAGAAACATAGAGAGATCAATCGAACATCGCAGGTTCCGATTCGATCACATTTCCCCCTTCCCACAAAGCTTCCGATGCATGCCATGGCGTTCAATCCCTTGCAGAGGGAGGCCGCTTCTCAGCCCTCGACGTCGCGTGTCTCCCCGCCGTGGACGCGCGCCTCAAGGCGCCTGTCCACGTCGAGCTCGCACTCCCATAAAAATTCCCCCGGTCCTCCCGAGCACGGATCGGGAGGAAGCCTGACGTCAGAGCAGGTCGTCCTCGCCGCTATCGGAGCCGTGCTCCTCCTCCTCGCCGCCTGCTGCTGCTGCAGGAGCAAGAAGAAGACGAAACAGCAGCCTTACCATGACGCCATGCGGTTCTACGCAGAAACCTCCGGATTCAAAGGTGCGTGACGTCGTTGCTGAGAGGCTTGCCGTCGATCGTGCCGGTTCTTGACAATGGCGATGGCAATGGCGTGCGTTCAAACAGGTGACAGCACGGCGAGCTACTACACCAGCGGCGTGAAGCCGGCACAAGGGCGACAGCAATGGCAGAACCAGGTGACGGCGTCGTCGTCGGCCAACTGGCGCGTGGCGCCCACGCCTGCTCCGCCCGACATGGACTCGACGGTCTTCTCGACCCGCCGGTCGCCCGTGATGCCTCCGCCGCCTCCGCCAGTGCCAGTGGGCATCGAGAAGAACGCGTTCAGCTACGAGGAGCTGGCGGCGGCGACGGGCGGCTTCTCGGAGGCGAACCTGCTGGGGCAGGGCGGGTTCGGGTACGTGCACCGGGGCGTGCTCCCAGGCGGGAAGGAGGTGGCGGTGAAGCAGCTCAAGGCCGGGAGTGGGCAGGGCGAGCGCGAGTTCCAGGCGGAGGTGGACATGATCAGCCGCGTCCACCACCGCCACCTCGTCTCCCTCGTCGGATACTGCATCGCCGGCGCCCACCGGCTGCTCGTCTACGACTTCGTGCCCAACCAGACGCTGGAGCACCACCTCCACGGTACGTACGCAAACGCACCAAGTATATATATGTCGCTGCATTCCGTCGCATACGCCGATGCCCGTGTCAGTGCAGGGAAAGGCTTGCCGGCGATGGAGTGGACCACGAGGCTGCGCATCGCCGTCGGGTCGGCCAAGGGGCTCGCCTACCTGCACGAGGACTGTAAGGCACACACTACTCGATTCCTTGATGCCGTTATTCAGAAGTTAACATGAATCCCAAATGTTTACGCCTGTGATCCATCCATCGATCTGAACTGAAGGCAACCCGCGGATCATCCACCGGGACATCAAATCGGCCAACATCCTCTTGGACAACAACTTCGAGGCGATGGTACATCTTCATCGATCAATCGTACGTGCAATCACCAAGTTGCTTTGAAGAACAATTAAAGGATTCCTCTGCTTTCGCGTTTCATTCAGGTTGCGGATTTCGGGTTGGCCAAGCTGAGCCACGGCAACGACACGCACGTCTCGACGCGCGTCATGGGCACCTTCGGCTACCTGGCTCCCGAGTACGCCTCCAGCGGGAAGCTGACGGAGAAGTCGGACGTCTTCTCCTACGGCGTCATGCTGCTCGAGCTCCTCACCGGCCGGCGGCCTGCGGACCGGGCGTCGTACGGGGCCGAAGACTGCCTTGTAGACTGGGTACCGAGCTGCTTTTCCCCTGCGCGCGCGTGCACGGATGTTCGTTCTGTACGAAACATTTTCTCACGACAAACGTACTGCGTCGCGTTGTGCGTGCAGGCACGGCCGGCTCTCTCTAGCGCCTTGGCCGACGGCGACTACGACGGGCTCGTCGACGAGCGGCTGGACGGCGACTACGACGAGACAGAGGCGGCGCGCGTCGTTGCCTGCGCCGCCGCTTGCATCCGCCACGCCGCCAGGAGACGGCCCAAGATGAGCCAGGTCGTGAAGGCGTTGCAGGGCGACGTGCCGCTGGAGACGCTGAACGACGCGTCGCGCGGTGCCACGCTCAGCTCCGTCAGCTCGATGCCGGGTCCCGAGTACGGCCCGTCCGGGTCGTCGTCCACGTACACGGTGCAGATGGAGCGGATCAGGAAGGTGGCGCTTCCCAGCCCAGAGTATAGCGCCGAGTACCCGAGCCCCATCCCGGGGTTCGGTCACCCCTCGCCGGACAGCAGCGCCGACAGCAACGTGTGTCCTCCTCCGGCGAGCACGTGCCGGTGACGAACCAGCGGCATCGAGGATACCGGCAAGTATGAGGCGTCATACGGGATTAGGTGCAGTATAAGTACTGTTGTGTATACTGCTGGTGTGTGCGTCTTGGAAGATTCAGCACAGAACATAGTCTCTCATGTTCTCTTTAGGTTTCTGTTTTTTTTTTGGACTGCCTAGGCGGCTAGGCCCTATTTCTAACTTGCAACTTTCTGCTAAATTGCATAATTTTTAAGATGCAATTTTAGGTTCAGTAGGGCACTGAGGTCACCAAGATATAAACGCAGAAACTTGGAAATCTAAGTACGCCTCTTTTAGCTCCTAAGAACTGAACTCGATTCATTTTGTTGGATTCCAAATCCAATTCTGTTAGGATTTAAATTTGATCCTAAAAGAATTTGAGTTCCAATATAATGTTTCGATGTTGGCCGGAAATAAAAGGTACTACTTTTCTACAAACTAGCACAGTGGCCCGCCCAATGGGCGGGCATCATATTTGGAAGTATGTATAATATATATGTTGACCAGGTATACATGCTCTAGAAAATCCATGATAATGGACAAATATTTATAGTAGGATTTTATTTGTTGGCGAAAACTATGCAAAAGAAATTAGTACACATGTTTTCCTTCGCGTGGCCTTCTCCTGGTAATATAAGATTGTTTCATTAGCATATATTTCTAGATCTGGAAGCTAGTGCTATCTAGCTTAATCTTATATTTGCTTCTTCCTCTAAGAGTTATTATTATGCTTCAGGCAATTACAATGAAGCCTAATACAAATGCAATATCATTTTCTGACTCCTTCCGTTGAAGAGAAGAAGCTAACGTTAGTTTCAAAGTGAGAAATCACTGAACAACTGTGAGCAAATGAACCATATGAGACTCGCTGCCAACATAACTGGATCCAAATATGAAGCTATACAGCGGCCGTTTATTAGAGCAAAACTATTACTGCAACTGAATAACCATGTAATTAATATACCATTGCGCAAATTTCTGAACCACATTGAAGAATATGAGCAGGGAGTTACGGGCTAACCATGGCTTTCAAGAAAAGACCATTCTGCAGAACCTATACAAAAGTCTAGACATAAGAAAGGCTGTATTTGTTAAGCATCCCTTGCCCATGAGATTATTTTCTTCGGACAAAAATCATAGAGTTCAGTAATCTGGATCTTACAACCAGGGGCGGATCTAGCATCTCTCCTGCCCGGGTAGCCGCCCAGGCTTCGCGACGGCGCCCCTGCTTGCGTCATGAGTCTTTCTATAGTGATTTTATTCCAAAAATAGCATTTTAACACGTTTGCCCAGGCTTTGAAAAATTTCTGGGTCCGCCACTACTTACAACCATACATAGAGTTCAGTAATCTGAGGTCTTCTAGAAAGACTATATTTTACAATTCCACATTGCCGCAACTTGAAAAATGGGGTTATCACTTGAAATGCTGATACATATGAGCAGTTTGATAATTAATGCACCTCACTGCAGCAAACATGCTGTCAAGTATAGAAGCAAAACCTACATATTTGTAAATAGAAAACATTATTTTTATTTTACATGAATATCGACAGGATGATGGAATTATCAGGCTACTTTGTATGTATAAATATTATAGGAAAATAGAATAGGATATTATTTTGGGGATCGAAGAACATAGATCACGATACTCACTATACAAGGAGATGATCACTTTAAACGAATATGGATGTTCTAGTTTGTACATCCATGCAGCTTGCCTAGTAAGGGGGAAATACCTTGGCCGTAGGAAATTTGTTCACAATCTAAGGTAGTTGTTCATTTAAATCTTGTTTACTGAGACATAGTTCGTTGCTGGAACAAAGTATGGAAGCAACAGAGATCTATGGTGGTCGAAGGATTACATAATTAATTGGAGCTTGCTGATTAAATGTTACTGCGGGAGGCATTGCACTGCTAAATCATTGATGTTAGTATATATTGGTTCACTCGTATATAACCCTAAAATCGCCGGCATATGCTACCTTGCTGCCATGAGAACATAACTATATACATCTAAAACCCTAGAAGGTTTCAATCAACTAATCAGATGGCTAATCTACATGAATTGGAAACTGAATCACTTTTGATGATTGGCCTGAAGTAACAAATCTCCTGTAGGCAAGACCAGAAGATCTCAATTTATTTTCTCTACTGGAGATGAATGTGTAAATCTGGCAAAAAGGAAACATACCCTGAATTAAGTATCATATATTGAAATAAGCTACTTAGCTGTCCATGATTACCCACAATGTGAATCAGAATCATTATTCTGTCGAGGAAATAAAAGTGGTGGATGAAATCAAGATTATTAGATCAATTTACTTCTACATGCAATGCACCACCTAAAAACTCTATCTTGCAGGCACCTCAACGTTATAAACTGGTATTGGAGATAAACTTGTAGAATTAGAAATTATAAGGAGTGGGGCAGTTAAGGACAGAGTTACTTGCTCGCTGTGTGGTGTGTCAATGCGGTGAACAGCTAAGCTACCAGTCCACCTTAGTTTCTTCGCTCAGCAGCCTCACCGATAGTCTGCATTAAACTGTCATTTGTCTCAGTATAGACCTCATCCTCCACTGTAATAACCAATCATGGGAGCGATTCATCTACTGGGATGCAGCATGATCAGGATATGTAAGCATAGGGGAATAAAAGGTTAGATTAAAGAGGATTGGGGAGACTCGGAAGGCTTTGATTAGATGATGAGATGATACATGAGATGAATTTCTCAAATACTATACTCGTGAATGATTTCTCCCTCTCAAAATCTGACAAATTCTAGGTACATATGGGCAACAAAATTCTAGGTACCAAGAAGTGCATTAATCCTTCAGACACGAAGCAATTTTTTTTTTGTTCACCCACTTTCTCCTCTCACGCTCCTTTCTTCTTTTTAATCATGTAGAACAGAAGCATTGTGCTACGTACCATTAATTTCACACTCTTTGCTGAAAGCTGCACGGAAGCGAAAATTGATGAAAGCATGCTACCTCCTCATACTTTACTTGTCTGCAGAATATAAATTCAGAATCAATTAAAAACAGAAATATATTGAAAGAGTATATATACCGACCTTAACAGGAAATTATATCCATTGAATCTAGATAAGAGTGAAAAATCTAGATTTAAGCAAGCAAATCCTGAGAGAGAGAAAATCTCTTTGAGAACTTGGTTCATTCGCTTATCGTCCACTCTAACAAAACAAATAAAGCTTCTTCACATTGCTACTTTCAGAAAATTAATGCTACTTGCATCAATGAGATCGATCACGTCTACATATTGGAATATGATATCCGAGAAACCTAAAACTGAATGACGGGGAAGGAGGTAACTCATGTGTAACTTAAGCTGAAGGTCTATTCCTCAAAGCTAACATGTACAAAATACCAATCCGTACTCCACCTACCAGCACTCGGTTCGGCTTGAATCATCAGACAAGAAAATAAAGACCGAACGCTTGATTTCTGTGGGCACCAAATTTGTAGATTGATGGCAAAATATCCATGCTCAATCATCCCTTTCAATTCCCCTGTATCGTCTCTGAAGCCATCCAAATCGAAAAAAACGTCCCCTTCTTTCAAGGCTTTAAAACTTTGATGAACATTGTTGATGATATTATCGTTCTTTCAAAATGCAATGCGCCATCTAGCTAATCACCAACCTGACGAAATCATCATGAAGATCTTGACCAGAAGCCTTGGCCTAGCAACGTGAGGATATAAACAATGTTTATGTTTTGCATCCTTAAAGTACATTTATACAGGATTGGAGAGTGTACAAACATATATACTCATAAGGATCCAAACCAAGATATCAACCTTTTGTTGCTCCTCACCAGCTGAGTTAGCGCCTTAATTTTGATTCCATTGCGTCTGTATAAGAGAAAATCTGTATAAGAGAAAATCTTGGTTAATTAGTATCTCAAGAAACCAAACGAATTAACACCAGGAAGCTTACTGCTCAAAGAGCTTTGGTTCATTGATCTGCTCCTCTATAGCCTTGATGACGGGAGAGACTAACGACATCAGCTGGCCAGTGATGAACTCAGCATCATCGATCCTGCAGGTGTAAACTTTTAGTACAGAATAATTTATAATCGAGGCATGCAAACCGCACGTGATATGTTTCAGTGGAGAATTGACGTCAGAAACAATATGCCAACTTGACAAAGGGAATAACCATAATCATGCATGCATGTGTAGACATGTACATCTCTCAGATTCTTATTTAGTTTAACGTCTACTTCTTCCTGCATGTATGCTGCTGATCAATTTAGGCGCACGCTCCATGCTTATGCAACTGATTGTCGCCGGGCTGTGGTCGTAAAAAATTCTTCCAATTCTAACCAAGCGCAAACCATGTAACAAAGCGATCTAACATTCATGCAAACCCAAGACAGGTTATGTATTAACACTAATATAGAAAGGAGGCAAACCTCAATCCCACTAAGCTGCAGCATCAATGATTCACATAAGGCACCGGCCACCGGCCAATCAACAAACCATGAGGAAGCCTCGTTTCCCCATCTAACTGGTAGAGATCTGGGTAAAGTTTCAGATAATTAAGATTGTGTTAGGCCAACAAATCTGAACTTTACCGTGCATCGTCAGGGTGACACTGTTGAACTGATCGGGTAGGAAATTCCCGAGCTTGTTTTTACAGACAGCGTCCGCTTCCCTCGCTGTTGAATCCATCGTAGTCTTCTAAGCAGCTGCGCCTGGCACCTGTGGCCATGTCCTCATCGCTGAGACCCTCTGGCCACCGCATGTGTATATACGGTCGCCGGCGGCCGGCCGGTGGGCCGACAAAATAGGACGTACTACGTACAAAGCTAGCTCTGGGATGTCAAGGAAAATCTTCGATCGATCTAGCAGATGGTTTGGTCATTTGGTGCGTGCATGACACAACAAATGCACTTGAAGTTGGTCGGCCAGCCGTATACACTGAGACGAATAGGACCATGGCGGCGCCGACGGCGTGCCTGAGGAAATAGATTTGATTTTCTCTCAATTGAGCAGACCGTGACCTAATTAGCTAGATGCAGCATCGAAGGGGTACGAAAAATTATGTAGGGCATTGGTGGGTAATTTCCTTTAACTTTTGTGTCAATAGTTTATTTCTAAAATCCATCGGCTACCATGGGCTGTTTAGTTAAATTAATGGCCAGATGTTTCTGATTATTGTGGGATTTTCTAGCTAATTCTCTAATTTCTAGTTAGCCCATAATACACTTTTAATATATAATAGATTTCACTTCTTTTTTGTGAAACACAGTACAAATGCTCACATATATACGAATACACTCACGTCTTCGAACACACACGCACACCCTATTCCTATGATCATCTCCAAAAGATTGGTTTGTGGTCGAGGTGAAAGTATACTCGGTTACCGGCAGTCACGTAAACAAATTTTATCTGACGCTCGATTTAATGTAACAACTCTTATCTTGTTTGGATTTTGGATTATACTCCTAGGCATAATACAATAGCAGTTAAGGTGGGATGAATGCTAGCGAACAAATGGACAACTCCACTACCAAACAGAGAACACAATCGCATACACAAGTGACAAAAAAATTACATGAAAAACACTTCTTCAACTTGAGTAGTACACATGGTCGGATATAGGTGTTGAGTGTGCCTTCTTTTTAACTGCGGCACATGACATGTCAGAAAATGCGAATCATTTACAATCCAGTCCAGCCTGAGTGATTTGGACTATGCCCTTTACAGGTTACGACATGTAATGGGCTTGTGTCGCGGCCCACTACGGCAATGTTGATTAGACCCACTAATCAATAAGGCTCAAAAAGATTTTTAATGACTAAACCCAGACAAACAATACAAGATTAATTTAAATGCATATATGACATTAAGGTATCATAGGAATCATAAGTACCATGTCGCCAAGATCATACGATCATAGTTCAACGTGCACAATCTCACCATCGAAATAATAGTACAACGTGCAACATTGCACCATCAAAATAACAGTTCAACCATGGACCACTGCACAACTGGTTCACCACATTATCTTTGTTAGCAAGCATAACTTACTGATAATGATGAGGAGCAATGCCTCAATCTTTGCAAACAAGGGAGCCTGCTTATCTTCTGTTTCCTATGCCTTACTGGAAAGCTGATCAATTTGATAATAGTGGGTGTTGATAACATCACACAACTCTGCGCTTTCCCTCTTCCCCGTCTCCAATTTCGTAACAAGTTTTCTCACTTTTGATCGTAAGGTCTGATGCACGACCACACATTCCAAAAAATATATCTTGGGAGGACCTAGAATTCAACATGGGCATATATATATGTAAATTTTCATTCATCCATTGTAGGTACAAAGAGATGCATTTTGATCTCAGTCTTGTTTTGCATTGAAGAAATGTGTTTACCATTTGCAGAAAGATATGGTTCTCGAGTTAGCGATGATTCTTTGAAATCTGATTTACAATCACATCTTGTATTGGGTGGATAAGCCGCTCGTCTTGCTTGCGTTTTCTTGGATGGATCCAAAATATTAAGCTATTTATCTTTCTACTTGTCTCCATGAAAGAAACACATAAATTCAACAAATTTATTTGGGGATCTAGTGGAAATAGTTTGCATAATTTTCATATGTTAAATCCTACCTTTTATTTGAATAACTACGGGGAGCAATATGCCACATAGATTCTAGCTTATAGACACAATCTACAGTTTTGCGCAAGTAACGATGTGCATGAAAGCTTAGACAAACATATACCTACCAAAAAAAGAATTTAATTTAATTGACATGAAACCGTCTATCACGATAATAAATATTGTCCCTAGTTGGAAAGGTCCGCAACATGGAAATGACACCAAGGATTGGACACACTAACATGGAACTAGTAAATATATGGATAGTTCTAGATTTTGGTATTTCAAACTAGATGCTTTGTTTTCTGTTGTGGAGAAGTGGATCTATTTGACTACTACCATGCTAGAATAAGAGGATAAGAGGGTAGGTCTAAAATCCTATGTGCTATAGTTGTTTACCAATGGCATGCCAATAGCATTTTCTTCGGGGGAGCCTATTTTCCCTATGTTAAATTGTTAATGTGGTTTGATGGTTCGAAAAAAATCACTACATCTACGGGTTTAACGTAGGCCAATTTTTATGTTGATATTTTCAAATAGCATCCGAGCGCCATAGAGTTCTTAGCACCAGAAAGCTACTTTTCCTATAGTTTTTGTGACATTTGACTCAAGGTGGGACATTATTTTATGTGCACAGACACAACAGACAAAGAATACCACCAGATGGGTAAGTAATTAGGATCCTAAACCACGGGCTCTTGACCAATCTTGACCACAATTTTTGTGATCATGCACTTTTCAATTTTGAGAGGAGTGGTGGAGCTTGACCACAATTTCTGTGGGAGTGACAGACAAACTGTGAATATTTTTGGAATGGCAAATTAAGACTAAAGTTTTCCATCTAAACCCTCTCAAAAAATTCTCCACAAACTAGTCTAAAATTGGGGTGGGGTGGGGGGAGAGGGGCAATGGCCCCACTAACTTGTACTAAGCACCAACACTGCTTGAGAGTATTGATGAAGTTGCAACATTCGTGAGGCCCGTAAAAGGAGTATAAGGCTGCTTTGTCCTTGTCATATACTTGATATTTCTATTTTTTAAATCTATTATCCATTCACATGCCACATTCTATAACTTGCGGAATAGTGGTGAAGTCCTTCCGACAAGGATTTCCTCCTAATCTGGCTCTGAACCTCTTTCTCCATATTCTCCAAGCGATTCTTATGATCATGTGGAAAGTTGAAGGCTATGTTTTTCTTATCATCTCTAGAAAGAATGACTAATTCACAATATTATTACTTGTAAATATGCATATTTGTACATTTGTCATTTTTGTGTAGATCAAAATGCAAAGTATTTTGCATTGAGATTTTGCATATATAGGATATATCATTGAGAATATGCATGATTTATTTTAGATTTTCTGAAACTTTTAAATATATTTTTTTTTTTGAAATGAGTGAGATCACTGGAGCCCGGGATCACCAAATCTTCGCTCCCAAATAACTTTCTATATAATCATGGATTGTTGCTTTGTTATATGGGCCGATGCGGAGAACATGCTTGAGAAATGCATGCTAGATTATCCAAGACTTCTTTTTTGCGACTAGATATCCAAGACTCGCTAGTGGTATAGTGTATTACTAGCAGACTTACACAACACTGTGTCATTCGGTGGAGCAGTCAAAATCATTAGGAAGAGTTGCGTGGCAGCACGCCGTGCGCATGTACATGTGACCGATGAGTATGATAGTTCGAAACTCAGTTTTCAACTCGTTGTACCATTTTGAACATGTGACACAAGTATATGTATGGAGGGAGTAGATGAACAGAAACATGAAGAAAGAGACATAGACTGAAAAAATTGTTCAATAATTGTGACTGGATATTTAACCTTGAAAGTCATTCTTCTTGCCATGAAGTCTGGAGTGTTTATGAACAAGGTCGTCGTCTCGTTGGTGTTGTGATCTCCAACGGTGAAATCACCCCATTTTATCGACGTGCTTTTGGCCCTCGCCTTCTAGAAGGACGAAGGGTTTGGATATGGTGACCTTTTCCTTGAAAATTGTACGATCTAGACGTATTTATTAGTACACATACAACGTTAAATGTTAAGTCATGTTGATTAGCTGTGAGCTCGACTTTACAACACCTGTACAATCCGGGCGACACATGGATCCGGACCCAATGCGTGTTCGCGGGCGGAATCGAGTCCACAGCCTGTTGAATGGAGCTGAATGGTGTGCTCTCGTCCTTGGAAACAAAGATGCTACTTGCGACACCCGCCTTAATCCGGATTTGCAGAGTTTTTTGAACTGCAACATACCCACTAAGGGTAGAAAACGAAAGTGTGTAGAAGAGAACTTGATGAAAGAGAACTAAAAAAAGTGACTAAGAGCGTGATGAAGGAAAACAGAAAGTCTGTGCCGACATGTACATTTAGACCTAAAATGTATCGCACCGATTCACCTGAATCGTTTTTTATCAAGATCTTGTCGGTTGTTTTCCAATGACACAAAAATAGGCCCCCAACCCAAGTATGGCTCATAATGCACGAAAAAGACATTTGGGGGCGGGGGAGGGCCATTGCCCTCCCCCCTCTTTTCCGATGGAAGACATAAATGTTCACATATTGTTTAGTGGTAAAACAAAGCACAAAATCACAACAGAGTTACAACACAAATGTACTCTATCTTTTGTTAGTTTATTACTCTGTCTTTGTCCTTTTCCAAAAAACCATGCTACATCCAACGATCCTCACCCAAAATCGTCGCCACAACCGCATTTTTTGTTTCATCATGCCAAATAATTCTCCCATCTAGCCATCTGGGTCATGCGACAGGTTAGCCCGTATCAGGCCTTCTGGTAGTTTCCTTTCAGTATCAATGCTGAAATTACTTTGCAAAAAAGGGAATAGGATTACTAGTCAATTTTGGGCAGCGATTAAAAGTTGTAGGAAAACATAACGTGTGCACCTCTTATCAAAAGAGGACATGCGACCGATGTGACCAATGTTGTCCAAGAGTTTAATGTCTTTGGTCCGGTTACGAGTTTATTGTCTCTTGCTATTGTGACCTTAATATATTTTATTAGGTTGTTGCTATGTTTACAAGAGATGGACGGTAAATAAGATTCACCCATGTACTCCAATGTGAGATAATGTTATCTGAGGGTCCGTCCAACGAACGATAAATTACATCATATGCATTAGGTGAGTTTAAGGCCTTAATGGCCTATTGGGCCACCAGTAATATTGATGGCCATTGAACGTAGCTATTTGTCGTTACTTAAATCTAAAAATTCCCTTAAAATGTTGAATCTCAAAATCCCTTAAAACATTGATGAAAAATTTGTTTAAAACTTTGTAAGTGTGATGGTGGCCAATGCTTCATACTTGTGAATGTATTGTTGAAGCATAGTTGCTGGCATGGTTTTGGAATATTCATTTTCACATGGTATCAAGCCATCAAGGATAACCAGAAGAAGCTAACCTTCTCAGGGCGTCGATGCGCCGAGATCGACTACCTTGATCCTGTCATTAGAGCAGACACACAGGTGGCTCGCCGTGGAGTGGTTTACCTCGCCGTGTCTCCCAGTTTATGAGTTGCTAGTACCAAGAAACAAAGGTTCAGTGTATAGATGATTGTTTAGATAATTTCAAATCCAAACCAGGAGAACATCACACGATCTATGAGTTCATGCGTTGTGTTGCTTGTTCATATCGACAACACTGTCAGTAGAACGGAACAGATCATGGGGAATTCAGTTCGAGATTCTAAATGAAATCGAGATATGAGACAAAATGCACTTGAAGCCGACGATGAGTCGACGAGAGGTTCTCTAGATTGGGGAGGTGACGACAAGACACGCCAGGACATGCGACGCGAGCGAGCGTACGACGAGACCCTATGCGTGACTCCATATATCAGAGTTGATTGGGAGAAGACCCTCCTGACGGGTGGGCCCTACCCGTCAATGGGATGAAGAAGAACCGGTTTTGATTCCAAGGGGTTGTTTTCGTAAAAAAGGTCAAAATCTCCAATCAACTGCCAAGTCCGTGTTCCATGTCAAATTTGAGTCATAAAAGGAAGAAGAACCGGTTTACTCATAAAATGGTCCAAAGAGATATCCGGACTCATACTCAGAAGTTGAGTGACCAAAGTACACACCCATTTAAAATTCAGTGACCAACCATGCGACTATCTAAAAAAAATAAAAAAATTTGAACATCCCTTTACGTACTAGAAAGGCTACGTTATATTTATTTTTTTGAATTTAAGGCTACGTTATATTTTGATGAGCATGCAAGTGAAGTAATTCTACGTGTTGCTTCAAAATTCTAGCCCGTGCATCTACACGGTTGGCGACTAGTGAAATACATGAAGCTCAATTCTGCCTTAAAAAACAGTTGCGGTCTTTGGGTGCAAATAGTACCCGTTGAGATTATCCATGTACAGCTTAGATTTCTTACAAATAATTGGTGGAGCATGTTGCTTTCCAGCGGTTGCATGGCAATCACGCTCACGCCCCGTCCCTGGTGTTGGTAACTTGGTACTGAAGTACTGAACCCGGCGCCGCAGGCCCCCCTTCAGCTATGCACATCCACACTCGCTCGCGGCCGCAGGCCCGCAGCACCACCCGGACGCGTCCTCCCAATACAACAGCGGCCACGCGACCATCGACACGATCTCCAGCGTCAAGTTCCACCTGCAGGGCGAGACGAAAACCAGGCCCACTCCAGCGCGCTGGACAACGAAAATCTGCGCGCGAGAGAGCAACCGCCCTGAAATCTCCGAAAGAAACCGTGTCCGACCTCGACCCGCCCCCACCGCCGCCGGTGAAATTCGCGCGATGGAAGGCCGCACCGACATCCCTTTGTCTCCTTCCTACACCCGTGACCCTTCGGCCGCCATCGCCTGCGCTGCCGCAAACCCTAGCGTGGGGTTGACCACCGGTTCCGCCGCCGGCGCCGCACCAACTCCTAGCGTCGGTCTCACGCGCGGCCTCTTCATGGCGCCCCGCGCGAACTCCGTGGGAGGCGTCGCGGTGTCGCCTGCCGCTAAGGGACGGACCGACGTCTCGAAGCGGCCGGTGGCGGTGGCGACGGCAGCGACAGGAGCACAAAAGAAGGGGAAGCTGGATGCCGCTTCTAGGCGTGTGAGGAAGCGTCCGGCAACGCCTCCGTCCACGCCTCTGCCGCCCCCGCCTCTGCTGCCGAAGCGTCGGAGAACTCACATTTTGGTGCGCCGACATCCGATGCCCACATGGTGTTTGACCAAATTCCCCCAAAATATGAATTTTCCTTTCTTTGTCGTTGTTAGAAAAATGTCTACATGTGCATAGCTAATTGGTTTTCTTTATCATACCTTGTAATTTGAATGATGACACATATTTGTCAACTATGGGTGTTGGCTCCAACAAGTTCCATTGGTCTCAAACCAATGAAGTGCATCAAGAAGATCAAGAATTTGAACTATGCTATTTTGCTCAAGTCATGATTTTAATTTGAGGTGCATCAATGGGTGGGATGGGAGGGATGAGTGCACCTCCTGGTGACATGGGAGCATCTGAGGCATGGCTTCCGGTGTGCCTCCCATGTCTTCAGATGGTGCCCTTCGAGATAGTGCGAACACCGTCTGAGTTTCCAATTAAGAGGGGGCGCTTGAAGATGATGACGAGGAAGAAGAGGAGGAAGAAGATGAGGAGGCATGAAGATGAGCCATGATTGTGGATTTGAACTATTCTATTTTGCTCAAATCATGATTTTGCATATCTCGTTTGTGTTTGAATCATCACTTGTTTCATATTGTCAAATTGCTTTCATATTTGCCAAGCGCCGGCTGGTTGCGCGTGCTGCATTTTACCGTGCTTGGTGAAGCACTATAGCGGCTCGCTAAATTATCCAGCACTTCGTAAAGCAAAACACCCGACTGGCACGCGAAAACGCTATTTCGACGCTGGAAAAAAATAGCGCGCAGCGCCGCGCATCTGTTGGAGATGCTATAAATGCTGGTTTCGGTTTAGATTTAGTTAACACTGAACCTTCGGATTACACTCGGAAGGCACATCACAAATATTCCTAAATAGCATCGTTGAACATCACAAATCCAAATTCATAATCACAACAAGAAAAAAAGGGGATGAAGTACATAACATTTCCCTTGACTCGCTTGTCAATTCTCTCAAAAATAGTGCAGACAAGAAACTCCATCACTCCATGCCAAATAAATGCGCACAACAGGTGCATAATGAGCGTTCTCATCGCCACTAGCTGATCCCTAGTGCACCAAATAACTGAAGGTTTGGCACATACGCATTGCAAAAATACAGAAGCTCAGCTCGTCTACTCCTGACGCCTCTCCACCACGATCATCCTCGACAGCAGGACGGGGTACTGCAACGGAACAGATATAAAACACTTAATCCATACTGTTTGATCTTCGATGAGACAACTGAACTGAACAAAACCGAAGTGAAGCTACATACCGTGTGCAGGTGGATAGTGCCGATGAGAATGAGAACAGAGAAAGTAGCGACGATGATCCAATCCTGCAGTGGCACTGCATACCTATTCATTCAAGTATACAAAGTTTCAATTTTTATTTTATTTTTAAACATGGTAAAAATATTAAAGAACAAAATTAATTAAGCGAGTATTGCAAGATGATTCTCTAACTAAATTTACCAGAACCATAAGTACAAGAGTAAGGCTGAAAAGACTGAACAAAGCAAACTCTCCCAGACCGAAGTACCAAACGAACCGATCCACTAACTCCTAGCGCTCTACACACGCATGCGTGTCAGCGTGTTAATTTGCCGAATCCTGCTGCATCAATCATCATCCATCAATCCTAACAACAAAGACTTGGTCGGCAGCAGCGGAGTTGGGCTTCGATGCCGTTCCGGGCGGCGTGTGGGAGAGGGAGAGAAACTGCGGCGAGCCGGGGAGGGAGGAAGGGAAGGTGATGGCGGACGCGCAGCGGCCGAAGCACTGGCCGGTGGCTGTGGGCTGTGGCGTCGATGGCCTGCCGCCCGAGGGCGGTGCAGAGCAGGAGAAGGGGAGACGGCGCTGGCGGCGGCGGCGTTCCACGACGTGGCGGCGTGGGTGCTGCTCGCCCTGGCAATGGCCATCTCGGGGAGCGGCGACGACCGGCGCAGCCCGGTGACCTCCCTTGGGTGCTCCTCTCAGGGACGGCGTTCGTGGCCGTGCGGCCACTCATGTCGTGGGTGGCGCGCTGGTCGGACGCGGGCGGCGACGCCGTGTGGGTGGCGGCCACGCTCACGGGCAGGCCACGGACGTGATCGGCATCCACGCCATGCTCGCCATATTCGTGTTCGGGCTCACGGTGCTACCTTCGCGGGTCGCGGACCCGGTGTCGGAGCTGCTGCTGCGCCTCTACTTCGCGTCCAGCAGACTCGACGCGGCCACCATCCGCGGCGGCGGCGGCGCGCTGGGTCATCGGCCAGGTCTAACTATATTATGTCGACAGATTGAAGACCGATTTGTTTCGAATCTACTACTAACACAGCTAAACTAAACCAAATTTATGTAGCCACTCGGTCCATTCAAACCAGTGAAACAACATTGTAAAAAAACCAAACTGGAACATCACCGTGGAGAAATAAAACGGACCTGCTAATGGAGACGTACATGACCAGGACGCAGCTGGAGAAATAAAACGGACCTGCTAATGGAGACGTACAAGAAAGCGGCGAATAAAAAGGGAGGCATACTGGAGAAAAGGGTCACAAAAAGAGCACGAGACTGGTGTTAGAATTACTGAGAGTAGATAGGATATGGTCTTTGTAGTTCTCTTCATGTTACTCTTGTTCTTTTTATTCTCTTCTCTTAGTTCAACTCGCCTATACTTTACTTTTGCTGGTACTGGTGGTTGCTGTGTTTGGATGTAATAACTCTGTAGCTGTGGTTTCGTTAATGAAATCGGGGCGGAGCCCTCTTTATCTAAAAAATGACCAGGACACAGCTAGAGAACAGCCACATCACAAGAGGCACGAACCAGTCATAGGCACGAGTCATCCGCGGCATCCCAGGCCCCCGGTGGATAAGTAACATTGCAGTAATGTGAAGATTAATCAGCAAAATGCTTGAAAATGCCAGGCCCATCACAGCGTAACTCTCCCCTGAACAGGTGTTCCACTTGTCAGGTGAGGATGGGTTCGCCTTACCCATCGCCCACCCAAGCATTCCACCTCGGTAGCATAGTTTAAAAAACCGGACCGGTGACCCTCTCGGTTCGCGGTTCACCGGTTAGACCGCCGGTTCGCTCGGTTCAATTGCCAGTTTTTTAAAATTAGAATAAGGACGAAATATTATTAATCTCTGATAAAATCAAATGTATTTAGCCAACACAAGTACAGTAACTACACGAACATGCTTTGGACCAGTTCGCCATCGCAGACGCCCTGCCTCTGCGCGCTGCGTGAGGTAGCAGGTTCGATTCCTGCCCCACGCATAAAAGTTTTTCGCGCGCGCGAGGTATTTCCGGTCGGACAGACGGTCTGGTAGCTCCGGTTTTTTTGCAAAAACCGCCGGTTTGACCGCGGTTCGGACGGTTTTTCCCGGTTCGCTGCCGAGGCCGGTCCACTGCGCTTAACAGACCGGTGAGGGCTCTGGTTCTGGTTTTTTCCGGTTCAACCGGCGGTCCGGTCGGGTTTTTAAAACTATGCTCGGTAGGCGAGTGCTGTGGCCACAACGAACGGATACAACATCACCATCACCATTTCTGGAAATCGAGTCACGCGATCTGCCTACAGGTTCACAGAACATAAGAAATCAACCATTTTACACTGAGAAAGAGTAGCAAGATAATCTTACTTTAGCAATTGCGAGGACGAAGGCTTCGGACTCGTTGAGAGCGACCGCAGCCACTGGATGATAAACAAACATAAATGAGTTACAGCCCGAACTCCCAGAAGGCGAGTGATTCAGAATCGAGAACCAAACAAGGAGAGAACCAAATAAGGAAAAGAGTCAAACACCTACGAACGAACGTGAAATTTGATAAAATTAACCCTTTGGTGAAACTTTAGCAAAAAATAACATTTTTTTAAAATCTAAAACTAAAAAGGGTTAATTTTATCAAATTTCACCGAACGAACCTGGCATCGCCATCTCTGTCCGGGTGGCAGGGTGGGTGGAAACAGAGCTCGGAGCTCGAGGAAGGCGGGCGGCGGCGCACGAGGAACTAGGGCAGATGCAGCTTGATGGTGATGGGTTGATGTGATAGGACCTAGTAGTATTTTATACCGATAGAATAGGAGTACTGCTCATCGCTCCGGATTCACCCTGTGTTCTTCAATCATATTCTATAAACCAAAAGTAGAAAAGGACCGAGCCTTTTGAACTTCGCTTTTTTAGGTTAAACGGCGGCATTTCCCTTCACTGCCACTTCCTCTGTCTCTTTTTCTGAGGCAGGAGTCACTGATGGTGGAGCCCAGTACTACTCCGTACGAGTACCATAGTGTGTCCACAGCGGGAAAATGCTCCTCTGCCCTGGGCGGCAGCTGAACGCATCCCATCCATGGTCCTGGCAACTTCGCGATTCGGCACACCACCGGACGAGGAGATGTATAATGCGTGTGTCAGACATTTGTCAGCCCGTATATCGTGATATCCATAGACGAGGTTAGTGGATCCCACCTGACTCTGGCACCCTTTTACCATCGGCAGAGCAATGTCAGATGTTGCCGTTGCTCCAGGTAACTTTTTGTTGCCAGCTCTATTTAAAATCCAGTACTCTTCGACGAGAGTAGTCCTGGCACCATGCCCACCACACTCCAAGCAGACCCCATACGTTTTCTGCAGCCACAAGTGTAATGCACAGAAACCATGTCCCAAAGTGCTCTACTACTTCATTAGTATAACGTAAATAATCCTTAATGCGGCGTTTTGGGTAGTACGAGTATCTACTCCCATTCAAAAATATTTTAAAATATAAAAAAATTGGATTTTCATCTTGACATTTATGTCCACGCATAAAGTTTTGTGACGAAAATATATTTTCTATGACTTGTGTAAAAAAGAAAAAATTCTGGTGCTACAAAATCAGTTTTTAAAAGATATTTTTTATATTTTTAACACAGGCCACCAAAAAAATTCTGAAATTTTATGTGCCAGCATAAAATGTTTAAAACATGTATTTTCAAACAGTAGGAGTAGATGTCGCACTGCCCGATATGGATTTCCGCTCACTATCAGCCCTATTTAAGACCATTGAAAGTCTGAAACGCAACTGAGAGGAGTGTGCCCAGTACATCTAAAAAAAGCAAAAGAAATATCCATATCTCAAAAAAGTATACGAGTGCATATATGTATACACGTATAGAAAGTAAAAAAGAATTAAAACTCGAGATATTATTTTCCATCATTTTCAAAATTCTGGACTACGGCCTTTTCTTCTGACGGTATAAAAAGACGAAAGAAGATTCATTTTATATAAAAAATGCATCTGTGCATCTCCATATATAATGTGCATGAACAAAGTTTCACGAAAAAACAACCTTTCTTTTCGCAAAAAAATTAAACTCAAAATATTATTTTCCATTATTTTTGAGATTCAGGGCTACGACTTTTTCCTTTGCTATGTTAAAAAGACAAGAAATGCACATGTACATCTCCACGCACAATGTGCACGTGCAAACTTTCAAGGAAAAATGACTTTATATTTTGGCAAAAAATGAAACTTGAAAAGTTGAAATATTATTCCATTATTTCCAAATTATGGGTTGCAATTTTTTGTTTTGGCAGTGTAAAAAGACAAAAATAATATTTTTCTAGAAAAAGAACCCTACACATTGCAGAAAAAGAAGTCTTTTCACGAAACTTTATGCACGCACATAGAATACAAATATTTACACGAAGATTTTTTCAGAATTTTCATCTTAGAACGCATTCAAAATACGAGTTTTTATGAATGGAGTTTTGTCGGAATTTTAATTTAAAAATGCATTTTATACAAAATCTGGGCGCCCTGTGTTCAGAACCTCCATGTTGTTACTGTTCTTTTTTACCATATACTCATTGTACATCTGCTATTAATAACATATGTGTGGTTTGAACAGACAGGGAAACGAGTCCGTGCATGACCTGTATGGACACACTGTCGCAAAACATGCTGCCGAAAGCCATGTCCTCGAGGTCGTTCCTCAGCGAACCCGCATGTTGCTGGACCCCCTGCGAAGGAAGAGACACGCAACCATGGCATAGCAGCCCACCCAGTAAAAACCATAGCTCGTGACGGTAAAACGTACAGTGCCGCTTGGAGACATTAAATCGGAGACATTAAATCCTAGTGGCCCAGGTGATCATTCAATGCACTCGTATTGTTCTGCATTGCTGTTTAGGCAGTCATTTTTTAGCTTTACAAGCTCACATCCCCGCGAAAACTTCATCGGTGAGATAAGTGAAAGGACACGGATGTCGCCTAGAGGGGGTGAATAGGCGATTAAAATTTTTTATGGTTTATGCTTGAATAAATGCGGAATAAAACTAGCGTTTAATTTATCAAGCACGAAACATAAACAAGCTAGGTTAACCTATGTGCACCAACAACTTATGTTAAACAAGATAAGCAAATATGTGATAGCCAGATATATTACTTCAAGCTCGATAGCTATCACACAATAAATAGCATAAGTAAGAAGTTCAGGTATAGAAATACCGAGGCACTTGGAAACGATGATTTATCCCGAAGTTCATTTCCCAATGGAAGCTACGTCTCCGTTGGAGCGGTGCGGAGTCACAAAGTGATCTCCGAATAGCCGTCAAATGACACACCGTAATCTCCTTCGTGCCTCTACCAATGTAGAGTGCCACGAGCCACTATGGGACACTTGAGGGTGGTCACCGAACCCGTACAAGGATGAGGCACACTCCACAACTTAATTGGAGGCTCTCACCGGAATCCCGCGGCTCCCAAAGCCACAAGAATCACAAGGTTGGGCGCGACTCCACAACTTAATTGGAGGCTCCCAACTATCCCGCGAGCCACCAAAACTCCGAGATCAACAAGGACCGTCTAGGGCACTCCAAGTACCCAAGAGGACAAGCTCTAGGGCACCCCAAGTACCCAAGAGTAACAAGCTTCTCAACTTCGATTTCCACGTATCACCGTGGAGAACTCAAGCTGATGCAATGGGCAAGAACACAAGAAGTGCTCAAATCCTTCACTCTCAAATCCCATCAAAGCAACTAATGCTATTGGGGGAGAAGAGAGGAAGAACAAAGAGGAACACCAAATTCCTCCAAGATCTAGATCCAACAAGGTTCCCCTCACTTAGAGGAGAGATTGATTGGTGGAACAATGGCTCTAGATCTCCTCTCTCTTTTCCCACTAAATGGAGGCAAGAATCATGCAGGGATAGAGAGATAGCTAAGCTCAAGAAGGTCAACAATGGGGTCAAATTCGTGCTCAGCAAAAGCTGGAAGGCTGGAGGTAGGTGGAGGGGTATTTATACCCCTCCCAGAAAAAGAGCCGTTGTAGCCAGGAAAATCGGATATTCCGATATAAGTTAGGATCAGATAATCCGACTGAGTCGGATAATCCGATTCAACATATATCGGATATTCCGAACATCTCCAGTGCCGATGCAACAAAACTGGCTGCAAGAAGTCCTTAGCCAATATCGAGCAATACTTGAAAATCGGATAATCCGAATCAAGGTGGATCGGATAATCCGAAAGGCTCCAGTATGCATTGCTATTAAAGTCCTTAGCCGAATTCGAGCAATCTTGAGAATCAGATAATCCGAATCAAGGTTGATCGGATAATCCGATTCCCCTGTTTGAGCAAAACAGACAGAAACAGCAAAACCTGAAATGCAATAACTTTCTCGTTCGAACTCCAAAACAGGTGAATCCAATTCTGTTGGAAAGGTAGCGACAAGAGATTTACTACCGATAACATTTCCAACCTGAAAACGCAACAAGTTTTCCATACGAAATCCGTTTTCGGAGAACTTGGGCTTGTCATGAAGATCACAACAAGCACCAAAACCCAACAAGGAGAAAATCCAAACAAGAACCAAGAAAGATGATGAAGGCAAGTATGCAAAGGTTTGAGCTCTCTCCAACTGATACGCTAAAGCTCAATCGAGAGCCCCTCTTGATAGTACGGTATCTATCCTATAACCCGGTCTCCCAACTAGTACCACGAGACCGGTAAAATAGAAACCCTATCATACCTTTGCCTTGCGCATTCCACTTGAGCTAGATGACGTCGATCTTGATCTCTTCAAGTGGAGCACCTTTCTTGATTGCGCTTCGCTTGGTGAAGACTCAAACATTGCTCCCCCATACTCCATTATGGGAGAGCCTCTCTTAGACACATCTTCACATGAACATTATCTCTAAATGGGTGGCAAGCTTCAAGCCTAGGATTTCTTCGAGATGCTCCTCTTGAACTTGCGCTTCTCAACATGGATGACGATCAACACTTGACGTCATCGATCATGGGCCATATAAAATCTTCATTTGATGCAAGCCCATAGAAAGATACCTAACCACACATAGAAATGCAACACACATATCATGGGTTAGTTCACAAAGCTATATGGACAATTGCTTACCATACCAAGAGATACATGATCCCACTTGGTACATCTTGTAGCTTTGTATGTTGATCAATACTTGATCAACCTTGTATCTTTTCTTCTCTTTTCAATAGATGATGTCTTGAAGATAACCATGAATGATCACATAATTCTTTTCTTCAAAACATACTTGCAATATGCTCAACTCGATGATCTTGATGCCAAATACTTCATTATATCAATATATTCATGGCATCAACCTTGAATCCAACATATGGAGTTCAAGCATGGTCTATGGACAAACACTACAAGTAAAACTCAATGCAACCATTAGTCCATAGGGATTGTCATTAATTACCAAAACCACACATGGGGCGCCATGCCCTTTCAATAAGACGCGGCAGCGTCCGCTGCGTTCAGATCGTCCGCTCTCGTCCACAGCGCCCATAGGCATCTAGAAGGCTCTACACCGGATAGAGACAGATTCAGGCAGCTGATGATTCTGATGCGGGGCCGCGGAAGCGTGTTTAAGGAAAAATACAATGCTCCAAGATTCCCCTTAACAGACTGTCTCCAATACTCCGACGGCATTAGCTTAACTGCAGTGTTAGTGGCACCTCCTAAATCCTGTCCATTTTCTCTGGATTTTTCCGTTTGGAAGGAGGAGCGAGTGAGGGATATGTGTCTACTCACTGTCTACCAGGTGCGCCATGCGAGGGGAAATTTTTTATCGTTTCCGCAACAAAATTTGCCGAGTAGCGAAATCAACGAAAGTTCCGAAATTTATTTCGGACAAATGGATGCAATTTAATTTCAATTTGATTTTTTAGGATTTAAACAAATCAATATAAGAAAGTATACTATTAGTTTACTTGAACCCTTCTCTGTCCAAGTGGGTTTTTTCCACAACAGCAATCATTAGTTTTTCCTTTATTTTTATATAAAAGTGAAACTAAACAGAAAAAATACTGATCCAGGGTTCTAGTTGAAGGTCACGAGATATGAAAACGGATTACAAACCACCCACAACATATTGTTGAGTATTACACATTTTATTGGTTTTCTGGTCAGCAACTTCAAATGCACTAAATTTGTTTGAGCGAAATTCAAATCTTTCGTAGACTCTCGAAATGCATGAAATTTCTGGAAAGTTTTGAAAAAAATCTCTCCACCCCACCGGCGCCCCTCACCCCCTACATTTTGGGTGGACATGTCCATTTTTAAAAAATAGCTATAGATTAAAATTTAGTCTAAACATTAAAAACTGAAAGAAAAAACGGACTATGCTTTCTAAATCCTAGTATTTATCAGACTCGATCACCGGCGTAGCCGGCATGGTGGAAGCCGAGGTGCCAACTCCTGTGCGGCGCTTGGAACGTTGCCTCCAAGTTGGGCCATTCCATGGCCTCCTTTATTAGTTTTGCGCCCTGTCGTAGTCGTGGGAGTCAATGTGGAGGCTCATCCTCGAACCACTACTCTGACATGTTGTTGTGCTCGTACTCAACACCATGCATGCTCTAGCATCAACCGCGGACAACATAGGATAGGCGGTGCTTCCGCGATTGGCGCGATAGCGGAGGCACACAAGTAAATCTCGCCTCCCGCGCACTGACCGACGTGTGGCTCCAGGGCGACGGTGGGCATATAGGTGGATGCAACCTGACCTGATCCATGTTATGAATAGGCAACTTGTATTCCATGGTGGCCAATGGCCACAATATATAGTACATATGACTTGAGAGACAAGAAAGTAAATCTAGTCTAATACAGACTCCTAGACCAATACTAATACTCCTTAACAATCTACTCAGTGGATTCTTCGCGGCAACAATGGTATGAGCGTATGGGGCGAGGCAGCGCGGGGAGTCAACGCGTTGAAAAGTGAAATGGGTGTGCAAAAGTTGTACGTTAAAAGGTTTTTCTTCCCATAAAAAATAGAGCACCCACTCGTGGCCCCCGCAGCCTTCAATTGTACTATTGGGCACGCCGTACATAAAATCGCCCCCACTTGCGGCCCCCATAGCATGATTTCATCCGGTGCGGCCCATTATATCGTCTGAGGCTTCCAGCGCACTCCCATACCCCGTTGAGAGCCGCCTGGGCATGTCAGACGAAGCCCTTTGCGCCGCCACACTAGAACGCAACACGTGGGCCAGCCATGTCATTGAGACACCCAAAACCCCTACTTTTCACCAAATTTCATTTCCCCTGACCTCCACACGTGGGCCAGCCATGTCACTGAGACACCCAAAACCCCTACTTCCCACCAAATTTCATTCCCCCTGCCCTCCGCTCTTGTTCCTGCCCTCCACACGTATGCCACCCATGTCACTGAGACACCCAAAACCCCAAACCCCTACTTCCCACCAAATTTTATTCCCCCTGCCCTCTGCTCTTGTTCCCGCAGAACCGCCTCCGTCTCCTCCCCATCGTCGCCATGGCGCCGCCAGGTGCACTCAAAGCACCCAAAGGAAGGCGAAGGTGCCAGGGACAATGCTCGTCGTTTGCTGGCCTCTCAAGCCTCGCCCACCCAAGGAGAGGCCGGAGGAGATGTTAGAGACCGACTGGCAGTATGATTGCCTCCAGCAGTCGATGGACATGATGGCCCACAAGGCAAAGGAAGCACTTGTAGCGGCGGCAACAATAGACATGGTGCACTCATCCATTGACAAAGTCCTCTTCGATGTCTCCTCCAACTCGAGGTTGAGGCGCGCCAAGAATGAAGCAAGGTGGGTAGCCTTGACAGAGAAGACCGACAACAAACTCGAACTCGAGAAGGCGAAAGTTATTGTGAAGAAAAGAAAGGAGGATTTCATGATCTTGACTGCCGACGTGTCAAACATGGATCTGCACGTGAGGGCGAAGGCGACCCATGACATGTTTTGTGCCGCCATTTTGCAAGAACTAGGGCTTGCTACGGCGACACCGGCGACATCTATGTCCACTGTGACACCCATGCCCACATCGACATCCACGGCGATGGCTACACCATTTGATTTGTCATATAGACATTGAATTTGTGGCCAGGACTCAAATTTGTGGCCGAGAAGACCATGTATGTTCTCATTCGCATAACTTTCGAATTGCCAAAAAATATATCCGGACGTGACTGGGAAGCGACACCATCCACAGCGACAGCTCACACGGACGACACTAATAGTCCTCATACAGCGTTGTATCCGGCAGCTCACCCAGTCTTGGAAGTGATAACACCCATAGGGCGCTGATTGCGTGGATCGCACGTTCGCTGGGAGACCCTAAGAGGAAGGTATGAAGCAGTGTAGCAGCAGTTTCCCTCAGTATGAAACCAAGATTTAATCGAACCAGTAGGAGCAAGAAATCACTTCTGAAGGTTGTTGGTGGCGGAATATGGCACGGCGCAACACCAGGGAATCCGGCGCCGACGTGGAATCTGCACACAACACAATCAAACTATTTTGCCCCAATGAAACAGTGAGGTTGTCAATCTCACCGGCTTGCTGAAAACAAAGGATTAAACGTATGGTGTGGAAAACAGTAGTAAATTGCAGAGAATGAAAAGGAACAGTGTTTGCAGTTGGTTGTATTATCAGTGTAAAAGAATGGAGCCGGGTCCACAGTTCACTAGTGGTGTCTCTCCATAAAAGACAACTAACATGCTGGGTGAACAAATTACAGCTGGGCAATTGACAAAATATTGAGCGCATGACAATGCATATATATGACATGATGATTACTATGATATTCATGAGGGCATTACGACAAAATACATAGACCGTTATCCAACAACGTCTATGACTAATAATCCACCGCCAGGTTGTCATACCGAGTTCCCCGTTGGTATTAAGTTGCAAGCAACGGATAATTGCATTAAGTAATGTGCGTATTGTAAACAAATGCATTAGACCTAACGGCGTACCCTTAAGCTAAGCATCGATTATTTTATCCCTAGTGGCAACAACACATCCACAATCTTAGAAGTTATTGTCACGCTCCCAGATTACCGGAGGCATGAACCCACTATCTAGTATAAATACTCACTCTTGGAGTTACAAGCATCTACTTGGCCAAAGCATCTACTAGTAACGGAAAGCATGCAAGATCATAAATAACATAAAAGATAGATTGATAATCAACTTGACATAGTATTCAATATTCATCGGATCCCAGCAAACACAACATGTAGCATTACAATAAGATGATCTTGATCATGATAGGCATCTCACAAGATTTAAACATGATAGCATAAAGCTACTGCCATGGACCCGTAGTCCAAGGATGAACTACTCACGCATCACTCCAGAGGCAGGCATGGTGATGTAGAGCCCATCCGGTGATGATTCCCCTCTCCGGCAGGGTGCCGGGAAGAGCTTCTGAACCCTCCCGAGCTAGGGTTGACGGCGGCGGCATCTCTGAAACTTTTCGTGGATAGTGGCTCGGGTGTTTAGGGTTTTCGCGTCGGGAAGAATAAATAGGCGAAAGGGCGGCGGCTGCGGAGCCACGAGGGCCCCACACCACCTCACGGCGCGGCGGGGGGGGGGGGCGGCCCCATGGTGTGGGTGCCACGTGGCCCTCCTCCGTCTCTCCTCTGGACTCCGTCTTCGTGTTGGAAAAATAGGAGGTTCTGTCCAAGTTTCGTCCAATTCCGAGAATATTTCCAGACTAGCTTTTCTGGAATACAAAAACAGCAGAAAACAGGAACTGGCACTGTGGCATCTTGTTAATAGGTTAGTCCCAGAAAATGCATAAAAATGCTATGAAGTGTATATAAAACATGCAACAATTGGTATAATATCAACATGGAACATCTGAAATTATAGATACGTTTGAGACGTATCAAGCATCCCAAGCTTAGTTCTACTCGTCCTCGAGTAGGTAAAACGATAAAAACAAAATAATTTCTGAGGTGACATGCTACAATCATAATCTTGATCAAATAATACTATAAAGCACATGTTATGAATGAAGTGATCCAGGTCAATGGTCTATAGTTTGCTAGCAAGTAGATAATGAGCAAACAACTGAATCGTATAAGCAAAAACTTTTCACGAATAGTACTTTCGAGACAAGCATCAAAGTGTTTTGCATAAGAGTTAACTCATAAAGCAATAGGTTCTAAGTAAAAGGTATTTAACCAACACAAAGGAAGATTTAAATTTCAACAATTGCTTTCAACTTTCAACATATATATCTCACGGATATTTGTCAACACAAAGCATATAATAAGTGCAATATACGAGCATATAAAAATTGTTGCACCAAAGTTGACACTAGTGTTTGCTTCTAAGATAGAAAGAAGTAGGTAAACTGACTCAACATAAAAGTAAAAGAAAGACCCTTCGCAGAGGGAAGCATGGATTAAATCATGTGCTAGAGTCTTTTAAGTTTTTGAAATCATATAGAGAGTAAAAATAAGTACAATATGACCCCTGCCAACCAGACTTTTAAGAGCGGCTCCCATGAAGGACGTTATTTCTACCAGCAAGGCAGACCATCCCTCTTTCTCTTTTGTTTACACATGTAGATATTTCACTTTTTGTCATTGCTGACTGATAAATCAGGACAAAAATGTGAAGAGAATTAAGCGGTTAAAGTTGTAATTAATTGGGACTGGGCACCCCATTTGCCAGCTCTTTTTGCAAAATTAATGGATAAGCGGATGTATATGCCCCTAGTCCGGTGGTAAAATCTGTTTGACAGTTGACATAAAGACATCCACCCCGTCCTCATGAGTTTGGTAAACATTGACACAAAATAGGAGTAATAAAGTTTGAATAGTTTAAAGGTAGCACATGAAAAATTTACTTGGAATGGCAAGAAAATACCACATATAGGTAGTTATGGTGGACACAGATGGCATGGATTTGGCTCAAGGTTTTGGATGTACGAGAAGCATTCCCTCTCAGTACAGAGTTTAGGCTAGCAAGGTTATTTGAATCAAACACAGGATATCAACCGACACAGCAAGGCTTATATGAAAACATATTGCAAGCATTATAAGACTCTACACTGTCTTCCTTGTTAACCAAACCCTTTTACTAGAAAATATCTTGACCTTAGAGATACCAATCATGCAAACCAAATTTCAACGAGCTTTACGGTAGTTTTTCATTAATAGGTTTTAGCTACATGATACAAAAGGTTAAACATAAACTACTTGATAACTCAAAATAATTGACAAGTATCAAATTATCCAATACAATGATTTACAAGAATATGTAAGATTTTTCCATTATACCATCTACCACATGCAACATTTTCTGTTCCAACCAAACACCAATCAATTTATTTCAACATAAACTCTCCAAACAATTATAAGTGAAGCAAGAGAGTACTTTCTTTAAAAGAACTAACAGCTCTGAATAAGAGATGCATGCAAAACAGGAGCTAAAAGCATAGCAATAGCTAGATAAGAATACTCAACAAGTATAAGTGAAGAATAGGAGTATTCATATGAAAAAGCGGAGAGTGTCTCTCTCCCAATCAAGAATGCTGGGGTCCAATCAAGTTGACCATAAGAAAAATAAAATACTGAAAATAAAGCACACAGACGCTCCAAGTAAAACACATATGATGTGAACGAATTAAAATATAGTTTCGCTAGAGATGACCTGATAAGTTGCTGATGAAGAAGGGGATGCCTTGGACATCCCTAAGCTTAGACGCTTGAGTCTTCTTGAAATATGCTGGGGTGATCCATGGGAGCATCCCCAAGCTTAAACTCTTCACTCTTCCTGATCACATTATATCATCCTTCTCTCTTGACCCTTGAAAACTTTCGCCACACCAAACTCAAAGTAATTCTCATTAGAGGGTTAGTGCACAATCAAAAACTCACATGCTCTATAAGGACACAAACATGACCGTCACTTTTAACATTAGCTACTGCCACTGATGTTATATGAAGCCCTTCACCCAAAAAAGAATTTCACTCAACACTAGTAAAAGAGAGAATGCGAAAAATAAAAGACAGAATCTGTCTAAACAGAACAGTCCGCAAAGACGAATTTTTTTGAGTCACTTACGTTGCTCAGATCGAAAAACTTTAAACTAACGAAAGATGCGTACATATCTGAGGATTACGCACAACAATTTCCAGATTTAAATAATTTTTCTGTGATTTTACAGAATTAAAACGGTGAACAGAAGAAATCTGTTCATGCGCAGAAATCCAAATCTAGCATTATTTTCCTATTAGAAGCAATACTTGGCACAACAATGCGATAAAATAAAAATACAAATGAATTGTTACAGAAGTAAATAACTCCTTGATTCAAAAAGAAAAAATGCAGAAATAAAATAATGGGTTGTCTCCCATAAGAGCTTTTCTTTAACGCCTTTTAGCTAGGCGCAGAAAGGGTACTACCTAGCCGATGGAATTTACCAATGTGCGACATTTGTGAAAACAATCTCCATCCTCTAGGAAACAAAGTATGCTGGTTTGCCTCCCAACAAGAGAGTGCTAGGAAGAGTGTCAAGCGAGCATTTGAAGTGCTCCAATTTCGATTCGCTATTGTCCGATACCCTGCTTTGACATGGTCTAATGATCATATGTGGGAGTTCATGAATGCTTGCGTGATCATGCACACCATGATTACTGAGAATGAGCGCACAAATCCAGTGCAGGTATCCTCTTCCGTATGACTTTGAGGGTCCTCTCGTCGATGTTGATCGTTTGTTATTGGCAGATTTTGCTAATTTTCTCACCATGCATATGGAGATCAATGAATGCGCATATTCCGCAACTAGTTCCACCCGCAACCTATCATGTGCTATTCATTTATCATTTGTCTTTTTTGTGCAGGCCACATATGTACAGATTTGGAACAAAATTTGTAGATGCGCAAGATATAACATAGCCCATGTCCATGATTTATTTCGTATTTTTTGGAAACTCGGAAGTATGAAATCGGATAATGGGTTGCACAAAGGATTGGCCGCCATGGCCTAGTTGAATTGAATTCTATGAATAATTTTATCTTTATTTTTTTAATTATTGTGAAACTTTATTTTTTGTTGAAAACTACTCCATCCGTTTCACAATATAAAATATTTTACACCTTTTCCACATTCACATGCATACACATGTATCTAAACACGTTTTATTATATATATCCACTCATTTTAGTCCGAATCTACACAATTGGTAAAACACCTAAAACATTTTATATTGTGGGACGGAGGGAGCATGTAACATTCAAATGATTTGATTTGTATTTGAAAAAATTTGAATTAGGACAAAAAATAATATTGGCATGGCCTATTGGAGGGGAAGATGCGCCCTCCATCGGTGTCATCTCGCCATTGACGTACGTACGAGAGAGAGGCGATCGCAAGGGCGATCGAAAGAGAGGCAGCGGCCTAGGGTTTCAACCCTAGCCGTCGCCGCCGGCGCCATCTGCAGCTGCATCATCGCCGCCGGCGAAGATTTGACGGGTCCTCGCCTCCTCTAGTTACCGTTCTGGCACTAGGAGGGGTGGGGACCTCGGACCTGCGCACGACGCTATACGAAGGTCCTTAATGTTAGAGCTTGATTTTGGCTGTCATCTTCTTCGTTAATGGAGATGGTATCGTCTGCAATAAGTGATCTTCCACGCTTCGTTCGACGGCGAGATATCCTTCCCGACGTCAATGGTGGGTTTGGAAGATTAACTCTGTCTAGGTATGGTTCTTCAGATCTTGCTTCGCTAGATCAATCTTGGATTGTTTCTCATGGTTGCCGCGAGGAGGTTTGTCCTCGCAATATCTATCACGGCTACTACGTCTTCGGCAATGGTGATTCGTTCTCTCGGCTCCCAACGACGTCGACAAAGTGGCTCGGTTTTTTGTCCCTGGAATATCAGTGGTGGTGCTCTTGCCGATGTTGCTTGATTAATTTAATGGCTGCGTGCGTGCGCAAAGCCTTGGCATTGCGGCTCAAAATTAAAAAGGGAGAACGTTCGGTGGTATTCACAGGTCTGTGGTTTGGTGTTTTCGGCGTTATTCTACGGCTGCCTTCAGAATAATACAAGATTGTGTCATGGATGGAGAAAGGGCTTAAAGATCTCATAGTGTTAGAATAATGTGTACGTGTTGTTATGGTAGTATAGGATAGAGATAGGATACGTATCCATACGGTCCTGACTTGACTTGTACTCCAAGATGATCCCTGTACTCCTATATATACTCGCCCATGAGGCTCAATAATACATCCACCAATTCCGCCAATCTCATAATTCTACATGGTATCAGAGCGGCAAGATCCTTGACCTAGCCGCCGCACACACTTCCGCGCCGCGCCCGTGCGCCGCCCCCGGGGAGGTCGATCTCCATGATCTCCGCTGAGGGCCGCGCAACCCGTACGCAGGGTTCGTCCGCCGATCCGTGATCGGCTGCCCTGTAAGTCTTTTTTTCCGATCTCTTGATCGGTTTTCTTTTTTGGTTTACCGATCTTAGATCGGATTGAGCCGCCCACCGCCGTCGTCATCGCCGCGCCTCCACTCCGACCATCGGCATCGACGATCTACACCGCGCCCGTGCGCCTGCCACCTGCGCCGCCGTGCCTGCCCCGGTAGGCCGTCGCGGCCTCACGGCAGGCTGCCGCGCACCGCGGCCGGTTGCTGCGCCTTCCTCGGGAGGGTACTGCGGCCGTCCCCTGATGACGTGAAACACACGTTCGTTGGGAGACCCCAAGAGGAAGGTATGATGTAGTCAGCAGCAAGTTTTCCCTCAGAAAGAAACCAAGGTTATCGAACCAGTAGGAGCAGCAACTCTTCAGAAGGTTGTCAACGGCGCCAGAAAAATAGTGTTGTTGAGGGAGTCTGGACTGTTGACGTGGAATCTGCACACAACACAATCAAACTACTTTGCCCCAACGAAACAGTGAGGTTGTCAATCTCACTGGCTTGCTGAAAACAAAGGATTAAACGTATGGTGTGGAAAATGAGTATTAAATTGCAGAGAATGAAAAAGGAACAGTTTGCAGTTTGTGGTTGTTTAATCAGTGTAAAAGAATGGACCGGGGTCCACAGTTCACTAGTGGTGTCTCTCCATAAAAGATAACTAACATGTTGGGTGAACAAATTACAGCTGGGCAATTGACGAATAGTGAGCGCATGACAATGCATATACATGACATGTTGACTACTATGATATTTAATTGGGCATTACGACATAATACATAGATCGTTATCCAACAGCATCTATGACTAATAATCCACCGCCGGGTTGTCATCCGAGTCCCCGTTGGTATTAAGTTGCAAGCAACGGATAATTGCATTAAGTAAAGTGCGTAATGTAAACAAACACATATGTCCGTGGACATAGCATCGTTAGGTTATCCCTAGTGGCAACAGCACATCCACAACCTTAGAACTTTCTGTCACTGTCCCAGGTTAAACGGAGACATGAACCCACTATCTAGCATAAATACTCTCTCTTGGAGTTACAAGCATCTACTTGGCCAAAGCATCTACGAGTAACGGAAAGCATGCAAGATCTTAAATAACATATAAGATAGATTGATAATCAACTTGACATAATATTCAATATTCATCGGATCCCAGCAAACACAACATGTAGCATTACAATAATATGATCTTGATCATGTAGGGCAGCTCACAAGATCTAAACATGATGGCACAAAGTGGAGAGACAACCATCTAGCTACTGCTATGGACCCGTAGTCCAAGGATGAACTACTCACGCATCACTCCGGAGGCAGGCATGGCGATGTAGAAGCCTCCGGTGACGATTCCCCTCTCCGGCAGGGTGCCGGGAAGAGGTTCTGAACCCTCCCGAGCTAGGGTTGACGACGGCGGCGTCTCTGGAACTTTTCGTGGATATTTGCTCAGGTACTTAGGGTTTTCGCGTCGGGGGGAATAAGTAGGCGAAAGGGCGGCGGCTGCGGACCCCCGAGGGGCCCACACCACCCCAGGGCGCGGCAGAGGGGGGCCGCGCCCTGGCGTGTGGGCCCTGGTGGCCCTCCTCTGCTGCTCCTTCGCTCCGTCAGGTGTTCTGGAAAAATAGGGACCCCCGTGTAGTTTCGTCCAATTCCGAGAATATTTCCAGACTAGCTTTTCTGGAATACAAAAACAGCAGAAAACAGGAACTGGCACTTCGGCATCTTGTTAATAGGTTAGTCCCAAAAAATGTATAAAAGTGATATAAAGTAGATGCAAAACATGTAGCAATTGGTATAAAACAAGCATGGAACATCAAAAATTATAGATACGTTTGAGACGTATCAGCATCCCCAAGCTTAGTTCCTACTCGTCCTCGAGTAGGTAAACGATAAAAACAAATAATTTTTGAGGTGACATGCTACTATCATAATCTTGATCATATAATATTGCAAGGCACATGTAAATGAATGAAGTGATCCAAGTCAATGGTCTATAATTTGCTACAAATAGATAATGAGTAAACAATGAATCACACAAGCTAAACGTTTTCATGAATAGTACTTTCGAGACAAGCATCAAACAGTTTTGCATAAGTGTTAACTCATAAAGCAATAGTTTCTAACAAAAGGTATTTAATCAACACAAAGGAAGAATTTAGTTTCAGCATTTGCTTCAACTTTCAACATATTTATCTCATGGATATTGTCAACACAAAGTAGTATAACAAGTCCAATACATTGCATATAACGCATGTTGTAACAAAGTTGACACTAGTGTTTGCTTGTGGAAGACAGAAAGAATAGGAAAACTGACTCAACATAAAAGTAAAAGAAAGGCCCTTCGCAGAGGGAAGCAGGGATTAAATCATGTGCTAGAGCTTTTAGGTTTTTGAAAGCATATAGAGATTGCATAAAATATTTGATACTCCTCCCAACCTTGCTAACACAAGCCATGGCTAACCGAATCCTCGGGTGCCTTCCATCAATCACATACCATGGAGGAGTATCTATTTTTGAGAGGTGTTTGTTAATTGTCAACGAATGGTAGCGGGTGAGAACAGTATTCTACCTGTCGAACGGACTTTTAAGAGCGGCTCCCATGAAGGACGTTATTTCTACCAGCAAGGCAGATCATCCCTCTTTCTCTTTGGTTTACACACATTCAGGTATTTCACTGTTTGTCATTGCTTACTGATGAATCAGGGCAAAAGTGTGAAGAGAATTAATTGGTTAAAGTTGTAATTAATTGGGACTGGGCACCCCGTTGCCAGCTCTTTTTGCAAGTTATTGGATAAGCGGATGTATATGCCACTAGTCCAGGTGTAAAAGTCCACTCGACAAATAGAATAAAGAATAACCACACTAATTCCTCATGAGCTAGTAAACATTGACACAAAAAGGGAATAATAACATTTTGAATAATTTAAAGGTAGCACATGAAAAATTTACTTGGAGTGGCAAGGAAATACCACATATAGGTAGTTATGGTGGACACAAATGGCATGGATTTTGGCTCAAGGATTTGGATGCACGAGAAGCATTCCCTCTCAGTACAGAGTTTAGGCTAGCAAGGTTATGTAAGCAAACAAGAATATCAACCCGTACACCAAGTTTTATATGACAAACATATTGCAAACGTTATAAGACTTCATACCGTCTTCCTTGTTAACCAAACCCTGTTATTAGAAAATATCTAGACCTTAGAGGTACCACCGATGCAAACCAAATTTTCAACAAGCTTTACGGTAGTTCTTCACTAATAGGCTTAACTCATGTGATGCACAATTTAATCATGATCTACTTGTTAACTCAAAACAATTGACAAGCATCAAGTTATCCATTTTAGTGATCTACAAGATTAAGCAAGTTTTTCCTTATACCAATTACCACATGCAACATTTTCTGAACCAACCAAACACCAATCAATTTATTTCATCAACTCTCCAAACAAATATAAGTGAAGCAAGAGAGTACTTTCTACAAAAGAAAGCTAATAGCTCTGACAAGAGATACATGAAAACAAGAGCTAAAAGCTGAACAGCGCTAGATATGAATACTCAACAAATATAAGTGAAGAATAGGAGTATTCTCATGAAAAAGCGGAGCGTGTCTCTCTCCCAATCAAGAATGCTAGGGTCCAGTCAAGCTTTATTGAAAATAAAAATGCAATACTGAAAATAAAAAGCACACAGACGCTCCAAGAAAAGCACATATGATGTGAAAGAATTAAAATATAGTTTCACTAGAGATGACCTGATAATTTTGACGATGAAGAAGGGGATGCCTTGGGCATCCCCAAGCTTAGACGCTTGAGTCTTCTTGAAATATGCTGGGGAGATCCATGGGAGCCTCCCCAAGCTTAAGCTCTTCACTCTTCTTGATCCTATTATATCATCCTTCTCTCTTGACCCTTGAAAACTTCCGTCACACCAAACTCAAAGTAGATCTCATTAGAGGGTTAGTGCATAATCAAAAATTCACATGTTCTGTAAAGACGCAATATGATTTGTTACTTTAAACATTAGCTACAGCCACTGATGTTATGTGAAGCTCTTCCACCCAAAAAAGAATTTCACTCAACACTAGTAAAAGAGAGAATGCGAAAAATAAAAAGGCATAATCTGTCTAAAACAGAACAGTCCGCAAAGACGAATTTTTTCGAGGCACTTACGACGCTCAGATCGAGAAACTCTGAACTAATGAAAGTTTCAGACATTCATAAAGATTACGCACAAAAATTTCAGATTTTTTAACAATCTGGTGATTTTAGGAATTTCGTACAGTGAACAGCAAAAATCTGTTTCTGCGCAGCAATCAAAATTAAGCATCATCTTATCATTAGAGGCTACTCTTGGCACAACAATGCGAGAAAATAAAGATACAAAGGAGTTGCTACAGAAGTAAACAAACTCCTTGACTAATACTGAAAATAAAAGATAATGGGTTGCCTCCCAAAAGCGCTTTCTTTAATGCCTTTTAGCTAGGCATAGTGATTTTTATGATGCTCACATAAAGATGAGAGTTGAAACATAAAAGAGAGCATCAAGGAGCATATATAAAACATGTTTAAATCTAACACTCTTCCTATGCATAGGAGCCTTGTAAGAAAACAAGTAAATGAAGCACAAAGTGACTAGCATAGGAAGACAAAACAAGTGCAACTTTAAAATTTTCAACATAAAGAGAGGAGACTTAATATTATTGTGATATATGAAACCGTGTCTCCCTCTCACATAATAACCAGTAGGTTTTAAAGAAACCATCATATAAAAGCAACACAAGAGAAAGCTCAAAACTTTCATGACAAAGAGAGGAAATTTAATAACATGAAGATTTCTATAACCATATTTTCCTCTCTCAAAATAATTTTCAGTAGCATCATGAATAGACTCAACAATATAGATATCACATAAAACATTCTTATCATGATCTATAAACGCATAATTTTTATTAAGCTCAGAAATAGTGGGGTTATCAAACCCACTTTTGACAATAATAGTATAATTAATATCATTAGGCAATATAGGACCATCATCAAGAGCATTATCATATATAATATTAGGGAGCACATTTTTCCTTTCTGCAATTTCCTCTTTTACTGAGTCAAGGAGGTTGTTTACTTCAAATTTATCAAAAGGAGATATTTCAATAGAATCATGACATTCAAAAGTATAGCATTCTTCCTCCTCCAAGCTTGGGGAACTAAAAATATCATTTTTATCAAAACCAACTTCCCCAAGCTTAGAGCTTTCCATGGCATTAGCAATAATGGTGTTCAAAGAATGTATGCTAATAACATTGCTACTATCATGATTGTTATGCAAATAAAGTTCCATAGGCTTTTTAATCTTCTCTTCGAACACTTCATGTCCCAACTCAAGATAAATTTCATAAAGCTCTCTCATGTTGTTTTCAGCCATAGGACTAGTTTCAAGGAAAGTAACCATTGATATCAAGTAAAGAGCTAGACATAATAACTAACAGAAAACAAAACTGAAAATAAACTAAATGCAAGTAACTAATTTTTTTGTGTTTTTGATAATTGAAAGCAAACAAGATAAAATAAAATAAACTAAGCAAGACAAAAACAAAGTAAAGAGATTGGAAGCGTGAAACTCCCCTTGCAGAAGACTGCTGTCTCCCCGGCAACGGCGCCAGAAAAATAGCTTGATGACGTGAAACACACGTTCGTTGGGAGACCCCAAGAGGAAGGTATGATGTAGTCAGCAGCAAGTTTTCCCTCAGAAAGAAACCAAGGTTATCGAACCAGTAGGAGCAGCAACTCTTCAGAAGGTTGTCAACGGCGCCAGAAAAATAGTGTTGAGGGAGTCTGGACTGTTGACGTGGAATCTGCACACAACACAATCAAACTACTTTGCCCCAACGAAACAGTGAGGTTGTCAATCTCACTGGCTTGCTGAAAACAAAGGATTAAACGTATGGTGTGGAAAATGAGTATTAAATTGCAGAGAATGAAAAAGGAACAGTTTGCAGTTTGTGGTTGTTTAATCAGTGTAAAAGAATGGACCGGGGTCCACAGTTCACTAGTGGTGTCTCTCCATAAAAGATAACTAACATGTTGGGTGAACAAATTACAGCTGGGCAATTGACGAATAGTGAGCGCATGACAATGCATATACATGACATGTTGACTACTATGATATTTAATTGGGCATTACGACATAATACATAGATCGTTATCCAACAGCATCTATGACTAATAATCCACCGCCGGGTTGTCATCCGAGTCCCCGTTGGTATTAAGTTGCAAGCAACGGATAATTGCATTAAGTAAAGTGCGTAATGTAAACAAACACATATGTCCGTGGACATAGCATCGTTAGGTTATCCCTAGTGGCAACAGCACATCCACAACCTTAGAACTTTCTGTCACTGTCCCAGGTTAAACGGAGACATGAACCCACTATCTAGCATAAATACTCTCTCTTGGAGTTACAAGCATCTACTTGGCCAAAGCATCTACGAGTAACGGAAAGCATGCAAGATCTTAAATAACATATAAGATAGATTGATAATCAACTTGACATAATATTCAATATTCATCGGATCCCAGCAAACACAACATGTAGCATTACAATAATATGATCTTGATCATGTAGGGCAGCTCACAAGATCTAAACATGATGGCACAAAGTGGAGAGACAACCATCTAGCTACTGCTATGGACCCGTAGTCCAAGGATGAACTACTCACGCATCACTCCGGAGGCAGGCATGGCGATGTAGAAGCCTCCGGTGACGATTCCCCTCTCCGGCAGGGTGCCGGGAAGAGGTTCTGAACCCTCCCGAGCTAGGGTTGACGACGGCGGCGTCTCTGGAACTTTTCGTGGATATTTGCTCAGGTACTTAGGGTTTTCGCGTCGGGGGGAATAAGTAGGCGAAAGGGCGGCGGCTGCGGACCCCCGAGGGGCCCACACCACCCAGGGCGCGGCAGAGGGGGGCCGCGCCCTTGGCGTGTGGCCCCTGGTGGCCCTCCTCTGCTGCTCCTTCGCTCCGTCAGTGAGTTCTGGAAAAATAGGGACCCCGTGTAGTTTCGTCCAATTCCGAGAATATTTCCAGACTAGCTTTTCTGGAATACAAAAACAGCAGAAAACAGGAACTGGCACTTCGGCATCTTGTTAATAGGTTAGTCCCAAAAATGTATAAAAGTGATATAAAGTAGATGCAAAACATGTAGCAATTGGTATAAAACAAACATGGAACATCAAAAATTACAGATACGTTTGAGACGTATCATCCCCCTCGGATTGTCTTCGTCGTCATCGCCCGGGACTTCACCGACAACGCCGTCATCGACTCCGATCTACACGTAGTCCCCGTCATGGCGCATACGGCGCACCGTCGGTTTGATCAACCGATCTCGCGCCCGTCTACGCCAAGCACGTCCCCGAGCACGCGCCAACCACCGATCGAGCTACGGGCTGCCGCTGCGTCGCCCCTACGGGCCGCAGCGCCGCCGCCTTGGTCTGCGCCTACCAGCAGCCAACGCGCCTCCCAAGCGTGTACGTGCCGGTGGCCTCCAGCCGCTGCACCGACTCGCGCCTTGTAGCTATGCCGGCCCCTCGGGTCGTAGCGTCGCTGCACGCAGTCTTCTTCGCTGTCCCCGCGCATCGACGGCCTCGGCTTCCACCTCGCCATCTCCACGGCGCGGATCGCCGCCGTCTGCGCACGGTCTTCGTCACGTCGCCGGGTTCTTCCTCAACTCCCTCGAGCACCGCCGCCGCGCTTCACAGGGTAACCTGCAGGGCGACTTCTCGTTGTCGCAGGTCCCGCCAACTACCCCATCATCGATCTAGGCGTCCCGCATGACCACCCCAGGTCACCGCTGGTTCCGCCGCCTTCTACGTCTACGTCCACTACAACTTCATCGCCAGCGTCATCGCCTCCTCCCCGACTACACCACCTGCTACTCTACTCCGACAATCGCGGACAACATCGGCATCTCTCCCTCGCCGCTCTGCGCGTCGCAACTGTCGTGGAGTCCTCCTTTGCTAGTCTTTCTCTGACATGGCGACAAGTTTATGATGGTCCCTGCCCCTCGCACGCCTGGTACTGGCAACACCGGGAGTGCCTTCGTCCCTGACGCGTTCCCGAGTCTGGCAAACTCGGATCGGCGCCTCGTCTTTATCGGCTTCGACAACGTCTTCTACGGCATCGACCCCTCTACGACCGCCTCGACCGCGTCACCGACGAGTTCTTCTTTGCGTAGTCAGTTCTGGCAAAACCGGAGTATGCCTTCGTCCCCGACGTGCGCCTAGTTCTGGCAAAACTATGGCCGCACCTCGTCCTCGACGGCTCGGACTGCATCGGCTACGGCGTCGGCCCCATCTTCGACGATTGCCTTGACGCGTCTTCGTCATCCTCCTCGCGCACTATGCGCATACGGCTTCATGTGCGGCTTCCTCGACACCGGCCACGACATCGACCACGGCGACCCCTCGCGCGGCTACCCGACCACGGCACCGCCCAACGCTCTCGGCTCCCTCGACATCGGCACAAGGGCTACCACCTCGCTTGAGCATCATCAGCGTCCTCTACAGTCCAAGCTTCGCGCCGCGACACTCCCACTCAGACTGCGGGGGGATGTCAGCCCACTGGATCTACTTCGGTTTCTCTCCAGTCTGACCGTCCGCGACGTTCCAGTTGTTCACGGTGCTCCCGCTACGACTGCAGGGGATGTTAGAGTATATGTGTACGTGTTGTTATGGTAGTATAGGATAGAGATAGGATACGTATCCATACGGTCCTGACTTGACTTATACTCCAAGATGATCCCTGTACTCCTATATATACTCGCCCATGAGGCTCAATGATACATCCATCAATTCCGACAATCTCATAATTCTACACATAGATATGCTCGTCTCTTTTAGTTTTATTTTTGTAATCGACGTAATCTTGTACTCTTTGCTGGTTTAATATATGTGGAAAAATTCAAAAAAAAAATCTCGCCATTGACGTCCCGTTGGCGCTACTACGTGAGGTCGCCGCGTGGTCTTAGCATTTTAGCAGTTAGCGTGTTAGAAAGTGCCATTAGTATACCAAGTTACCAACCATAAACAGGCTCCGAAGATTGCCTCGCGCAAGGTGACAAACTGTCTCCCCCGATGGATGGTGGTCCACATCATACGGTCTGTTTCGTTGCTAGCTGCCACCTTCAGCCTTCTCTTTTTTTTGAACGGTCTTCGGCCTTCTCAAAAGTGGCTCAAGTTTGAAGAGGCCGAGCTACACGCCAAGGTGAGGAGAAGATGAGATAAAAGTGGAAGTAGGAAAGCAACACTGGACAGTAGACAGGGACCAGTACCTTCCCGTGCTCCTTTGCGTGAACCCGTCGATTCTGGCGCGGAACTAGCTTCCGTTCATTGCCTCCGCGCCATTGCCAGGCAGCCCACCATGGGGGGATCCTATGTCGCGCTCCATGCGAGAGAGAGACGGGAGCTCAACTCACTCTCGTCTTTCTCCTTGAATGGGCCTGGGCCAGCGCGGAAGTAAGCATGCATCTCGTATCGAGCGACAACACGCTCTTGTTTCTTTCCTTTCTGCTTCCGATTTGTTTTCACATTTTTCTCATGTTCCTCTATTTTAGAAATGTTTTAAAAGATTATAAGTTGAACAGTATTTTTAGTTTATCTTACAGTATACAAAAATGTGTTATCGTGTGTTTACTTTGTAAAAAATCCACATCAATTGAAAGGTTAAAAATAAATCTCGGGACGAATTATAGGCGAACCAAATATTTTAACCATGGAAAACAGTTCATCCATACTAAAAAAATGTTCGGAGATAAAAAAGATCATGGAGTTAAAAAAATCACGTTACTAAAAAAATTGCTCACATTTGTTCAAAAAATGTTCACGTTACTAAAAAAAATTGCTCACATGTTCAAAGAAGTGTTCACCGTGTTCCAAAAATGTTCAAAGATCAAAAAGTTCTTATTTGGTCTAACCATGACCCATGAATATGAGTAATTCTTAATTTCTAATAATTTCGAACACGATATTTTCCTATTTTTTTGCAATTTGTTTTGCTATTTTTCATTTATTTTTTGGGCTTCAAAAGGGTTTATTTTCAAAATCTAAATCATTTTAAGGAAAGAACCTTTAAAAAATCTGAACCATTTTCAAAGATGAACAGTTTCTAAAAAATTAACCGTATAAAAATGAACATTTTCAAAATCTGAACCATTTTTAAAAAATGAATATTTTCCAAAATCTGGACCGTTAAAAAACAATTTGTTAAATATGATTTTTTTTCAAAATCTCAACCCTTTTGAAATGAAGCATTTCTCAAAATCTGATCTACTTAAAAAAAAGTTATTTTTCAAATATGAACATTTTAAAAATGTTCATTTTTAAATTTGAACATTTCTATATCTAATTTTCATAAATGAAAAAATCGCTCCAATCATGTGGGAAAGTTGCATGCAGAGTGTTTTTTTCTTTTTGTGTGACATACTCTTGTCCTTCTTCCTGCGTGCCCCACTTAATTTTATTTTTATATTTTGCCACGTACAACCTCTGCTCAAATTTGTCCAACCTGTTGCTATAGTATAAAATGGTTTACCAATCATAAAAAATGGTTAATGATAAAATGGTTCTTGGTTAAAAAATATTCATGCATTTCTGGAAATTAATTTTTTTCACCTATAATAAAAAGTGTTCACAATAAAAATGGTTCATAATAAAAATGTTTCACGATAAATAGAAAATGTCCGCGTATAACAAAAAATAGTTCAGGAGAAATTTAAAAGTGTCCACTGTTATAGAAACAGTTCACCATAAAAACAATTCATGTATTTCCAGAAATTAGAAGTGCTCACCTATAAAAAAATGATTCATGGTAAATTGAAAAGTATTTACCTATAAGAAAAAATGGTTCTTGATAAATTACAAAGTGTTCACCTAGTAATAAAACTGTTCACGACAAAAAAATTTATCCATGTATAATAAAATGTTCACGATAAAATGTTTACAGAGTTCAAAAAAGTGTTCACGATCCTAAAAAACATGGAGAGCTTCGAAAACATGGGTGAAAATAATATATTCAAGTGTTTGAAAACATGGTTCAAATATTGTTCACGAGTTCTAAAAAATTCTCATGGGATCGAAAAAATATTCGCCCAGTTCATAAAAGTGTTAGGGGATTTTAAAATAAAACTAATTTTTTATTAGGTTCTACATACGGGTCCGAAATTTCCGCCGATTAAAAAAACTATTCACTTGTTCGCAAAAATGATTAAGGGCTAATAAGAAAATATATCATGTATTACAAGAAAATGAATAAAAAATAAAAAGGGAGGAAATAAAAACTATCGTAAAAAATACAGAGAAAAGAAACCTGAAAACGCAAAAATAAATAGATAAATGTAGAAACAGAAGAGAAAAGAAACAATAATGATAACAAAAAAGAAAACAATAATGATATGAAACATAAAAAGCGAAATTATTTTTCGGTACCTGTTCTAGAAGTCAACGTCGAAAAAACAACTACCTAGTCGAATCAAACTTGGAAATTGGTAAGCACCGAGATGGGTTGGCCCAACAAGAAACCAACTGCAGGCGAGGCGAAGTTACAACTCGCAGTAAGCGATGTATAGTGGTTGCTCACCTTGGCACAACTATTTCACACGCACCGACGTCGGTCGCCCAAGCACAACGCCTGGGTGAGTGCACGAGGCACGAAGTACAACAAGAGATGAGAATACAATTGAGTCTCCAAAGTTAGAGTTTAGTTTTGATCTTCGCAGCAGCATGGACGAGGTGGCAACGACGATGATGCATTGGAATAAGGTCTCTGTGGTCTCTCCCTACATCTTCAATGTTTCTAATGTTTGCGAAGGGCGATTTTGTTTTTGACAATTTGTGTCGTTCAAAGGAAGCTATTCACTGGTATGTGGTGGGACTTTTTCGATCTCTTCATTCGTTTGGGTCTACGGTATGGTTTGATTTCTCCAACTTTCTGGATTGGTGGTGAAGGATTGCAAGTATGTGCTGCTTGCGGTGTGTCCCCAACCGATGTTTACTTCAGCGATTATCTGATATAGTTGTTTGCGGGTGAGTGACTTTTGCGGTCTTTTATAGTAGTTTTGTTTGGTGAGTGTGTTTGCAGGTGTCCCTATCTTGTGCTAGTGCATGTTTAAAAGCTCCGACAGATGTTGAATAATGGAGAGAAGAAGACGACCAATATGTTTTTCTATGTATTTTTGTTTAGTACTGGGCGTGTTGGATCGAGTTGTATATTCTTTGTACAAGTTGTTATTTTTCTCGATAAATATCAAATATAAGATGCCTTTGGGTGTCTTTTCTAATAAAAAAAGAGACACTGATAATCATTTCTGTACAATTACAATGTAACTATGAAGGGAGGTCGGGCGTAATCTGTGCGCCTGACTTTTGGTTCGTACTAGTGTCACTGGGTTCGTCCTCATCACAGCAGTACCTTGGCCCAAACCATAAGGCGCTAGCCATGAACAAACAGATTAACATGCACAAAGCATAGGCCATGACTTTGGACCATGTGTGCGTCGCCTCCCTCGCGAAAGCATGGCCGAGAGTTCCTCCAAAAAGGAAACTGAGGGCGTAAACGACCAGGAACATAAGCTGAAAGGTTGAAAAACAGGCAATATGTAAGAATATGATAGACAACACGTACTGAGGCACTGAGCGCGTGACAGGAAGATTACACTGAGAGAGAAACGAACCGTGGGCTGGTAAAAAGGCAACGGTATCTTGTCGGCTGCGGCGAATACAGCGTAATATTGGTGAGCGTCATCGAAGTAGGCCCCCGTCCTCCTGTTGTACCAGTACCTGCCGTGCTTGCCCTCGACCATGGCGAACGGCATCCGGCTCAGGAGCGAAGCGTCCAGGTGGCGGCCTTGGTGACGACGACGTAGGGGCACCACGCTCCACAGACGCAGCATAGCCTTCTCTTGCCGGCGGCCCGGACGGTGACCATGCACTTGGGGCACAGAGCGCGATGGCCGCACCGTCCGGTGGCTACCCACTCCAAGGGCTCCAGGCATACCTTGCACACGGCGACGCCTTGTTCTATGTCCACCATGCCGGCTTGTTCCATCCTGTATAAGCCTCTCGAGCTATGCACTACTGCAGCGGGTTTCGATATGCACTCTACTGCAGCCGCTTATGGTTTCGTACGTTCTACGTGTGTGTATATATAGACGATGAGGGGAGGGAAACCAGAATACCAGATCCGACTCCGAGATGCACAACAATCCGTTCCGGGTAAGGGCTGGGAACTGGAAACCGTGTCCGAGCGTTAATTCTCATGTTTTTTTTTCTAAACGAGAAGGTATAACGATCTCTATTTACCGGAGTATATAACGTGTGTATAACGTTAGAAAAAAAAAACAACGAAGTGAATGAAACGATCCCAATTTTCCTGCAACATTTTTTTTTTGAAAGAAGGGAGTACAGATCTGCGTACAAACAAGAATACAGAAAGAAATACAGACGCAAACCCGTACAGAAGTGCTCAGTAGAAAGCACTACAGCAGCGACGAAGCCACTGAACCACCAAAGCTCGTCGTCACCGGCGAACGCCAGAGAAGAAGAAGCCGATCCACCTGCCGCCTGGAAGAGGGGGACCTCCAACAATGAAGAAGACCGCATGATCCACTCGCCGCAAGCAGCAAGATCTTGTCGATGAACAAGCACGGCCAAGCCGCCCCACGACCAGCTCCAACACCGCCTTCCACCGGGGCGGCGAAGCCGTGCCAGAAGAACCACCTTCATCGCGCCAACTTTCCCAGCGCCAACGCTGAGCACCAAACCCCTCCACTCCGGCACACCACCAGGTAACTCCTCTCCTCGCCTCCACGGCCGGCCGGAGAAGCCACGAAGAAGCAGACGCTAGAGGAACCAGAAGCAAGCACGCCGCCACAGCAACTCCCCCCCCCCCCCCACGCCACCACGGCCGGCTAGGGGAGCCCGAGGCACACGCCCGCAGTACCTGCTCCAGATCGAAGCTCCATGTCCTCGCGACGACGCCGGAGCTCGCATCGCCGTGCCGGCGAGGACCAAGCACAAAATCCACCACAGGGAGGTCACCGCCGGATCGACCGCCAAGCTTGGACACGAAGCTCGCAGATCCACCACCGGCCGCCGCCAAGCAGACCACCGGGCGCGGATCTGAAGCCCCTTTATTCGCCGCCGCCTCCACCATCACCGACGGCAGAGCAACGAGCAGCACGAAAACCGAAGCTACCTAGCTACACCTAACTAGCAGCACACAGATCCCACCGGCGATTCTACCCCCCACCCCCTTCCGACGGCACCAAGGCCGACGGAAAGAAGGAGGCCGGCGGAATCGCCGGCGGAAAGGAAGATCGCCTTCCGGTCGCCTTTACTGTAGAGGGAGGGGACGGGAGCGAAGCGATACTGGTTGTTGTATCTCGCGTGAGAAACTCTTCCTGCAACATGTTATCAGCACTGGTCGTAGACGTCCTCATCTTCGTTTTCCCGAAATGGGGAATCCTGCCCTATGTATCAATCGATACATATTGCCATTTTATTGCATTAATTAACCACTCACAAAAGATTTGCCTATGTCTCAAGTGACTGATTTTTGCTTAAGTCTCGGTCATCTTAGAAATGTGCAACGGTAGTTCAAAAATAAGTGCAATTGCACTTTTCTGTCCAACTGTTGTTACACTTTTATAAAATGTGACTGAGACTTAAGAAAAAAATCAGTCAGCTGAGACTTAGCAAATCCGTTTAAACAGAGAGTAGAACCAACCAGCTAGAAAGCAAAAAGTTTAAAAAAACGGCAATAAATCATCATATATTCTATTGTCAAACCGCCAGACGCACCGGTTGAACACTTCAAACGGTTGCACGGCAAAGTCTATGGCTTGTCGCTTCTCTAGTTGGGCAGCAAAAGTGCAGTCGGCCTGGCTTCACACCCCGTAGCCATCGACAACACTATCTAGGCCCCTCCCGGATCAGGCATCTGGGTGCGTCACATCCATTAGGTGGGGGTCAGCCACTCTCCACCGCCGAAGACGGTCACCGACTGGACGCATCAGTAGGGCCAGATCAAGCCGATAGGTCCCGCGGCCGTGTTACAGTGCCATGGACGCCGTCACCACCAAACAGCCAGACCCGCACCCCCTTCACGTGCCATCCCCGTGAGGTCCCGTCGCCATGACCCGCCTCCGTCCGACCACGGAGTCGAGGTCGCCGCCGTGCCGCCCGAATTCGCCACCACTGCCACGAGGGCTGCCACCGCCGTTGGCACGGGAATCGCTGCGAAGCCACCACACCGTCGTCGAGGAATACCACACCACCGCGCGCCTCGCCTAGCACGACCCCCCTCCAACCTCATAGGCCCGCGCAAATATCTTTCGCGCGAGGGGGAGCCGCCGCCGACGCCCGAGCTTCGCCCCGACGACAGCAAGGAGGGGGAAGAGGTGGGGAGGAACTGAGAGAGGTGGCGGCGATGAAGCTCTTGGTCGCTCACGGGAGCGATGCTGGAGCAGCTAGGGTTTTCTTCTTGTGGCTAACCGAATAATCATCTCTTGGTAAAATAAGATGCAGTGGTAGATCCCTCGTAGAAGTAAAATTGACAGCAATGCTAGAGTTCGTAGAGATATTCAAATTCCATCAAAAGGAAAAGGAAGACATCAAATAGACCGACCGATGGCATTAATGCGATCCTGGTAAATGATGGCGATGGCAGTTGCCGCGTTTGTTTGCTCGATGCAGGATGTGCCGCGTTTCGTTTTCCTTGGCCATATTCGTGGACATGGCGCGCTCCACTTGAACCTGGGAAGTGGAGTTCTCCTCCACGACACGACAAGGAACCTCACGCTTTGATCATTACGGATTCGCCCTTCACGCTTATCATCCGTGCCAACGAATTTCCCATTACATATATACTCCGATACTCCGGAATTCTATCGTTCTCGTCTGCGTAGTACACCGTGTATACTTGAGCTGCATGTGCCATAGTCTACAACCTGTGCCTCTTCGGTACTCTAGAGAGAAATCTTTGTTAGTCCACATTTGTCAAAACCATCTGTAACCCTATTATGAGTAAACTCTCTTCACATGGAAGTAAGAGATTGTCCGCAAATACGCGAAGCGAGCATTTGGTGTGCTCCAAGCTAGATTTACGATTGTATCATTCACTGTGTTGGTCCCTAGAGCAGATGTGGAAGATCATAAATGATTATGTTATCATGCACAATATGATTTTTGAGTGAGTGTAATGCTAACTTGGTGTTAAATAAGCCGTATGAGTATCAGGACCCCTTGCGACTCACAGCCGAGCGTGTCGGCTGAATACTCTTAATTTCTCACCACGCATCTTTAGATTCGTGATGAAACAACTCACGATAAACTTTAGAGTGATGTAGTTGCGTATGTATGGGCGCACCGAGCACATGAGGTTGTTGCTCAGTGATCTAGTTGCGCATTTTAGTTTGAATTGGAATTGATGTAGTAACTATATTTTTCCTATGTTTAGATTCTCACCGGACTATGCAATATTTTCCTATGTTTTAGACATATTTGGATTTCTAGTTGCATTTTTATTTATAATGTGTTTGTCGGAATTTTTGTTGGCATATTTTGTTAAATTGTTAAAAATGATCAAAATGCACCCAGGATTTTGGGTGCCGGTGTGGGCAGCACCCAGGATTGTCCAGACAAGTTTCTGACATCCCAAGCGGACATAAATTGGGATGTGCCGGATAAAATTCCGGTGTGCCGATGGAGATGCTCTAAATGTTTTCGTGGTTTCGCATGTTCAATTTGTAAGTCATGTGTTTACTAATGGATCCAATGGTAATGTTGTAAAAAATGAACTACAAAAAAAGACCAGTGATACAAATTATTAGTTGTTCATTAATAATAGATAGACATTTTGGAAAAGATATCCAGAAAAGAAGAAAAATGGAAGAAGGGAAACAAAAAGCAGTGGCAGAATCGTAAAAGCTACCGAGCGACAAATGGCAAAGCCGTCCCATCTAAACCCCTCTGCATAAACGACCTCCCCTTCCTCGTCTCCTTCTCCACCGCCACCGCCACCTCCCCTGCCCCTCCGCTCCTCCTCTCTCCGCGCGCACCACCGCCCATCGCCACCGGAAAGCCCCCAAGACGCGCGTGTCCTGAGATCCGCTCGAGATGTGGCGCAGCTGCGTCTCGCGCGGCCTCTCCAGGGCCAAGGCCTCCGCCTCCAGGCTCTTCTCCACAACCAAGGTACGCTCGATCCCCTCCTCGTCCCCGCTTCATCTGATCAACGTAGTTTTTCCCGGAATTGTCGATACTATTGTAGCTGAACCCGGTTTTGCCGTTTTTAGGTGGAAATTTTGCCCGTTTTCTCGAGTAATTTTAGTCACATGTGTGATTAGATGGTTTAGTGATCGAGGAATGCATGGTGATTGATTGTTCTTTTATGTCTGTGAGCATTTGCAGTCGTCGTACACGGTGGTGGACCACACCTATGACGCGGTGGTGGTGGGCGCAGGAGGCGCAGGGCTCCGGGCGGCGATCGGCCTCTCAGAGCACGGCTTCAACACCGCCTGCATCACTAAGCTTTTCCCCACGCGGTCGCACACCGTCGCGGCGCAGGTATAATTTCATCACAAATCGCTGGGTGTCTGTTTCTATTGAAATGAGATTCACCGCAAGACATATCAGAATTGTGAGTTGTAAGATGGAAACGGTGTATTTGAGCGTCTGCGTTTGTACTGTGTTTCGCAAAAAGAATTGTGAGTTGTAAGATGGAAACTGATTTTTTGCTTAAAAAAAGATGGAAACTGATTTTTACGTGTATGGTCTGCTGATAATTTCTGTTGGTTGATTGTTTTGGAATACAATGATTTAGCTACCAATAAATTCAGTGGGAAATTTATTTTTCCTATGATACTCTTTGTGCAGTACGATAATCAAGTGGGTAGAATAGTGAAAGGCAGTTAAGTGGTTCTAAGCTGCTGTACTGAGCACTAGGTTGGATCAATTCGCAAAGGTGCACGTGGCATCTGTTCTCATAATCAGCAGTTTGTTAGGGGTGACCATGGTAGTAAATAAAGTTTTGCATAGAATGAACATAATTTCTTCTGTATTTGTTCTAATTATCAATTGATACGTGGGCTTAAAATATTGTGACTTCTGTCTGGCCCTGTTATTTTACATCTTTGAAGTAGTCATAATATTCCCTGAAATGCAATTTTCATGTTAAAGTAGATGTGCTGTTCAGGACTTCTTGTGTACTTGATCGACTTGTAAAGCTACTATGTTAAGCAATCTTTCGTACTGATGCCATACCATGCTAAGTTTGTAATGTCCAAACTCTAAATTTGTCAGCATGCATTTTATCTGACGAATTTATGTAGTAGTGTGACACTGAGCTGTGAATTGCTTTACTAGTGATGTTGCATTGTGAATGTAGTTTAAGGTCACATTCAGGCATGATGTCTTTTGCACTATTAATATGCATGCTAGATTTCGTTGAAGTTATGAGTTATTGTGTAAGGTTTTAGTGGTTTTGACGTGCACTAACATGTAACATTATACGCAGGGAGGCATAAATGCTGCTCTCGGAAACATGAGCGAAGATGACTGGAGGTGGCATATGTATGATACTGTCAAGGGAAGCGACTGGCTTGGTAAGCTACCCCCATATTTTCATGGTTTGGGGAACATACCTAGAGGTTCTAATTTTATAATTTCAAGAGCTAATTGGAAACGACTTCTTTATAAGCAAATGGACCATGCGTTCCATAGGAAAGCCCACCTCATTTTTAAGAGAACCAACAAAACCTTATTGAAATATCTTATAATATATCATTTTTATCCACTTCCAGGTGATCAAGATGCTATCCAATATATGTGCAGAGAAGCACCAAAAGCTGTTATAGAACTTGAAAACTATGGATTGCCATTTTCAAGAACTGAAGATGGAAAGATATACCAACGTGCCTTTGGAGGGCAGAGCTTAGATTTTGGGAAAGGTATAATTTAACTTTTGTGTGAGAAGGTAACCTCCATATGTATCTTATTCCTCATCCTATCTTTTTCTGTTATCATTAGGTGGACAAGCCTACCGGTGTGCATGTGCCGCTGATAGGACAGGACATGCTATGCTCCACACGCTGTATGGTCAAGCGATGAAGCATAACACTCAGTTCTTTGTAGAATATTTTGCACTAGACCTTCTCATGGACAGTGAAGGTAAGATAACTCTGTTATTTAGATTAGCATGTTTCTTCATACCTCGTATCTGGAAGCATGCTGAATTAGATAAAATTAACTTGAATAAAATTGAACTGCTCTATCGGACATTTTAGATTGGCCTTTTCTTGTGGCAACATATGAGAGAGACATTTATTAGAACTTAATAACTCACTAGAGGCCTAGAGGGTACAGCGAAGGATCGAAACTCCAGATACTACATCCAAGCTTCAACGAACGAACATACTCCAGACAAAAGCTAAAGGGAACATCTCAGTGGAAGTACCAGCAACAAAGAAAAATCCAAAATTTCTCAGTTTGATAAACCACATCAATTGTTCTTACATCTTCAATTGCTTGATCCACTGCAATATGCTTATTACGTGAAGCAAACTTCCCCCAGGACTGGAACAAAAAGATAAATTCATATTCTGCTGGCTAATTTTATAAGATCATAGCATTCATGATTTATACTAGCCCATTTCTCCCAAGCAACTATCACAAACTAGACAGGGAAAGTACGAGCTCAAATATTGCCCTGCATCCACACATCCCAAATTTCAGAATGTTATTTTTTTTAAACGAAAATTTCAGAATGTTAGACAGATACATATCTAGGAAATTTTCCTAGTATGTGTTTCGAATTCTTTACGCCATTGAAAAAATATCCCAGTTCCCGTATAGACAAGTTGACACATATTATGCTTTCGAAGTTACTGCCCTGTCTATGAGGTCGAAGCGTTGGTTAGAAGCACACACCCGTGAGCTCGCCCACCCGCGTTGGAGGCGCAGCCTCCGCAGGGTGCCTCATTCCACTCTATCAACGTATAGTTAAGGGAGGGAACTTACGCCTTTGACAACGTTTGATATGAGGTCAAAGCGTTATTTTACTTTTCTTTGTTTTCCTAGCTCATGGGGCTCTTGTTGCGCCCTAACCATAATGCTGATTATGTGTTATGGACTTATAGGGGCTTTGTCCGTTAGTATTATTAGGATATGTATAATTCACTGTGCCATTACCCATGAACCCAAGCTTGCTTGTAACATAGTTCTCCCTAAGTGTTTGTTAGCTTCTTTTCCATACTTATTACTCTGCCAGTAACGAGATTCACACACTTGCACTTCTCCGGTGCTTCCAGAGTTTTTGGATTATATTCATGAAGAGTGTTTCTACCTTTCCATGGTTCCAGTTCTGTTGATTAACTCATAATGATTTTCAGGCAACTGCCAGGGAGTCATTGCCTTAAACATGGAAGATGGCACCCTTCACCGTTTCCGTGCAACAAATACAATTATCGCCACAGGGGTAAGATCATCTACGATTTGTAGGTACAAATTGTCTGTCCTTCCTTACTTTAGCCATGAAACTGATTTTCGGTTATGGAAGTAGGGTTATGGCAGGGCCTACTTCTCGGCAACCTCAGCTCACACATGTACTGGAGATGGCAATGCCATGGTTGCACGTGCTGGTTTACCTCTTCAAGTTAGTTTTTTTAATCTAATGCGGATTTTTAAGTTACTCTTCCATTATCCTGTTTGATTATGCTTGCGTGATATATGCATTGCAGGATCTTGAGTTCGTCCAGTTCCATCCTACAGGCATATATGGTGCTGGATGCCTCATCACTGAAGGTTGTATATATTCAACTATTTCTTCCTGTTTATCTTAGGGAAGCCTTTCAATGCATAAATCCTCTAGTTTATGGATGAGCATTTCTGCAGTTGATTTTGTACTTGTCTGTTAAGACCATTCCTTATCTGACTGCTTCTTTACCTTGGTGATCGCACACTATTTTCAGGATCCCGTGGTGAGGGTGGTATCCTTAGGAACAGTGAAGGAGAGCGATTCATGGAACGATATGCTCCTACTGCAAAGGATCTTGCTTCTCGTGATGTTGTTTCAAGATCTATGACAATGGAAATTAGAGAAGGACGTGGTGTTGGTAAGTCCTAGTCTTCTACTGTTATGTTCAAGTTGCCAAACATGGTGGCTTATTCACATCGGCATTTTTCTATTGTCTGGTTATCTCAGGGCCATTGAAGGATCACATCTATTTGCATCTTAACCATCTGCCTCCTGAAGTTCTCAAGGAAAGACTTCCTGGGATATCTGAAACTGCTGCTATTTTTGCTGGTGTTGACGTCACCAAGGAGCCCATTCCAGTTTTGCCTACAGTGCATTACAACATGGGTGGGATCCCAACAAATTACCATGGGGAGGTTTGTCTTGTATAAGCATTAGAGATGATCATGGATGACGTTCGCTGTTCCTCTAACAGGAGTTTTGTTTTGCATAATAGGTTGTGGATATCAAGGGTGATAATCCAGATACAGTTATTCCCGGCTTAATGGCTGCTGGAGAAGCAGCTTGTGCGTCTGTCCACGGTGCAAATCGTCTGGGTGCAAATTCACTTCTTGACATAGTTGTGTTCGGCAGAGCTTGTGCAAACAGGGTAGCTGAGATTTCTAGACCAGGCAAGTTACTTTCTTCTGTTTTGTATCTCATCGCTTGCTTGGTTCTTCCTGATGCACCCGATATCAATGACTTGATTATATTTGCAGGAGACAAGCAGAAACCTCTTGAGAATGGTGCAGGGGAGAAGACTATAGAATGGTTGGACAAGCTGAGAAATGCAAATGGGTCATTACCAACTTCCAAGATCCGCCTCAACACACAACGCATTATGCAAAATAATGCTGCAGTTTTCCGTACACAGGAAACACTTGAAGAAGGTATTGAACATATCCCTTTTGGAGTCCATTATCATCCTTTGCTTAGAATATCTCTTATCCGTTCTAAGGGAAATTCTGCGAGCTATGAACAGCACGAAGCAAGAACATTATAAGTAAAGATAGACACAATTAGGAAAAGCCAAAAATCTTGGTTTTAATAATATGATTTATCAATGAATTCTCATTGGCCATATGCTTACTAGGTTGTCAGCTGATTAGCAAAGCATGGGAAAGTTATCACGACGTGAAGATCAGTGATCGAAGCCTCATATGGTACGTTATTCCTCTCAAGAATGGTATGCACTAGTTTGACTTGTATCCTTGCATTGATCCCTCATTTTCGTTATTTGTTTCTGCAGGAATTCAGACTTGATAGAAACCATAGAGCTGGAAAATCTGTTGATAAATGCATGCATAACTATGTATTCAGCAGAGGCTCGGAAAGAAAGCAGAGGGGCTCATGCTCGTGAAGATTTCACGGTTTGCAACTTCGCTTGTTGATTTTACCGTCTCTTTCTTGCACCAACATGCTTCTGTGTGTTAATTGTTTCTCTTCTTTGCTTACAGACAAGAGACGATGTGCATTGGATGAAGCACTCAATGGGGTAAGTATCTTGATTGTCTCTGTTCATTAAGCTTCATGTGATAATAATATTGTCTTTGTAACATAAAAAGGTTCTGTGGTGTTGATGGTGACACAATATAGTACTCCCTCCGTTCCAAATTAATTGACGCGGATTTAAAAATCTGTGTCAATTAATTTGAAACGGAGGGAGTATTCGTGTAAAACCTACTTGCAAATGACTGACATGATACAATAGGATTCAAAGCAAGTACTGTGGTCATTTAACACTGCGATCCTAACGTTTTGACGTCATTTGTCATCTGTGTTTACAGGTACTGGGAGAATGAGAAGGTACGCTTGGCATACAGGCCAGTCCATATGAACACACTAGATGACGAAATCGAGTCGTTCCCACCGAAAGCTCGTGTATATTGATTCGTGTGTTGTAGCTCAGTTATTGAGTAAGGTCGTTAATAAATCATGCGGTGGACATTCTGTAGCAGAGAGCTTCACCTGAATTTCGTCCTGTATTTTTATGTAATTGGCAAGAAATAAAGACCAAAAGAAAATGCTAATGCCTAACTCGTCCCTTTCTGATGACCTTAGTGTAAATGAAATTTTACAAGAGTTGGTTTCATGCTCTACCAGATATTTATGCATTTTGTGCTCCTCCTGCCCGGCTTTCTTTTCTCTCCTTTGCCCACAAATATGTACAGTCGAGGACAAGGAGGAATCTCTGTGTTTTTACGACTTACAGAGATACTGGCCGTTAGGCATTAATCTGCCTCCATGCCGTGTCAACATGCTGCTACATCTTCTCTGTCGCTGGTAGGTTTGTCTGGCACACCAGATGCCTCTGGATTAGCCGCTCCAGCTTCAAATCTCGCTCTCCTCTCCACAGCATCTCGCACCCTCTGCGCAAACTCCTCATCGGAACCTGGCAGCATGTAGCGCAGCTTCATGTTTATCCTGTTCGCCACCAGAACTTTGTGCCGGGGCTCTATCCTGTGCTCCAAAGAGTAACTGAAAAACCTGGGTTCAACACAGCAACAAGGCACACGAATGAGAAACATCAGCTTATATGATCTTCATATTTCCAGAAGAGAATATGCGTACCATGGACTCACCGAGGGAACTCTATAAGATCTTTCAGCGGCCGCACCATGACACGCCTAAGGTACTTGTATTTCGGCCTTAGAACATCCACATTGTATCGGAGAAGTGTTGGGAAGTCGGCAACCATCTGGCCGAGCACGAAGTGGTAGATGCCCAGTGACCGGAAGTACTTGACACTGACTTCCAGTTTGTGCACGATGCTGCAGCCCATGAGCTGTGGGTCCAAGGCAATGACCTTCCCAATGTCATCCTGTGTTACTCCGCCTTTTGTCCTCAGGAATATAACCTGAGGTTCGAAGATACATGAGCCAAATGGAGCTGAACAAGGCACACACTATATTAAGTAAATTTAAACAAACACAGGAAAACAACATTATGATGAACTGTGTTCCCTGTCTGGCTGCTTATTCAAAAATCACCACTGGCGTTCTTAGAAAAGGCAGTAGGCCTGCCATTGTTTATCAACTTCATCGCAGCTGACTTGCCATGCCTAGCTTGAGTAATGAATCCTTGCTGCAGGTTCACCATTTATACCTAAACTAGCTAACTGAAAGCTGATTGTCAAACAACTGCTCACCCGGTGAGCTGATGGTCAAACAATTGCTTACTCGTTGTCGTGGTGCAGTGTGGAGGGTTGTGTTTTTTTATGTGCCCATGCCCCCCCCCCCCCCCCCCCCCCCCCACCCCACCCCCACCCACACAAGAACCGCCATTTCGCACGTTTCTGGATTTTTTGACTGGTGTTCATCGTCACTGTTGGGGGTATTGTAATTATGGTGTTATTTTGGCTTTTCTTCTAGTACAAAGAAGAGCGTGCACATTGGTGTGTTTCCTCAATTGAAAGCAACAAACTTAGGCCTAAAGCTGGATAAATATGAAAGGTTGAGCAATTGGTTGGTTGTGCCAAGGATGAAGTTTAAGCTGTTGAATATAAATATATTGCCTAGCCCCTTTCCATCAATTCGGACTTTTGGTTTAGATGGCTAGTGCAGCAATTCTATATGGTATCAGAGCCAAGAGGTCTCGAGTTCGAGACCCCGCTCACGCGGATTAAAAAAAAAGGAAAAAAAGATCCTGCGGCCCGCTCCTATCCCACGCTAAGGACTAAAATAGCCTAGACGTGAGGGGGAGTGTTGAATATAAATATATTGCCTAGCCCCTTTCCATCAGTTCGGACTTTTGGTTTAGATGGCTAGTGCAGCAATTCTATATAAGCGTCTTACATCCAGCCTATGATATCTGAGTAATAATGTACCTATACTTATCCTACTGAAAGCACTCTAAAACAGGGTGAATAAAATAACCAAAACTCAAAGTAATAGATGATATGAGAACACACCACTGGCCGTAACTTCCTGTACAGACTATAAGTAAGTACAGGGGGGAACTTCACAAGCACATTGCCGACTACATCATTCCTCACGCCAATATCCTGTAGAAATTGTACCTGAAACAATTGATCCGATAGAAGTGAGAAGAGTCAACAAGCCATATATCAGCACATTCAGAGCTAGAAATCCAATTTTACACTTTGCCTTTACTCAAACACAAAAATAGTTACTCGGGTCCTATCTTACTATTAAAGACCATGTTCAACAAATCAGAATACATCTAGTGAACAGGTTAAAAAAATCACAATATCCTACAGTGAGTAGCATACAAAAATATGCATACGTATGCAAAGAGGTACCTTTGGTGCAATTACTGTCTCCAAATCAAGACAGAAAATCGTAGGCTGGACCACCAACATGCGTTTCATACCATCCCTTGAAATGTTTAGATGATACAGGTACTTCACAAGTGGCTTCCACCTTTCTTCAATGCTGCAGGCCATGAGCTGCGGCTTAAAAGCCAGTATTTTTCCAAGCTCTTCAGTACTCACACCAAACTCTTTCAGATATTGAACCTGTGAGCCAGAATGGCATTATCTTCAAGAAACCATTTGTTTGATAAAGTACAAAGAACCGTTGTTGGTCAATAACATATATAGAGATATCGAAGCCAAGAACTCAACAAACATTACTTCAGAGTTTTATCCCATCTCCCATAAGAAGTACACGATATGTTTCTGTTGTTTTTAGGGAGAAAGTTCTGGATGGGATGATCCCTTGGACCTCCACACCCTCTTATATATACAGCTCAACTTAGCTTACATCTTAACTTGAAGACTAGAATTCTCTAGAGTCTGCTAGGAGCCTAGGACTAACTCAGACTCCATTGGAATACTCTAGACTTTCCTAGGACACTACTACACTAAGTCATACTCCAACAGTTTCACTAGTTCATCGTCAGTTCAAAATTAGATCGGTTGCCCCACTATCATATTGATCATGTCGAAAAATGGAAACTGCAACTTCAATTTCGTTCAACCAATATTTTTCTTTTAAGTAGCGAACAGAATATAAATTGATCTCCAATCATCCAAAGATTAGACTAACTCTTGCATAATAACGGATAAAGGGAATAAATTGCATAAGAAATCAAGAACTCAACAAACATTACTTCAGAGTCTTATCACATCTCCCATAAGAAGTACACGATATGTTTCACTAGTTCATCATCAGTTCAAAATTAGATCGGTTGCCCCATTATCATATTGATCATATCAAAAAATGGAAACTGCGACTTCAGTTTTGTTCAACCAATATTCTTCTTTCAAGTAGCGAACAGAATATAAATTGATCTTTAATCATCCAAAGATTAAACTAACTCTCGCATGATACAGGAGAAAGTGAATAAATTGCAGAAAAAATATGGTGTCCCCAAGTGGGCAAGGTGCAGACAAAAAAACAGCATGGAGCAAAACTTAATGCGCAGCAAACACCTTACTGTTCATCTCTTCTAGGCTAAAAAATCCAAGAACTTTTGGATAATCGTAGACCATAGTGCCGAAGTCATTCTCGTTCATTCCCATATCTGTATAAAACCGCACTCGTGTCTCTAACTCATCGAAGGACAAAGTCAGTAGCTGTGGACATCTACTGACCACGTGACCAATCCAGTCTCTCCTAACACCACAGGATTCCAGATAGCCAATAATCTCTTCCAATTCTTGAAAACTGCGGCTCATAAGGGATTCACCCTGTGCAAGCACACGTCCCAAAAAATCTCCTTTCACATAAATTGACCTCAACCACTTGAGCATCCTCCTCACTTTCTCCAGATCACCAGAACAGGAGCAAACTACTTTCGCAATTTGGGGATATGTCAATGAGTTGTGCTTGAACCACCTGAAGTATGCAACATATTGTTTAAAAAAACTAGTGAGGAAACTACACTTGTATTATGCAATACATATACACTACTTCGCAGTTTGCAAATTACTTAGGAGTTTGGTAGGACATATAGAAACGATGCCATAATTAGGAATTCATACGGTTACTTATCATGTCACTTAAAATGCAATATTAAATAGGTATACAACAGTGTTAAAATACATAAAATAAATTCAGCATAGACAACTCAAATTGAAAATTCAATCAGATGAAGTTGAGATTGCTAAGGTTCAAGACAACCTGAAATTAGTAAGACCAAGTTGAGCATGCTGGGTTTCAAGACAACAGAGATTGAAATTTATATCATAACAAAACCTTTTAGCTCAGATAGTTATAACTAAGCTTGTGCTAGTCATGGTCGATCAGTGATATGAGGGGCACTTTCAAGCTTAACAAAACGTGCACCGTGTTGAAACAAACTAGGCTGGGTGATGCACAAGCTTCTTGCTCACATAACAATTTCAATACATTTATAGCTTTTACAATCACACAAAATTGCATCTGCGTTGTTACAGAGTATTCAGAAGAAATAAACAAACAATTAAACAAGAAAAAAAAAGGAAGCTGTGATGTTTACTTGACTAGCTCGACCACGCCCGATTCCTGGATATAAGTCCGTGCCCGCGCGTTGAAGGACTGGTGCGCGAGCTCGGGGCGGTCGCGCCGCATGGCGGCGGCTCCGACCACGACGTGGTCAACGAACGCGCCCATCCTTGACGTGAGGTTCTTGACGTAGGTGAGGCCCCCGGCCTTGCCGCCGCTGAGCGCGGCCACGAGCGCCTCGACGGCCACAGCGCGGCGCACCTCGAGCGCGCGCCGCAGGACCTCATCGTCGGCCGGGACGTCGAGGTCGCCAGAGGAGTCCGGGAGGCGCGGGGGCGCGACAGAGCCCGGGAAGCGGTAGGTGCGGCGCGGGGCGAGCGAGGCCTCCTCGGCGGCGAGGAGGGAAGGGGAGGGGGCTGGCGGGAGGATGGGGTAGTGAGTGGTCGTGGTGGTGGTGGGGTTCTGCAGGCGCGATGAGGTGGGAAGGAGGCGGCGACGGCGAGGGTAGTAGGGGTTGGGGGTGTGGAGCGGGAGCTGCAGGCGGAGGTGGGAGTGTGGGAGAGTGGTGGTGGCCATTGGAGACGAGTGGAAGGTGCAGCGGGGTTTAGCTCTATCCTCTCCGAGGGTTTTTTTTTTTTTTTGACTTTTTCATACTTGTATTCATACGGAAACGAAACCAGAACAACAGCACATACAAGCAAAGAAAAAAAGAGCGTACAGAAGACACTGCTGTGTCTCGCCAACTTCAACCTCGAGGTCCACCGCCGCGCGCGACCACCGCCGCCGGAGCCGACAGAGGAAGCGACCACCCGGCGACCTTTGCCCAGGAACAGAAGAGCACCGAACCCGAAGGTTTTGAAGAGCCGCAGAAACCGCCAGCTCCGACGAGCTGGGCTTGAAGACGGTTAACCGCTGCTATCCACACAGCACAAACAAGGCCAAGGTAAACAGGCATGACCAGCCACTACAGGGAGAGAATTGCACTAACAAAATCAAGTTCTTAACACAGAACATTCCTATTTCAAACTAGGTAGGAGTATTACAGATTATGTCAAAACTGAATATGGTTTGGTCAAAAGAAATTCCATGTGTCACACTGAATGTTGCTCTATGTGCACTCTGAAAACATCATGTACCATACCATGTGCCAATGAGAAAACAGAACACCACAATTAAACCTCTCTTTATGCACAGTTCTCACGTTGTGAAACCGAAGCCATGCACATCAGATGACAATTATACACAGGTAAGAAAGAATCACGAATGCCCGAAATGAATACCAGATATATGTTTTTCTTTTCTTTTTCTACACAGCAACATCCTCGTCCAGCACTTCCGGGTCCGGAGCAATCTCCCGCAAAGATCTCTTGAAGGATGAGGAAGCTTCTCCCCCGCTAATATGTGATCTAACTGAACCTCTGCGATCCAGCATTCGCCCTGACGGCGACATGATTTCGTAGCTCTGGTAACGATTTCCCTGGACGAAGGCAGACTGCCAGGAGCTCCGGGACGATGAGCTCTTGAGCCTTGCCGAATCGGAGCGAGAATTGGAGCGAGAACCCGCTCGTACCACCCTTAGCGGGTTCTCCAAGGCTTTCAAGACATACCGAGCAGAGGGACGCCTTGACGGCTTTGAGTTCAGGCACGTCTTCGCTACAATCGCCACCGCCCATACTTCTTCAAGATGGTCCTCATCAACAATAAGCAAAGGGTCGATGATATTTGTAATGCTGTCCTTGTCGTTGATGCTGATGCGATTTGTTGTGTTCGCCAGCCACTCCTCGGAGCCAGCATTGTTTGATCCACTCACACCAAAATTGCCTGTTACTAGCTCAAGGATCACTTTCCCAAAGCAGTAAACGTCATAGGAACACGTTGCTGGTGGGCTGCAATGAAACACGAAAAAGGGACGGTAATTAACTTTCGTTTTTCAATATGAGAAATTGTTTACTTGTATATCGATTATGAGAGTAGTATGCTGACAAACAGCCATGTGGAATGTTTATGCACCTGATGCGTTCTTGTCAAGAGACCTGCACAAGAAAGTGCCAGTTACCAATGTCAGCTAGGAACTTCAGTTCAGAAGACTAGAGAAGCTTTACAAAAAAAACATAGTTTGTTTCAAGCAGACAAGATTGGAGTTTGCTCAACTACAGAAAACAGGATCAGAGGGCAGTAGGTGTGTGACCAAACAATGAACAACCAAGTACCAACTAATAACAAAATAAAATATGCCAGAAAATAGGATTCGGTGTTCTATGATGTTTCTGCGATCAACAGTTAGCAGTCCTAGATACTGGTAAAGTCAACAGCTCCAAAACCTTTTACTGATATGCCCTTACTTGGTGTGTCGTTTGGCAAATAGAAGGCACTTATTAACATAACTCATCACTGTTATCATACTGTATTATCTTTTAGTTAGTATCAGTCGGTAAGGATTGGGAAAACAAATTGATGACAAAACAGTCAAGTAAACCAAAAATATGAACTATTTAGATTAATGTCTCTAGCATCTCTATACATAGGATCATCAATGATCTAGGAGTAGTGTAGCTTTATCTTCCATTGGTTTTCATATTTGTGTTGCTCGTATATTAATGCTATATAAGCCTTAATACCAACCAAACTCAAAACAGATTTTGAATATAAAGCTCAGTAGTTAATAATCCTGGCCGGTAGTTTCTTCTAAGCCTATCGCCAAACGTGTAGAAAAAAAGACAAACAGGTCACAATCTTACTTTGATGATCTCAGAATCCGAGAGAATACATTCTGGCTTCCTGCACTTTGCTGAGCACATACGTTACTCATACTTCCCAGTCGCACTTCAAATCTATCATCAAGTAGAACACTACTTGCTTGGATATCTCTACAATTACAATAAAAGAATCAAACCTCAGAACATAATAAATCAAATATCAAGAAGGACATCAAAGAAGAAGATGCATTGAGCAACATGCATGAATGTGGAGATATGGCTTGTAAACTTACAACACTTGATCTCACCTACTGACAAGTGACAGCATTGGCTAGTCAAAGTAATATAAGATGGGAACAAAGGATAAAGCAATCAAAAGAGGCAGGTAAAACAAAAGATGATCACTACCAGTCAAGTCAAAAGTAAAATACTGGAATAATCGATGACGACAGAACACAGTTGGTAAATTATGAAATATAAATGCTACACCACAGTTTATGTCTATCAAAAGAACAATAATCATATATCAAATTTATCTTCATTGTACAAACTCTTCCTCAGATTTCCTGTCATGCAACATATATGCCTTTTTTAGAGGAACATATATGCTTTGTAAAGAAACCACATGCATGTTAGAAGAACACACAAGCAATACTTTCTACCAAGCAAAATAACCAGAAAATGACAAGTCATATCAAAACATATACTTCTACATCGGGTCAATTATTCTAAGAATACACAAAGACAAATTAATATTATGTTCAGACTTGGAAATGATTGGTCAAAGTTTCGCATTTATAATACTTGTTTCTCTTCAGCAATAGTGCCTCGACAAATAGGCCAGTAGGCCTATTATTCAGCAAATGTATAGCTATGGGCCAAATGATGGGCTATAATTAGCTAAAAATTCTGAAAGGCTCGGCCACGACACAGTATGGCCACTGAAAAGCTTCGCCTATGTCGTAAGATATGAAATGCACAGGTGTGTTCATAAACGTCAAAAGCAAAACTGTAGCATATCTCACAAACACTGGCAAATGAATCAACAAAATGTCCGAAGCATAGAAAAGGTAAATAATACCTGTGAACGAACGGCGGGCTGCACTCGTCATGAAGGAAGCACATGGCCTCAGCTATACCAATGGCAATCTTCAGCCTAGTTATCCAATCCAATGAGGGCAAGGCATCTTCGGTGTCCAGAAGTTTCTTGTGCAATGCATTGGTCAAGTCCGCCTTTGGCATATACTTGTAGACCAGAAGTTCTTCATCATCGTTGGCCACATGGCCGAGCAACGGAACAATCCTCTCATGTGAGTACGTAGAATAGAAGTCCAATTCGCTTGAATTCTTGTTGACACTCTTTGTACCGATTTTCTTGACGATGACATCTGCACCATTCTCCAAGACACCATGGTATATATCCCCCGAATGCCCGTGCTTGAGGAGGTTGTCGTCACCAAAGCCCCCGGTGGCGCGGACCAACTGCTCATAAGACAACTCGCCAACAACAGCAGCCGCATTCTTAGGAGTATTATTGGCCCTCGGCGACCCTGCTACTGGTGATGACGCCACCGGATTAACGCTGCTGTCCCTCCTACGCATGCTGCGTGCACCTTCCTCATTTGTTTCCACTCCTCTCCCTCCTCCTCCTCTTTGTCTCGTGCTCCTCCTCCTTCTCCTCATGTAACAGAACAGCAATGCAACCGAAATGATAAGCACCAATGCTGCCGCGGCTGCAAGAATCCCAATAAGTACATTTTTGGAGATCCCCTTGCTCTTCTCCGATGATGGCAGAGGCTGAGGCAGAGGCAGAGGCAGAGGCGAAGGCATGGGCGCTGGAATATCAACAAGCCTCACCCCTACCCTCTTATAGAACTCCTCACAATCAACACGGCGGCGCTGACCAGGCACACCATAGAAGCAATTGGTGCTGACATCCACTGTTGCATCGGATCCATTCCAGTTCCCGTCGAGGTAGTTGCCTGACACGTCCACCAGCCGAAATCTTCTCTTGAGCGCCCCAACGGCATAACTGGCGACACCGTAGAGAGAATTCCCCGAAATGTTACACAACCACGCGGCTCCATCGGTGGCGGCGACCGAGACATTGGGCAGCTCCCCGGTGAAATTGTTGGCGGAGAGGTCAAGCACGCGGAGGCTCCTGACGGAGAGCAGCGACCCCGGGACCTGGCCCGAGAGGCCGTTCCCGGAGAGGTGCACGCTCGTGAGGTTCCCCGAGGCGCCGAGATCGGAGGGAAGCGTGCCATTGACCGCGGCGTGGCGGAGGTCGAGCACGGCGAGGGACGGCGGGAGGGCGGGGCCGAACCACGCCGGCACCCCGCCGGGGAGCGGGAAGCGGGAGGCGTTGAAGAGCTCGAGCGCCGTGAGGCGACGCAGCCCGTCGACCGCGAACGCCGGCGCGCGGCTCGCGCGGCGGGTGCGGCGGAAGCCGGAGACGCTGACGCCCACGACGCGGCCGGCGCGGCAGGTCACCCCCGCCCAGGCCTGCACGGGTCGGCCTTGGAGGGCCACTCCCGCGCGCGCAGCCCCAGGGAGGCGCGCAGGCTGTAGAGCGCTGCCCGGTCCGACCGCGACGCGAGCGGCTGCTGCGCGACGGCCGCCGCCGCAGCCGCTAGGACGGCCGCGAGGGCCAGGAGGAGGCGCGGGGGAACATTTGTGGAGCCGGGAGGCGAGCGGCCGGTAGTCTCTCTAGGGCGCGGGCGGCGGCGTGGCCATGGAGGCGCGCGCGCGAGGTGTTTGCGAGAAAGGTTCAGGGAGACGTGGGGGGAGGAGTTGACCACGCCGGCGAGAGAAGCAAGAAACGAAACCGGCATGTGTAGGGCGAGTAAACTAAAGAGGGGATGTGGGGCCCGCGTCCAGCCGTCCGTCCCAGATCGTCTCACGGGCTCGGCGCCGCCCCGCTTCAATGCGGGCCGTGTCCAACAGGTGGGAAGGCGGCGAGACTGGCCCACCTGTCCGTGACCGAATGCTACGTGGGGACGTGTGGGTCGCACTAGCTCGTGGAACCAACGTGTCTGTCACGTACGCCGCTCGGCTTCGACGCGGGCTTCAATGGTGGGCTCCTGCGGACCCACACGGATGTTCCTTCTGTCGACGTGCTTCTTGTATGTCTGGATCACTTTGCTGTTGCCAATTGATGGATGAGAGGTGGGAGTCAAGAAGTTAATGTGCCATTACCAAAACGCGTCCGCGTCGCTCCCTGAGCGACACGGGCGAACCTGCACGCCGCCGCCACCCAAGCACCCTACTCCTCCGCCTCCTCGCCGCCGTCAGGCGTAGCTCCGCCGGGCAAAGCCCGAGGGGTAGCCGGCGGCGGCGGGCCCTCCTCCCTCGCGCGCGGGGTCTTCGGCTGCGGCGGCGCGGCGCCCTGGATGTCGTGTGGCTGGCGGCGGAGCGAGAGCGCCGGGGCGGCGGCCCCGGATTTCTTCGGCGAGTCGGCGGCCGTGGTGGCTGCGTGGGCAGCGCCACGGCCTGAGAAGCGGCGACGTCCTCGGCGCCGGCGCATCGAGCTCGGCCATCCGGGCCAGATCTGGGCCTGCGAGGGCCCGTTCTGGGCCTGACGGGCTCGAGCTGCCGTCAAGCTGGCGCGGGTGATGGTCGACGTAGTGTCCTCCGGCGCACACTGCTGGCGGTCGTGGGATGGCCATGGTCTTCTCTGGCGGCGGTGCTGTGGGTCGACTGCAGCAGTTCAGTCAAGGCTGGAGCTCGTAGGCTGCGTGGCGTTGGGTGGCGTTGGGTCGAGGACCAAATCCCAGTTGGTCTTCGTCTCGTGTTCTTCTTCGGCATCCGGGAGCTACAGTAGGTGTCGATCTGGGCCCCCCGCTCAGATCCAGAGCCTTGGCATGCCGGGGCGGCGGCCCCGGAGCAGTGGTGTCTTTGGTGCTGCGGTGTGGCACTTCTGCCACGGTGTGAGGTGACGCGGCTGAAGTGGTCTTTGCCGGAGTTGGTGGTCGGCGGCGAGGTCTATGTTCCAGCTCTTGTGGCGTGGGCTTGGTGCTCCGGGCGAAAGCCTCGCACTGGTCTTTGGCCCGTGCCGACGATGACGACGTCTTCGCGCGTCGCTACTCCTTCTTGAAGGCATCGTCGTGGAACCCGGTCCTCTCCACACCTCGAATGCCAAGGTTTCTTCGAGTGAAAACCCAAACTCCGGTGGAGTGGGCGGTGGCGGCGTCTTCGTCGCTCCCTTCATGAAGGCACCGCCTTGAAGTCCTTGGTGCTTTGAGGGAGCACGTGTAACATAGCTCGCCGGCATGGTTGGAGGATGCCGGGGCGGCGGCCCCGGAAGACGTTTTGTGGCCTTTTGTTTTATGGCTTTTTTCTCTTGATTTTCTTTTCCGTTCTTCATTTGCCTAAGGGCTACCTTGTACATATTCTACCTACTATTAACCGAAAAGCCAGCAATTGCTGGATCTTTCAAAAAGATGGATGAGAGGTGGTAGATTTACCTGTAGCTATTTTGGACACTTCTGCATCCGTAACCCAGCAGGGACTGATCTTGAAATCGACGACACCGACTAGGTAGCAAGTTCAAGACTAGATCACGACAAAATTGACATACAGACAGTACTGATAGGAATCACTGGTTGTTCACCAGCTTCAGGTTGTTCGGATGCACGTCGCACTTCTTCACAATCTCGGAGCCATCGCAGCCCGAAGATGGCAACTCTGTAGACATTGGGGTTGAAGACCTTCAACGTCAATAAATAACCGATCTTGATTGTGACAGATAGCAAGTGGTGTCCACGCATTGTCAATGGCAGCTTGACCATTGTAATCGACGATGCTCACCTACCAGATGAAACCAGTGTTCGTCTTGAGGATGATCTCCTTTGGGATGTCTGGAAGGCAGGAGAGATCGGAAGCAGATCCAACCCAGGTGCAAGGATAAACTTGCAGAAATGGGTTGGAGACACCTCCTCATGGAAGTGCCCTACAGGAGCCTTATTCCTCTTCTTTGCGCTGTTGTCATTGCCATGACCGACCTCCTTGCATAGGGATGACTGCAAATGAAATACGATAGGAGGGATTAGAACCTGACAGACAAAATGGAAGCTCTCATAGCACTATAATTGTGGCACATAATAATCATTGGCCAAAAACAAACGTAGTGAAACAAGTGAAAGGACTCATATATATGTGGCACACAATAATCATTGGCCAAAAACAAAGGTAGTAATACAGCCATTGTAATGGCATACACTGCCTGATTCTATAGAGCCACCTCTTAAAACTTTTTGTGCTACAATTTCATCATCGGCCATACTAAAACATAAGACGGAAGCCTCAGTTATGTTGACAAACCAGAAGGCATAGACAACTATGCACCACCAGACTAGCCAACAAAATCAAGCACAAGATACAATTAGTTGTGCCTGATTCTTAATTTTGGTGGCAGTCTAGTGTTGACAGTGCTTCAACTGTCTCACAAGTCGAACACATCATCACTGGCGGTGGTAAAATGCAACACTCAAAAGATGATCTCTTAGTACATGCTATCATACACAAATAGTTCCATTTTTGCACAACAACGGATACTAAAAGACACCTCTCAAATGCATAATAGTAAAATTCAAACCTCATACATCACAACCATCATTGGGCATAGAGAGTGTCTACAAGAATGAATTAAGTGGTAATACAAGCATTGTGCTTGTATTTACCCCGTGGTTCTGAAGACAATCTCTTTGCATTTATCCTGGACTAGTTTAATCATCAGCATGTAAGAAAGGGCACATAAAACAGTAGATCTATCAGATATATTCTTGGCCTCAGTTAGCATAGTCACGCAGAGTTCGTAGAGCTGGGCGCACCATACCAAAGACAATGCAGACATTAGTTTTACCTTGTTGTGGGTGCGGAGCCCCTAAACCCTAAGACACATCTGCCAACGTGTTCATCATCGGCCCGCATCAAAAAATACTCACGAACACATGCTAATCTTTGTCCAATCTAACCAAAACACAAGAAAACCCCAAATCGTAGACCAAATTGACAAACATGATCAGTACATCAAACCCTAAACGCAGATTGAACCCTATAAACATGTAGATCTACCATGCATGTCACGCTAAGCCGCATAATCGATTTCGGTCTACAGATCTAAGGTACATACGACGCATAAGGTGGGTACAAATCATCTTACCACCATTTGAGAAGCCATCGAAGAAGATGGGGATGCAACGCGGTCGTCGCTACCGGTGAAGATCTTGGATGTAAAAGAGGAAGGGGCGATGACCGGCCTTCCACCACCGCCAAAGATGCTTGCGGCGGAGCATTCAACTTGCCGACGGCAGAGATGACCGGAGCGGTGAGAGGAGAGATCGGAGACGAGCGAGTGGAGTGAGTGGGGAAGTGAGCGGTGAGGGGATTTATGGCGTGTGTTCCCGAAGGGACGAGGCGTGTCCCGCCATATCGCGCCCCTTCCCTGCGCGTGCAACCATGTTCGCCTTTTTGTTACCCAGGTCCTGGCTCCGCGAGAACGGCCGAATCGGTCGTTCCTCCAGGGCATGGCCTGAGGGTGCTTTAAGGTTCGTGCTATGCAACAACGTGAGGCTGCTAAGACAACCAAACGGGCCAAAAGTTGCACGGATCAGGGCAAAACTAGGCCCTCCAGACAACCAAACACGCCCTTAGAGCATCTCCACTAAACCATCGGTGGAAGGAGCCGCAAGGGGCGGTGCTCCCGGTTGCAGTGTGCTCACGAGCCCACCGTGTGGCCAGTCTCCTCCCACTAGAAATGTCGCCAGCTGGCGTTTTGGCGCGATAGTCTCAACACGTCGTCGTACCGCCGGCGGGTCGTCGCGCTCCCACGTGAAACGTTGGTACCACGCGACCCAGTTGCCGATGGCATTCTCGGGGAGGAGCCACTATGCCTCCGTTATCTCGTTCACCGTGTGAATACGACGAGATTCCACGCCTCGGGGTGGTGGGAATGGGTGGCAAATCGTGGCCGCCCATGCTAGCCACCCACTCCTTGGGCGGGCGGAAGTCTGGCGGGACTATAGCGGTGGAAATGGCTTGCCTGATCGAGGATGAGGTTGCGGCCTCCCCGGAACGGCCCAGTGGAACAACCTCCGGCCTCGAAGTTGTGCGCCATGGTGGCGGTGGGAACATTGGAGCGTGGCTGGCAAGGGGAGAATAATGGGGGAGATCATGCGAGAAAAATGAAGGCCGCATCGCGGTAAAGGCCTTCTTTATACACCGGGTAGGCCGAACAGGCGGTGCACCGGGGTTAATGATACGCGCGGGGAAGACGCAATGCCTGCACGTGTACTGGCGCTAGCGCTGGCGTTAATGCAATGCGTGGGAAAAGCGCAATGTCGCATCGCCTGAGAAATCACCTGACAAAGTGACCGCCATTAACACCGGAACCTCCTACACGAGGCAATTAATCAAATCACGGCTAACGGAGCGCGTGCGTATGATAAGGCCTACCCCACATGTCGAAGCTCTTGTCCGGACCTTGTCCGGCGCTCCCGAGTTGGCTTCCAAACTTGGGGGTGCCAGGGGAGCCGGACATAATTTGGGTCGACCCGGACGACGGGGGATGCTGTTGTGGCCGATTTTTCTGTCCGGACCACATTGGGCCTTTGGGTCGATCAGGGTGCCGGTGTAGATGCTCTTACCTAGTAGGCTTCGCGTCCGACTAGCGTCGTTGGCCAGTGTCGTTTTCCTTTGGAAACGAAGGTGCCACGTTAGAATGTAAACGACTTGACTGTCCGTTTTCGGAGCTCGGACGTCAGGGAGATCATTTTTTGAAACATTCACATATGTATTTGAATTTTTAAAAAGTGAGAAAAAAATTTAGATGTAGAAAAATAAATCTGAAATTTTTAAAAACTTGAAAAAATTTTACCGGAAAAAATGAAAAATGGGTGGAGATGAGTCGGTAAATAGTACACATTTTTAAAAACTTGAAATTTTGTCAGAATTATCTTTTTTGTGTAGTCGAAGATAATTGATTTTACATTAATATTTTACACACTGACAGAATTCGACATCAATCATGTTTTTTGCTTCGATTTTTTAACTTGAAAATACCGGAAAAAATTAGACTTCATGGAGCTCGGGCTCCATTTACACTTTCAGTGCCTTGGTATAGTTACTCAGTGAGTACCTACTACGTCATAGTCAAGGATGAGAACGAAGAAAATGCCTTCGCAAATTGAGCTCGCTAGGAATTGTGTTCTACTGCGTCCTGGCATATACAGTAACTATATAAGCCCCTGTGGAAAAATACACGCAAGAACAAATGCCTGCATTCCACGGGATAATGAAAAAGGAGAAAATGGGTTGAAGAAGATTGTACCGGTCCACAACTTCTGCTAAACGGGAACGCCATTTTCCACAGAACATTTCAGCGTCAAGCATACGACAAAACGTCCACCTTAACATATACATATCCAGTTTGATTATTCTGCACTGAAAGGTAGCACCACACAACGTGTGCTAGCTAACTTCCACATATGTGTGCACCCTCACAGCAAACTAGAGTAATAATTTAGCTGACCATTAATTCCTTATTCTTCTTTTACACGGTTCTTTATAACTTCGTGGCTATCAGGTGACCAACGATTCCATCAATCAACGATTGCACTACCTGCGGCGATGACCTAGCCGACATATTCTACTTCATTATTAATCAAGAAGTTAATAATTGAAAGTATCGGATTATCAATGTGATCAAGTCATCCTGAGATCCGAAGACATTATTCAATAGAGATCAGATTAACATTTTGATCAAGTAATGGAGATTGTTATGTTAGTTGGTAACACGAACGATTCGACGGACGTATCTCCAAGGGACCGGAACGGGCGGCCAGATCGATAGAGTGATTAACGTGGGGCCATCCTTGAATCAGACAGAGTCTTCAAACAAATTTGTGTGCTGCTATTATTCCGCAGATCCGGAAAATTGGAGCGTGTCTCTTTTCCAAACAAAAGTGCAGTATATGATGTTTGTAATGACGAGTAAGCAAACACAAACAAAAAGTAAAATAAAAACATAAAGGCGGTACAAAAACAACACATAAAGTGTAAAGTAATAAAAACTTGCTTTCAGTGGAAACCACCTGATAATTGTTGATGAATAAGGGATGCCTTGATCATCCCAAGGTTAGACGCTTAAGACTTTATAAATATTTCTTGGGGTGCCTTGGGCATCCCAAGCTTGAGATTTTATCCCTTAATGATCTTCTGTCATCATCCTCTCTCATGACACTTAAAAAACTTTTTTCACACAAACTCTCACAAGCTTATTAAAGGTGTAACTATTATTTGTATCAGATTCACATATGTAATCTAGGGATTAATTGCATGAACTCAATTTAACGTTAGGCTACTCATAGTGGTAAGTAACATAGAGTAGTATCATGCATATGATACTAGTTTATTTTAATATGTCCATAGTGGGTAATAACATATGTGTGGTATCATGTTATAGCATATTTATTAGGTTGAAGACTCATTTTATCTTGAAATGTGTTTTGTCACGATATCTACCTATGATATCACTATCACGATATCTACCTATGATATCACTATCATCTCTCTCATCATTAATTGCAGTGACACATCATTCTTTTGCATGCATGAAATGCATGATACTACCTATGATACCCTCACTATGGGTGGTTTATATTAGTCTCTTTGTGGATACTTTTCCACCCAAAATAATCTCAAAACATGCAACTATAAGCACAAACATAAATATAAAGACATCAATCTGCCAAACCGGTTAGTCTGTAGGAGAAAATAGAAAATAAATGCTTCCGTAAATCCAAATGGAGTGTTCAAGAGATTTCATCACAAAAAATAATTGGCTCAAAATAAATTGTTTATGATTCGATACGGAATTCAATTCAGGGTACATGCCAAATAAATTTGTTTTTTTACAACAAGCAAATAAGTAACTTTCAAGCACTATGGGCTACTCTTGGCACATAAACAAAAAGCAAAAGGATACAAACGAAACTACTACAGAAGTAATAACATCGTTGACTCAACAAAACAAAAAGAAAGCAACAAAGAAAAATAAAAATGGGTCGTCTCCCATTATCGCATTTTTTAATGCCTTTTAGCCAGACATGATACAAATATCAAGTCTTACCATCTCCAACTCAAAATCATCAAGAACCTACTCTATAATGCAACCTGTTCTTTTGAGAGGGCTAGCTTTCCTCAAGCTTCCAAGTTGTGACACTCCTTCGTATAAAATCAATAATTTAGTTGTACCTATAGGATTGCCATCCTTTACCTTGTTGTAAGTAGGAAAGGCATTCATCATTCTAAAGTACCCTTCCCATTTGTCGAAAATGTGCTAAATTCTGGTTAGGGGATCTTAGGTATATAAATATATTGCGGACCCTTACTTGTTGGAGTTTCTTCCTTTAAGATTTAAAAGAGGAAAAATTGATTTCCAAAGTATTTATAACTTACTCTAATTTATCTATTCTAGAAGTTTGTTGCTCAACCTTCCCTTTCATGGCTTCCAAGTTTTAAATTTTCTTAGTGACATATGTTATGAAACTCTCAAGTTTAATCATATTACAATGAAGACTCTCATCAATGTTGTCGCTCCTGAATATGTGATTCAGAGGAAATCTCATACACAAGTGTAGTAAACATGAACAATAAAATATACCCTAGTTTTGTCTATGGACTAATTTGTTGAATGCAAGATGATTGTGCTTTCCTGGTCATGGACATTGTTTATGTCAGCATCAATGAGTAGCCTACTGTTGGTAGAACAATATTTCTGAGTAGACCCAAGTTGTTGGTATGCTAAGAGATTCCGTTAAATTGTGTTTTTGTCCTTATAGTATCATATCACAGAAAGGTTATTATATGACATGTCCTTAGACGATGAGCTTATTAGGGTTGTGCATAATCGAAGAGTTACTTTGGTAATGTCAATCATCACGGCTTTAATTGGGTGATCAAAATGGTAGTCACTGGCTAATTACAAAGGTATGTATATATCCTAATGTTCCAAGATGGGAAATTGCTCCTCTGTCAAAAGAGAGATACTTCCCGAGCCCACTCGGTATGAGAGATATCCAATAAGTTCTGCAGACAATGCATGATCAAGTTCCATCGTGTGGGATATCGTAATACGGGAACGAGTAAAAGGCAACTTACCGTTTAACGAGATAGACGAAAATGTGATGAATCAATGATTGATTCATGGTAAACATCAACGAATCTATATCTCGGGTAAGGTTCAGTATCGTGAGTAATGGGAATGATATATTGATAGTCGATGGGTTCAACAGAGTGTTTTCGCATAACAGTATTAGTTATTCAGGTCGTCCTCGGGCCTGACCCTGGTTGGTGATTAGATAAGTACTTCTAATTATATCTACACGTTATCGAACCTGTAGGGGTCACACGCTTAAACTTGTTTTGGTTAGTTGTGTATTATGGTTGGTCTGGAACATCGAGAGAGTATCACTGGAATAAGTATTTTCTGCGTGATAGATATATTTATATCAGAGAGATTAGATTTAGCAGACATTGGATGTCTCGGGGTGATAGAAGTTTCTATTACCATCGGATTTATTCTGAGGGTTTATATAAGAAGGAAATATTTATCCAGAAGATTTTGTCGGCGGACGCTAGGTGTCCCGGATCATATAAATAGGTTTATATGATAAGTAGTTAATTCTAGGAATTTTCTGTAAAAATAAATATTCAATTGGGAATTAATTAGACAAAAATATTAACTAATTAATTAATTATTTGTAAAAATATTAAATAAAGAAATAAAATTGGAGCCCACCAAGAGGGGCTGCCAAGTGGGCCCACGGGGCCCCATTAGGCAGCCGCACCCTAGGTGGGACGGGTGGGCCAAGGCATGGTGGGGGGGGGGACTCCTTCCCCTTCACATGGGCGCGGGGGGGGGGGGGGGGTCGGTGCTGGTGGCCGAGTTGGGGGAGGAGAAGGACTTCTCGCCTAGGGCCAATACACCAAGGAAGGGATGAGTTGTCCCTCCCACAAGTCTCCCTACCCCTTGGCCTCCTATATAAACCCCACCCCTCCGCTTTTGGAGACACACAAGTTTGAGAGAAGTTTCTCTCTAGTTTAGATCTTGTCTAAAAGGATTGAGAGAACCTCTCTAGATTAGAGGGACCCTCTCCGATTAGACTAGATCTAATCTCTCTGTCCCTCCCTCTCATGTGTTGAGAACTCCACCTTCATATACACCAGTAGTGCTTCAAGCTTGGACGACGAAGCCCTGCTAAACCAATCCCGACATACGCGTGCGAGCTCTCAGAGGGGTGAGGTGTCGGATCCCGACGGTAGACCCTCACTTTGTTGGATCAAGAAGGTTGAGCTAAGAAGAAGGAGACGACGGCATTCTCTCTACCAGGCTTGGTTGAGGAAATCTACTTCAGGCTTCATCGATTACGTCATCAACACTTCTTCCGCTTCAATCGGTGTTGGTAACGTATTCTTTCTAGGTCTTCGGATCTTTGTATTCGCTTGTATCTTCATAGTAGATCTTGGCAGGTTGCGTAGCATGGTAGTTGAAATTTTAAATTACCATACACGCAACCCAGCACCGTTCCTCCCACTTCGCCGCGACGATGCCCGACCACGACGGGTGGTGCGGCGCGAAACACGGATCATATTTGAGATCGGCAGGGAGCCGATTCCACCTCTCGAGGATGAGATCCTACATCTCCTCAGTGCCAATGTCGAGGAGCGACTGCATGACCTGCCCGCCCTCTCTCATGTCAAAGGACCCCGGTAGCCGATAGCAAGGCGGGACCACGAGCCCGTACCTGACGAACTCCTCAGCGAGGTCCATTTCGAGCGTACGCGGCCACACCCATGGTGTTGGCTCTGATCCTCTTCTGCCAGTCGCGTTGTTGAGGTCCATTGAGAGGAGAGGGTAGCGGCGAGGGGGAGAGGACATCGACCAGTAGAGTTGGGCAGCAGCGAATAGAGTTGGCGAGCGGATTTTATAATGGTGGGCATCTACGGCCATGACATTAATACTGGTGTGCGGCAGTTTCAAAGCTTGACGTGGTGATTTGACTGGGCAGGCATGCGTCTCCTCGTAGTCCGGCGTGCGGTATTAAAGTCTGGCCGCTTCATCCACGCGTCTAAGGCAAGCGGTCAGCTTTATTAAAGTCGTGCCGACTTCTTTGGTGTGTGACCTACAATACATGTCGCCGATACAAATAGAACAATGGTAGAGACGTCACCGATATAAAATGGTTAGTGGAGCGTACATAAAACTAGACGCCACCGATACTTTCATCCCAGGTGGGCACGAGGCCCCACGTACTAGTGGCGTGTAGTTCCTACACACACGCCGCAGGTACACGAATAACTGTGGCGCGTTATAAACTGGCGCGCCACTGGTAATATCAATCGTGTGTTAAATAAAAAAACGTCACTAGTACCATGCCTAATATAAGGGTTTTCCTACTAGTGATGTTAGGAAGCACACGAGACTTTTGTTTTAAAAAACATGGAGGAGAGATAACCATCTAGCTACTGCTATGGACTCATATTCCAAGGATGAACTGTCCACGCATCATCATGGATGCGGCAGTGGTTGTTTAGATGATACCAAAGATGATTTCACCCTTTGGCAGAATATCGGAACAGGGCTCCAGATCCTTAGTCACGACGGCGGCGGCTTTGTATCTTATTTTTTAGAATTGCCTCCATCATTATGATTTTTTAGTCAGGAGGAATATATAGGCGAAAAGGCAACGCAGGGGGGGGGGGGGACGGGCTCCTCTAACATTAAGAAGCAAAGTCAGGTAAGCTACACCCCCCGACTTTCCTTCTTCAAAAACATTTTGTAAAGTCAAAAATAATCCAGTTTACTTTGTATATTATAAATCTAATCTATATATTTACTCTCATTTCTTGCATCCAGTAATATGGTGCTATTTTTTTTAGTTTAGGTGATGTATGCTACAGTGATTATCTACAGTAATTAAGCACAGTAAAAAATACACAACCTTATGCTACACCCCCTGACTTTCCTTCCTAGTTTTCCCTGACTTTGCTTCTTAATGTTAGAGGATCTCGTTCCGGGGGGGGGGGGGGGGGGGGGAGGAGGAGGTGTGCCACGCGTGGGGTGATACGTCTCAACCGTATCTATTATTTTTTATTGTTCCATGCTTGTTATATAACATTGCCACATGTTTTTATAATGTTTTTATATCATTTTGGCATATTTTATGGAACTAACCTATTGACAAGATGCCCAGTGCCAGTTCCTGTTTTCTGCTGTCCTTTTGTTTCAGAAAAGCTAGTCGGGGAAGTTTCTCCGAATCGCCTGAAAATTTAATGGAATTATTTTTACATGGAAACAAAGACTGCGTCGGAAGACCTGCAGGGGGCCCCACAGGCCCCAGACGCCACCCAGGCGCGGTCAAAGGGTTGACCACGCCTGGGGCCCACCTAGCGCCCTCGGGCGTCTCCCCGAGTTACCCTTTCGCCTATAAATTGCCTTCGTGCCGAAAACCCTCGATACCCGATCATATTTTCCAGAAAAGTTCCGAGGCCGCCGCCGTCGCCAACCCTAGATTGGGAGGGTCTGAAACTCTTCCCGGCACCCTGCCGGAGGGGGAGATCGTCACCGGAGGCATCTACACCACCATGCCTGCCTCCGGAGTGATGTGTGAGTAGTCCACCACGGGACTACGGGTCCATGGCAGTAGCTAGATGGTTGTCTCTTCTCCTTTGTGCTCCATTGTTTAGATCTTATGAGCTGCCTACATGATTAAGATCATCTTTATGTAATGCTACATGTTGTGTTTGTGGGGATCCGATGAATTATGGAGTCATGACATTATTGTTCAGATTGTTTATTCATATGTTTTATTTATGATCTTGCATGCTCTCGATGCTTGTGGATGCTTTGGCCGAAGTAATTGCTAGTATCTTAGAGAGGGTATTTATGCTAGATAGTGGGTTCATGCCTCTCTTGTCTGAGCTCGAGTTGACAGAAACGATTAAGACTTGAGATGTGTGTTGCTACTAGGGATAAAACAGCGGTGTTTATTGCTTTATGTTGTTTACATTGCTTACATTACGCACCATGCTTATTGCAATTATCTGTTGCTTGCAACTTAATACTTTCGGGTGACAGGCTGGATAGCGATCCCGGGGTGGATTATTAGTCATAGATGCAGTTGGATAACGGTCTATGTATTTTTCGTAATGCCCATATTAAATGAAACGGTGAACTTTGTGTCATGATAGTATTGTGTTGCGCCCATGTTTGTCAATTGCCTCGCTGTAATTTGTTTACCCAACATGTTTATCTTTTGGAGAGACGCCACTAGTGAACTGTGGATCCCGGTCCTATTTTCCTATATTGTTTACAACCGTTCTAATAGCCTTTCTAAGTCATTTTGCTCGCTGGTCATTTTTGCTCTCATATATTTTACACACATACATTTAATTCTTTGTGTTCAGCAAGCCGGAGAGATTGACAACCTCTCTGTTTCGTTGGGCAAAGTAGTTTGTTTGTGTGCGCAGGTCCACGTCAATTATCGTAAACGGCGCCGTTGACACCTTTCCGAAAGCCTTCTCCAAATCTACTGGATTGATAACCTTGGTTTTGTAATCAAGGAAAACTTGCTGCTAAATTACATCAAACCTTACACTTGGGGTCTCCCAACGAACGTGCTATTCCACGCCATCAAGCAAGTTTTCTGGCGCCGTTGCCGGGGATTTGGAAGCTTCAGCGAGGGGAGTTTCGCACATCCTTACACTCTATTTTGTTATTGTCTTGCTTAGTATATTTTTTTTAGTCTTGTTTTGCTTTTCGTTTGCTTTAAAACTCAAAAACAAAAAAATTAAAAATTCCAGCACTAGTCTTTTTATCGTTTTGCTTGATATTATGTCTAGTTCTTTACTTGCTATCAATGGTTACTTTGTTTGAGACTAGATCTTATTGGCAAGGTGGGTTCACGGAGGAACAACAAAATTATTATAAGGAATACCGCTTGTCTCAAAAAGGGACATTATGGGCACAAATAAATAAATTGAATAGTTTGCTAAAAACTTTGCTCTACATATGATGAATCCTGGTGCTTTAATGAATCTTTTTGCTGTAGGAGGCATAAACACCTCCCTTTCCAATGTGATTATAATGATAATGAAATATTGGCTTCTTATGCTAAAGGAAACTATGACTTTGATAATCTTGAACAAATTGAAGAATTTGTTGTTTTTATGGGTGCCTATGAAATTACTTCTTGCTTAAAGATATTGATGATGCTTCTTACAAATCTGAAAATTTTGTTATACTTGGATATTGCCTTGAGTATTACAATGATAATCCTTATATTACTGAATATCTTGAGAGAACTTATCCTCCAAAAGGAGAGACCGATGCCTTGCAGGAACCTGTAGAAGAAGAAATTGCTGAAACTGAGATCTCATTGGATGAAAAAGAGGAGAAGAAGGACACATCTACCTTCTAATGATAGTAACTCTTAACTCTTACATTATATGATTACCCTCCAAGCTTACCAAAGGAGGATGAATGCTATATTAATGAATGCTATGTTTCTATGGATTCCCTTGAAATATCTTTGTTTGATGAAGTTGATGCTTGCTACACTTATGACCAGATTCCCCTATTAAACAACACCCAAACAAAAAACAAAACAAACTGAAAGTAAAAATAATGGGTCTTACGGTTGTTTATGATGATTTATGCTATGAAGTTGATGATGGTCCTATGTTACTTGATGATATTAAGTATAATACTACTGAAAATTATTATGAGAGAGGGAAATATGTTACTATGTTTCCTTTCATTATGAAAGTTTTGAGGTTGCTCTTGTTCTACTTTTATATGCTAGTTGCTTTATGCCCCAAATTATTATGAGAAAGAGTTTCCTCTTTATGTTGAAAGTTTTATTTTACTTCCTATGCTTGTCACTATGTTCTTCATGGATTTATTTGTTTGCAAGATTCCAATGCATAGGAAGTGGGTTAGGCTTAAATGTGTTTGATATTTGCTTCTTGATGCTCTCTTTTGTTTCAACTCTTATTCTTATGAGAGCATCATTAAAATCATTTTGCCTAGCTAAAAGGCGTTAAAGAAAAGCTTATGGGAGGCAACCCATTTTTTTTTGTTGTTGAGTTTTGGGTGTTGTTGCCTCTGTATCAACTCCCTTGTATCCTTTTTGTTTTGGTTTTTGTGCCAATAATAGCCTCTAATGAGAGGAAAGTAAATTTGAGTTGCTGTCCAGAAACAGATTTCTGTCCGTCACCGTACGAAATTCTAAAAATCACAGAACATGATCTGTAGCTGAATTTTTTTGCAACAAGCATCTGGGTTTTTCTAACTTTCATTAGTTTTAAGTTTTCTGATTTGAGGTGTCCTAGTAGCCCGAAAAAAATCATCTTTACGTTCTGTTCTGTTTTTGACAGATTCTGTCTTCGTTTTTGCATTGCTTCTTTTACGAGCAAAGTGGAGTTCTTTTATCCACGAACATCACTTAAACCTTTGTGGCAGTAGCCAATGTTTAGGAACAAGTTTATGCAATGTGCCAAATGAGAATTGAAGGTGGATTATTTTGTTCGAGAACTAACCCCTCTAATCAGTTTGTGAGAAGTTTTGTGTGAAGGAAGTTTTCAAGTGTTGAGAGAACGAGGTGATGAAAGAAGATCAAGAAGGGATTAAAGTTCAAGCTTGGGGAGGCTCCCCTGGACCTCCACTAAATATTCAAGAAGTCTCAAGCGTCTAAGCTTGGGGATGCCCAAGGCATCCCCTTCTTCATCGACAATTAATCAGGTCGATCCCATGAAACTATATTTTTATTCCTTTACATAATATGTGCGTTCTTGGAGCGTCGTTTGTTTTGCTTTCATTTTGTTTTGTTTTGTTTGCTGGTCATTTTCAATAATGGATCCTTGCATTCTTGTGTGGGAGAGAGACACGCTCCGCTTTTCATAAAACACTCATGTTCTTCACTTATATGTGTAGAGTGTTTAGCTTTTATTTATCTTAGCTTCTACTCTGTTTTTCATGTATCTCTTGTTCAGAGCTATTAGTTTCTTGTAGTTAGGAAGTACTCTCTTGTGTTTCATGCATATTTGCTTAGAGGTTTTGTTCAAATAAGTTGATTGGTGTTTGGTTGAAAGGGAAACTATCATGTAGGAAGTGGTAAAAGAAAGAAGTTTACATAATCTTGTAGGTCATTGTCTTGAATAATTTGATGCTTGTCAATTGTCTTGAGAGATGAATTAGATTAAATGTTTAAACTTGTGGATCATTTACTTAAGAACTAGCTGGGTGGCCCGCGCATTTGCGCGGCTAGGTTGGCTACACATAATCATATTCGATATATAATGTTTTAGTCATTTCACCATATTTAAAACATTAATCATGTATCTTATACCTTATTTACCATTAGCAGTACATAACTCAAAACATGAGTAGGAAATAATTGTAGTGCAATTTTTTTGTCATACTAGTTGACATGTACGTGCAACGCACGTCTTCATAATCAAAGGGGACAATTTACAGGTAGGAAAATACCGTACCAATGTCTACATGGATTATTTCTTTTGGTGATACCTCAACAACGTGGTACCATAACAATGCAGTAGGCATCAAGTGCGCATGAATCGAACTAACATCAGAAGTAAAGATGCACCGCCAATAAGATCCGTTGATTATTAAATCTTCGGTAACGATGGAGAAAAAAGGCTAGACCGCATTTTTTTCCTGACTTCACAAATCAAATATTCACCAACCGGTGAAAACAAAAAAAAATGTTAAAAGGGAAAATAATTCATTAGTTTGAAATATTTTTTATGAATCCTATGACAGTATAAAAAGTAGCAGTTGCCTAAGATCAACCAAGGATAGTTGATGCAATACATACACATAACAGGCAACATGTGGCTGAGATTTGGATAATATACCTTCGGGAGTTTTAAGTGCTCTCAGTCCAATGAGTATAGCATGGAAGCCTGAATCCGGATCCAGTATTTGGACTAATTCAGAATTGAACCATATGCATGTTCAGATTGATGTACTAAAAGGGACACAACTTTGTGCTATACAGCTCCAGGTGCAACATTATAAACTATCAAACTATCCTGGCACAATTTTGAAGAATAAGAAAACCCTTACTCTGTATGATAGCGGTACACAAATTATTAATAGGAAAAAGGTAAACAAGTCTAATCCACTTTAATATAGACATCAGACAATTTTCATGTAGATTAAACGACAGACACAGAGAGTTGTACTTATGCCAAAAATTTCATGGACGATCCAATGGTATAAGCAATTACTGATAGGAAATAGCAAAATATTAAACTACCTTAACAACATTAGTTAAGAACTTGGATTGGCCTGCTCTATATTCATGATCATAAGAGTTGACCGGAAGAAACTTCATACAACACCCAAATCCTCTAGAGTCTACATGGAAAAATAAGACATCTTTGAAGCTTCATATATGCGTGAAAGTGAACTTGCTGATACGTGGTTCATTTGTAGATGTACACAACATAAGCTTATTGCAGGGTACCACCAAACGAATGCAGACCACCTCAGCGAGTTCTCCTCTGCTCCCTAGAACGCAATGGTTGAGAGCGATGCCGAAATACATGTACGAAACCCTTTTTTCTCACTGAGACACTACGTATCAGGCAGATTTAGTGGTGGTTCAGGGTTACTTGCCTGTGGAGCTGGTGCATGATTTGCTTGGAGAAAAAAATATAACAGCGTTTGATGTATGAGCCGTGGTGCCATTAGTCCATTGTTGTGCCTCCATGAGTGGGCGGCACGAATCCATGAGACCTAAGTACGTCACTGCCGCTGGATCCGTGGGTTTTCTGTGCTGAAGCAACAACGCTATGATACAGACGTGATAAGCAAAAGGGATTCAGAGTGAGCGACTGGATTGGTGATGTGGTTCATCTTCTTAATAATGGATTGTAGACACATCGAGAGGCCTCGGAGAAGGAAGCAGCGCTAGGCCAATAGTGCAGCTGATCGAGTCGAGAGGGTGTGAAGGTGATCTATTTTTCGGCCGCCAGCGACGGAAAAGATTTTTTTAGGAGACATAGGTGTGATGCTCGTCGGACGTGCTGCCTCCGCGCAGCATGGCGACGCGACCGCACATCTCTGGCCTAGGGGCGGTTGTGTTTGCGTTTGCTGGTGCTTCGGCATGGAGCTCGCCAGGATAGGGCTACGCGCAACAGCGAGCCAGGTCGGGGCGCTTGCAGAAATAAAAGAACGAAGGGGTACGGGGCAATTTAGTAGTATTATGTGATTTGGTGGGAGGGTAAAACAGTTCAAAACGGACAATGTTGAGTTGTCAAACATTGGGACGATCTGGGCCGTTTGATCGGATATTGAAGGGCTCAGATTTAAAGTATCCCACCAAGACAAGTTTGCTCTTTTAATAGAAGTATAGACTAGTTGACATGTACGTGCAACGCACGTCTTCATAATCAAAGGGGACAATTTACAGGTAGGAAAATACCGTACCAATGTCTACATGGATTATTTCTTTTGGTGATACCTCAACAACGTGGTACCATAACAATGCAGTAGGCATCAAGTGCGCATGAATCGAACTAACATCAGAAGTAAAGATGCACCGCCAATAAGATCCGTTGATTATTAAATCTTCGGTAACGATGGAGAAAAAAGGCTAGACCGCATTTTTTTCCTGACTTCACAAATCAAATATTCACCAACCGGTGAAAACAAAAAAAAATGTTAAAAGGGAAAATAATTCATTAGTTTGAAATATTTTTTATGAATCCTATGACAGTATAAAAAGTAGCAGTTGCCTAAGATCAACCAAGGATAGTTGATGCAATACATACACATAACAGGCAACATGTGGCTGAGATTTGGATAATATACCTTCGGGAGTTTTAAGTGCTCTCAGTCCAATGAGTATAGCATGGAAGCCTGAATCCGGATCCAGTATTTGGACTAATTCAGAATTGAACCATATGCATGTTCAGATTGATGTACTAAAAGGGACACAACTTTGTGCTATACAGCTCCAGGTGCAACATTATAAACTATCAAACTATCCTGGCACAATTTTGAAGAATAAGAAAACCCTTACTCTGTATGATAGCGGTACACAAATTATTAATAGGAAAAAGGTAAACAAGTCTAATCCACTTTAATATAGACATCAGACAATTTTCATGTAGATTAAACGACAGACACAGAGAGTTGTACTTATGCCAAAAATTTCATGGACGATCCAATGGTATAAGCAATTACTGATAGGAAATAGCAAAATATTAAACTACCTTAACAACATTAGTTAAGAACTTGGATTGGCCTGCTCTATATTCATGATCATAAGAGTTGACCGGAAGAAACTTCATACAACACCCAAATCCTCTAGAGTCTACATGGAAAAATAAGACATCTTTGAAGCTTCATATATGCGTGAAAGTGAACTTGCTGATACGTGGTTCATTTGTAGATGTACACAACATAAGCTTATTGCAGGGTACCACCAAACGAATGCAGACCACCTCAGCGAGTTCTCCTCTGCTCCCTAGAACGCAATGGTTGAGAGCGATGCCGAAATACATGTACGAAACCCTTTTTTCTCACTGAGACACTACGTATCAGGCAGATTTAGTGGTGGTTCAGGGTTACTTGCCTGTGGAGCTGGTGCATGATTTGCTTGGAGAAAAAAATATAACAGCGTTTGATGTATGAGCCGTGGTGCCATTAGTCCATTGTTGTGCCTCCATGAGTGGGCGGCACGAATCCATGAGACCTAAGTACGTCACTGCCGCTGGATCCGTGGGTTTTCTGTGCTGAAGCAACAACGCTATGATACAGACGTGATAAGCAAAAGGGATTCAGAGTGAGCGACTGGATTGGTGATGTGGTTCATCTTCTTAATAATGGATTGTAGACACATCGAGAGGCCTCGGAGAAGGAAGCAGCGCTAGGCCAATAGTGCAGCTGATCGAGTCGAGAGGGTGTGAAGGTGATCTATTTTTCGGCCGCCAGCGACGGAAAAGATTTTTTTAGGAGACATAGGTGTGATGCTCGTCGGACGTGCTGCCTCCGCGCAGCATGGCGACGCGACCGCACATCTCTGGCCTAGGGGCGGTTGTGTTTGCGTTTGCTGGTGCTTCGGCATGGAGCTCGCCAGGATAGGGCTACGCGCAACAGCGAGCCAGGTCGGGGCGCTTGCAGAAATAAAAGAACGAAGGGGTACGGGGCAATTTAGTAGTATTATGTGATTTGGTGGAGGGTAAAACAGTTCAAAACGGACAATGTTGAGTTGTCAAACATTGGGACGATCTGGGCCGTTTGATCGGATATTGAAGGGCTCAGATTTAAAGTATCCCACCAAGACAAGTTTGCTCTTTTAATAGAAGTATAGAAAAATAAGATATTATTTCGTAAAACTATTTCTCTTTATTTTATAGATTAGATTATTGGGAAGATTTTTTTGAATTCAATAACATGGAGATAAGGGCCTGACATGCAAAAACCATACATTTTCATACCACCTCCAACCTTGTTTTGAAGGCTACTCCATCTCTGATGTATGTCGTATTCTGCACATTTGAGTTTTAAGGTAAATCTATTATATAATTAAAACACAAGACAATGGACGTTTAGGATTGAACAATTTAGCGTTAAAACATATCAATGGTTGAGATTAATTGCGTGGCCTCCAAAGAGCTATCCCGGCACGCCTGCCGCCGCGCCCGCAATCTGATCCAATACCTACCATGTGTTGCACTACATATGGACTCTTTCTAGATTTTCCTATTCAAATACGACTGCTAGCCTTGCCAAGAAAAAGTACGAAGCAATCAATCGTTTCCATCACGGACTGGCGTTTCTTTGTGGCAGCATAATCGCCGACCTATACAATAGCTCCATGGCAGGGCAGGCCGCCGGCAGCTGAGGTTATCGTTGCTGGATGGAGAGAGAAGCGCCCGGCTGGCCGTCGCTGGATGCATGGCGTGTACAGGTATCGGCATATGTTCGTGTTTGTCACGGACTGTTTATAGGCGATGTGAACCCATATGTATCGCGAGAAGAAACGACGGCAGGAATCAGAAGGCAAAGATCAGTAGCAACAACACATTGACGACGAGATCACCACGCCCGGCGGATTGACGGATATGACGTTTGGATGCTTACGCGGATTGAAGTCGCTACGATCAGATGGCCGACGGATTCAACACTCGATACCAACACATCTAATCTTCTATGACGATCTAGCGGCGTCGCGGCGCCCGGCGGATGTCTGTTTTTTTTTCCTTTTGCAAGATATCAACGACGACATTAACAAGAGGCGACATGCCAGGGACTGCCGGGTGGCGGTGATCACGCTAGGAGGAGCAGTGCGGGCGTTGGCGCAAGGCCGGCATCCACGACGAACCACACATACGAACCGCTGTGAGATGCACAGGTAAAAGAGCGAAGCAATCAGCTAGATCGATCACTTTTAAAAAGACACGTACTAAGCCGATGGATTTATAGCCGGGTACTTGGTGAGATGCATGCGCTTCGATGCGCGCTTAACAATCCGTGTTGGAAAGGAAGAAACAGCCATAGGCAATAACAACGGCGGCAAACAGGAGGCGACGGATCATCCTGAGAGATCCCAGGCGGCCACCGATCAACGCAAGACACGAAGGGCCAGTGAAGCCTGCATGTCCATCGCCCAACGTGCTGGAGCGTGCAGGCATGTCTACAAGACGAAGGACAGTATAGCTAGCTGCAATCAGGCTCCTCCATACGGCGTTAACTTTTCGCCCGGCGGCCGGCAAAGGGGATGTAATCCAACAACGATGACAGGCAGCATTTTTACAGGGCCATCCACGACTGATTTAAGAGGAAGAACAATTATTCATAGACCTTGCAGTCCTGCACACGTCCTTCTGTTTATCATATCTATTCAATTTTTCTTTTTGCAGTCTCATAAGGTATATTGGCGTCCTGGAACAATGCAAGGTCTCGGGATCACCATCACCAAGCTCATGAATTGTAACCACGTCGGCTCACACATGCCCGGTCAGGTCTGATTGTTTTTTTTTTCGGTGTATCGTTTCTTCAGAAAATTACTTAATTTTTATTGGAAGCTCTACATTGCTATTATATACCCTGACAAGAGTGCTTTGTTAGCATTATTAGGCAGACAAGAATTGTTTGATTGCATGGCACTATAATTACTCGCAAGGAGCAGAATCGTGCTGGTCGTCGATACTCGATACACCTGTCCGTGAGGCATGCCAGGAAGAGGCAATATTGCGGTACCCGCTCTGAGGGACAAAATTAGTATGCTGGCCTCAAGAAACTCAGGGTTTGACGCCTCTCAGCTCCACATCAGGCACCTGCTAATGTCTCTACGCTTAATACGATATCATGCTTCCACGAAGACCTGCGCGAGCGTGGCCGCAGCAACACAAGACATGAGCTTTTACTCTGCTGGCTGCATTGGAATATACAACCTCGAGCCGTGTATGAGGTTCAGTTAGGGGCACCAAATAAGATTAGGTCAGATCCATAAGCAGGCAGCCACCGCCATCGATGTTAGCCTATAGCACTGCAAATATAGTAGCTTGCACCAGCTTATGGATTGGTAGTACAACTCTTGCAAGGATGTATTCAAGATGAGCTGGTAAGGTCTCTGCATCCATGCCAGGACCAGATGGAGAGGACGAAACTCAAAAAAAAAAATTCTTACTGCAAGATTTAATGGTGAGTAGAACAACAATCACCGTCGTAGATGTGTCGAAGGTAATATTTTTTCACCATTAAGATCTCTCAGTTGTTGAAACAATATGGGGGCTGAAGTTTAAGACTTTAGATTAGATGGTAGAGCGAAGCGAAGCCTAGCTACGTGCATCGTAGTTTATAACTGGTCTCTGAAAAGTGGATGTACAGTTGTGGACACTAGATGTCTAAATAGAACGTACTATTAATTATCTGGTAAGTTAAATTGAACGGTTCATAGAGTAAAGTAAGTCAGTTTTGTAGTGTACATATAACAATTTATGTTAGTTAAAATAACTGCACTAATGTTGCCATAGAATTTCCTATATATTGTATTTTTGCTTGGTATAGTTAGTTTAAAATAACTGCACTAAAGATGCCATATGATTTCCTAAATATCGTATATTTGCTTGGTATAGAAAAATCATTTATATACATGCGGATGGTCCAGTGGAATCTACTACCAACATTTTTTTCAGAGAGCACAAAATCGCTGCTACTACTCAGCTTCCAAAAAATAGGTTAGTGCTTCAGTCATGTTAATCACTAAACTCATCGTTTGTTTGTTTATGTTTTATCTGATCTTCATTTTGGCTAGAGCCAGACCCGTTTGGCTAAGAGGTTTGCGAAATATATGCCAATAGAAATGCAGTAAAATCTTACGGGCGGATATGAGGTAGATTTTACTTCTTTGTTTTCATTGTCTTATAGAAACAATAGCTTTTTTGATTGAGGATATTTTAGTTACACAACAGTATACATATTTATTGTTATTTTGTGTTCTCCCACAAGCACATGAAAGGATAAGAGGTAGGAAGTATTGAGAAATTAGTAATAAAGTAATCAGAAGAAGTGCACTATCATACAGAAAAAGGTAACATTCTATGAAGCTTATCTTTAAACAAAATAGGTCCAGGATATACTACGGTAGGGTACAATATTTTCTAAAGTGTGTAAATAATCATTTCACATATTTTTTAAAAGGTTCTTTTTTGAGCTTTGACGATGCACATAATTTAGGGATGAAGAAATTATATTCGAATAAGGGAAGTAATGGTCTTTGTAAATTGTCGTCAGGGGAAAAAACATTAAGTGTGGACAACAGTTTCAGACTTATAATGTTAGGTAATTTGCTGGACTAACGGTATAAAAGATATGCTATATATGATGTATTTTCTGTTTACGATGGTCGAACTTGATTAATGTAGAAGAGACGACAATATGAGTTTCAGGGACACAAACAAAGCTTCATAGATCTGTCCTTGCACTTATTCATCCACCCATAATGTTTTTTAACCTTGGATAATTTACCCTTTGTATGAAAAGAAATTTCAGTATACTTGGTGTATGTCCTTCTATCATAATAATAAATGAAATTGGAAAATACATTTAGATATTATAATTCAGATGACTGATCAAAGACCATAATCCGTAGGTGGTGTCCGTAATGTATCCAGGTTAATGTGTACATAACGGATATTTGCTAATGCTACATGACATGGCAAAATCACTCCACACGGGTTGAGACAGAATTCATTGTTGGGGTTTGAAACGATAAGACGCTTGATGGAATAGTCCATTGCTACATAAGAGAACTTGGATACCAAAACAATGAAGGGTTATAGGTTTTGCATTTTTTAGGATGTAAATATATTTTATAACGAAAATTAAAACCAGGAATCAGTTGGAAGCTCAACACACTAACTACCCTAAATCATTCTCATATATTACTTTTAAAAAACTTACTATTCAGTTAGAAATGATACTTTTGATGACAACAATTTTTTATGTCAATGCTAGCCGCGCAATTGCGCGGGCCACCCAGCTAGTTTATTATATAACACAACTTTTATTCTCTATATGAATTCAATCTAAAACTGCTATTAACTGATTTCACATGGTGGTTTTCTGAATTTTGTGTTACGGAGATTTATCTTTAGTCTATCAAGAGGACATACTATAGAGAGTGAGCCTAGATCACTTTGTTGGGGGACATCCCTAATGACATCATTTTTAATATTTGGTTTTTTTTTATAGGTCCGTAGGTCGCCACCATACTAAGTGATAGGGTAACCACTAAAAAATAATATATGATACAAAAACATCAAGCCATTTATCTCATTAACTATTATACCAAATCATAAACGTATTTGAGCCATCAATGCAGTAACTCTTATTGTAAAAGATAACACCAAGATCTATGAACATAAAAGATTGACAATTAGTAAGAGCTACCTGACATCCGCCAAAAAGAATTTAGTGAGAATCATGTCATGTGCTCCACAAATTATTAACCAATAGGATTTGACACCTGCAAAAATGAAACATCGATGAGAATATGTAAACCAAGAAGAATGTCTTCATAATCTTAGGCCGTAAGCTTATTTTGAACATAGATGGCAAGTAGAAGTGGCAGCAAAAATTATATGCCATATATTGGTTATAGTTTTATTTCAGCCGTATTGAAGGGATTTTCATGTACAACATACACAATTATTAATAAGTTTAGTAGCTCATTAGGGGATCATTTTAATAACTAGGAAACCTGATCAGTTTACACTTTCCTAATTTACAGAACACAATGCTTACAAATGTAGCACCCCAAAAAAACACAACAATGTAGAAAACCGGCCAATAGAAATAAATAATAGGTATTTGAGTCTATTTATAATTCAGTTGCATAAGGATGCATGTTCGTCCCGGCCGCAATAAAGGGTAACGGAATATGGTCTTTGCCAATTTCTATTGAAACCGATAAATTCTAGCAGATGCAATATAAATATCCATGTTTAAAGCAGCTAATCCGGAGGATGATGGGCAAATTCAAGAGCGCTCTGGATGTTTTGAGGCTGAGAGAGCTATGATTGACAGGAAAGAAGTTTACTTGGTCAAATGAGCAGGCGACGCCGACGCTAACGAGGATTGATCGCCTCTTTTGCTCTGATGCTTGGGACACGTCCTTCCCCTCTGCTATGCTGCAACCATTGCCGTCGACGCTCTCGGACCACTCCCCGCTACTCCTCATTGGAGCAGCCACCTTTCCTAAGGTCCGATGCTTCCGCTTTGGGGCGTTCTGGACAAAGATGGAGGGTTTTCACGAGGTGGTCGAGACTGCTTGGCTGAAGCCGGTCCACACCACAAGTGCGGTCAGAAAGCTTCACGTTAAATTGGCCAGGGTTGCGAAGGTGCTCAAGGCTTGGCATAAACAGAAATTCAGTGACCTCCGGATGCAATCAGCGGTGGCAAAAGAGGTGATTTCTAGGCTGGATGTGGCCCAGGAGCATAGGCTCCTATCTGTGGCGGAGAGGAGGTTGAGAGTCAATCTTCGAGCGAGAATCCAGGGCATTGCCATGATCATCAAGATAAAAATCCGGCAGAGGGCTAGGCTCACAAATATTCGGCTTGGGGATGCCAATTCCAAGATCTTCCATCTTCGGGCAAATGGAAGGAGAAGAAAGAACTACATTGTCAACTTGAGAACTACGCAAGGCTTAGCAATCACTCATGACGAGAAGCAGGAGGTCCTTCGTGCTCACTATGTTGGCTGCCTTGGTACGGCCGAACCTAGGAAAACTTCTTTCAACTGGGATGAGCTTGGCTACCATGCGAGAGATCTCAGCGAGCTAGAGGCCCCCTTTCTCCTTGATGAACTCAAAAAACGGTCTTCGAGATGCCAAAGGAGAAGGCACCTGGCCCCGATGGATTCATCGGCCTTTTCTTCCGCTCGTGTTGGGACATCATAAGTGAGGATCTTCTTGTGGCAATCACGCATCTCTCGGAGAGAGGCGACGGTGGTGCAGCCCTCCTAAATTCGGCTAACATTGTTCTTATCCCGAAGAAGCCGGATGCGGAGGGGGTCGGCGATTTTAGGCCTATTAGCTTGATTCACAGTGTCTCAAAGCTGCTCTCCAAGATGATGGCCTCAAGACTTGCACCACTTCTCTCCGATCTCGTCTTGGCAAGCCAATCCGCCTTCATCAAGAAGAGATGCATCCACGACAATTTTCGTCATGTCCAAAACACTCTTCGCGAGCTGTTCCGGGACAAGATGCCAAGCTTCTTCATCAAGCTAGACATCTCGAAGGCGTTTGATTCTGTCAATTGGGCCTACCTCACGGAGCTGCTGGGTGTGCTGGGTTTCGGCCAGAGGTGGATTCGGTGGGTGTGCTTGCTCCTGTCCACGGCGTCTTCTAAGATCTTGCTCAACGGAAAGCCGGGACCGACCATCCGGCATGCGAGAGGTTTACGCCAGGGGGACCCCCTATCCCTCATGTTCTTCATACTTGCCATTGATCCCCTTCACCACATCCTACGCCGCGCTACGGAGCTCGGGACGCTGCAGCCTCTACGGGATACCCCGGTCCGGTTCAAGGTCTCCTTGTATGCGGACGATGCCGCTGTTTTTGTTGGACCGGACAAGGAGGACTTCATTGCTATCACAAAAATCCTGGACATGTTTGGAGACGCGACGGGTTTGAAAACGAATTTGACAAAGACGGAGATTTTCCCTATTCGTTGCGACGAATCTCAGGTTGCCGAAGCCCTTGCATGCTTCCCGGCGAGACGAGGATCCTTCCCTTGTACATACCTTGGGCTCCCGCTGCACCACGCATGGCTCAAAGCAGCCAACTTCCAACCCCTCATCGACAAGATTGGAGCGCGCCTCGCGGGATGGAGAGGCAAGCACTTCACGAGGGCGGGGAGGGTGATTCTTGCGAGATCGGTCCTGTCCTCCATGGTTACATACTACCTCACGATCTTTGTCTTACCCAAGTGGGTGCCCAAGCGGATCGACAAGATTAGGAGGGGCTTCATTTGGATGAAGGGAAGCGCGGACCCGGGAACAACAAGCCATCCTCTTGTAAATTGGAGCACTGCCTACAGGCCGGCCGAGATTGGAGGGCTCGGTGTGTCCGACCTGGAGAATTTTGGGCGTGCCTTGCGGCTGCGTTGGGCATGGCTCGCGTGGACTGATGACTCTAGACCTTGGATTGGTGCACGACTTCCTTGCACGGCGGTGGACATGGCCCTCTTCCGTGCTTCTACTACGATCACCTTGGGGGATGGCAGGAAATGCCTCTTTTGGCATGACTCTTGGTGCCAAGGAGGCCCCCTCAAGACTCGCTTTCCGACTCTCTTTGCGCTTGCCACTCGAAAGAACAGAACGGTGGTGAAGGAGCTCGAAGGGGCAAATTGGATTAGGGCGCTTCAGAACATCACCACTTCTGCCCATCTTGAGTGTTTCGTCTCCCTGTGGAGGACGGTGCAGGAGGTGCAGCTCCTGCCGCGGCCGGACACGATTGCTTGGAATTGGACAGCTTCGAAGACCTACACTGCAGCGTCAGCATATAGGTGTCAATTCCTTGGCGCACACCCGCCTTTCGACACGGATAAGATATGGAGAGCTCGCGACGAACCGAAGTGCAAATTCTTTGCATGGCTTGTGGCGCACCGAAAGATCCGAACGGCGGAGAATTTGGTGCTCCGTGGATGGCCGCATGACCCCATTTGCAAGTTGTGCCGCATTCATCCCGAGACGGTGCATCATTTGTGCCATGAGTGCTCCTTCACCAAGGCCGTTAGGGACACGGTTCCTGCGGAGAAGGACCTTCCGATCCCCACCATTGCATCAACGACGGATCGGGATTTTGACGGATGGTGGCTCCACTACATTGAAGCTTTGCCAAAGGAAAAGAAGAGGACCGCGAGTGGAATCATAATATACATCATATGGGGAGTTTGGAAGGAGCGTAACAGGAGAGTGTTCTCAAATTTGGCCAAGAATGTTGGGGACGTAGTGCACCTTGTGAGGGAGGAGATCGATGCGAGGGCTTTTGCCTTCACGGATGACCCCGGAGACCGGGGGGTGTAAATTCTGTAGTTTCTCTTGTTCTGGCCCGAAGGGCCTTTCCTCTCTCCGAGGAACCATGTAACACTTATTTTGCTTCTATCTAATCGAATGACAGAGCGCCTGCCATCTTACCATCTCGTGAGAATCTACCAGCTTCAGCTACCAGATTTGTTGTCTGAATTAGAATGCAGTTAATGGTTAACAGTTGCTACCTTGGACACATCATTGCAGAAGGGAGATCTTTATTTATTCTTGTGCGCTCTCCCTCTCTCCTTGCACCATGCACGATGTCACCTCTGCATGCATGCGAACAGCTGGACTGCCAATTTCTGAGTACGTGCAAGTACTTCAGTTCATATGGATACACATATAACATATGGCTCTAGCTGAAGCACGATTACAAATAACATTGTGCATATCAGATAATTACATACCTGAACATCGACATGCACGGTTGTCTTAAGTTCCTGACTTCCTGCCCAGTGCCCCAGTTAAAGTGGACCGAGGCCACTCGTTGACCTCGCGGCGGAACTACGCGTCCGGCAGCCGGACATGAAGCAGGTCCCTGTCTTGTTTAACTTGAAATCACACGGTGGTTTCTGCAGTCTGTGCGAGTCCTACCATCAATTTTATCTCGGCTGCTACAATGGCGCGTGACGGCACCGCGCACTCAATTATCTGTGGATAGAGCTCTTGATGGACATGAGTATCTCGGACAGCCACACGAAAAGCGGCGGCGCTGTGCTAGGAGGCTAGGACGCATCGGCGTTGTACTTTGTACGGCAGAAATCCTCACGGTGATTCGAGCAGCAGCCGCGGCGACGCGGCCTTGGCCTAGGGTTGCAACGAATAGTCACGATTGCATGTCGATTGATTGCAAGCGGTCTTCGTTGTTGAATAGGATACAGAGAGTCCCGATACGGTACATGTTAGGCTGCGCGCAATTCTATCGAATCATCTTAACCGCTGAAAAATATTAACTTTGATTAGCTCAAATCTTCACCGTCAAATTGTTTGTTGTTTTAATAATATAACTAGCAGGGTGGCCCGCGCATTTGCGCGGCTAGATTTATTTGATATTTTTCTCTTGCAATACCTTTTTTTTTCTATGTATTCTTCATATTAATTTGGAGATATTGGTGTGCTATTAGATAAACCCTCAAAATATAAAAACCTTGTAGCAAGAAAATTTATGTGAAACATACTATCACCTTAATTAGTAACTCACCTCTACACGTAAAACTCTATTAGTTATAAGGTTGTTTGCAAGAACATTGGTTTGACGGAATTGAATACACATGGCCCTCCATTATGCTTATAGTCTTTTTATTAATATTTAGATTCATCTCGTTGGGCTCTTTCTAAGTCCGGTTGTAATCATTTTAATCATTTCCCACCAGGAACTAAATCCAAATTTTGTATCTTACCCTTCACCATCCCTTCATCGTAATTCATAATACACAACTTTTTTATTTTTGCAATTTGCGACTTAAATATATTTGGTGCATACTTTAATTGAATATATCCCCTGTCCACTAAAGCAATGTACATGTATTATCACCAAAATATTTTCTAAAACCTCTCTCCCTCGCTTTCCCTCTCCCTTTCTCTCGCATGCCTTGACTACTTCTCTTTCCGATCATGCCCGCATGTTTTTGCTACAACATCTATTCACATGCACTTAAATGAGTTGTTCCTAAGACCTTTATTTTTGAAAAGACAACACTTCTTTGATTTGATCGTATAATTTTTTCTTTTCTTCTTCCATGTAATAATATAAACATTGTAGTATACCCTTATAAGAGAATTAGCTATTCATGCAATTCATATGAAGAACGTGAAAAAGGTCTAATTGCTAGTTTCTCTCTACTGTTATTTCAAATTTCGTATATGAAACAGTGTTTATTCTTATCCCACCTTTTCATTTCATCTAAAGTTAGCAAAAAAGCTATCTAGTGACTTCAAATGAAGTTCATATGAAAAATCAATTTTTTTTGTAGTTTTTATTCCGAAATTCATATATAAAAAATTGGAATGATTTTTAAAAATCTTTACCTCCTATCCAGCCATGTTGCATATGCACTTGCTCGCTTCCATCGGAGCCCTTGTACTTCTCTCATTCTGAGAATTAATTACTCTCTCTTCCAGGCAATGCATCGGCCTCTTATAAATACTTTAGCACATGTATATATACCTTCATTAAATCGTCTGGATGCACGATGCCAACTGCATGTTGGTTTAAGAAACAGACATAGCCAGTTTGAATTGACTTGATGAATTGAGCAGTCCATCAGATCATCTATTCTGGAGTATGGAGTTGGACATTCAACTTGAGTCTAGGTGTGATCAAAACATTATCAGAGCCCAAACTAATGGATACCTTGGTGGCGCGCAGGTCATCAAATCTAGTGTGGTGAGCTGTGTTTGTCGCCATAGGATTGCTCAAGATCGTAATCCAGGTCTGCCGATGCCATTACTTCTTGCCAGATCGATATCGAGTTCGCTTTCATCTTCGAATCTATCGACGCCAGACCGATATCGAGTTTGCTGCTTAGATGCCGTCTGTATTGTGCGGGAGATCGACGGAAGCCCTCGCCGGTGACGCTTCCATGGATAGAAGAAACACATTAATTTTACGCGCGAAAACCCAGAATGTGTTGATTACGGCGGGAGATCGACATAAGCTATCGCCGGTGACGCTTCCATGGACGGAAGCTCTCGCCGGTGACGCTTCGTCTGCATGCACATGAAGCTCATCAATTTGGTGTGTCCCTCGCAATTGTCCTTTGATCGCCGCATGTGTACGTGCTCTATCTCCGGCTAGCGGGAGGTTCTCTGGTTAATCTTGCAGGTGCGACTGTCATGTGTTCACCTGTGACCCGATGGCATCTTGATTAATATGACAACAGATGTAAAGAGGCATTATTTATTACCGCTGGGGGATATATTACTCTCATTTTTTTTTACTGTGAGATTACTCTCATATTTATCAGCTGGAAGCATCATTTTGAGTAAAATACAGGCATGCCATTTTCATTTGCTTAAAAATTGTATTCAGAAGGCAAGGGAGGTATGCAATAATAAGCACTCTATATTTTCTCCATGGATTATGCAATGGAACCTGGGAAGCAATCGACCGAAGGGAGAGTCCATCTAATACATTACTTAATTATTAAGATTCCAGCATGCTTTGCTCCGATTTATTTAAACCATTAGAAATATGAAGCACAATGAAACACTAAGCAATATTGTACTGAACATGATGGAAGACACAATCAAATTTCAAAAGTAGCACCCAGAACTATTTAGTATTGAACAATGAAGGAAAGTTAATGTCACTATGTCACAACTTATATGTCACCATGTTACTAAAATAGGCTATAAACATGAATACTCCCGTCTTTATCAGTTGACTTACAAAATCTAAAATAGAACTTGCCAGTTTTGTTGTACAAAGTTCTTGTAGAATTGAAATATATTTTTGTAAAAAGGTTCACATTTATTGATTATCCTCAGTATATAGAAGATATAAACAACATTGGAAAACACACTCTCACTTGGTCTGAAAGTAACTTCAGTGTACCAACCTGTGTGTCTGCCGAACTATTGAATGATAAAGCACCGCTGCTCCTATTACATTAACAATTGTGGACTGGGAATGATCCAATTAGATTCTCCAGATCAAACAAATTCATATCTTCCTGTGAAAACCGTGGCCCTTCCTTTCACATATACCTGAAATAAAAGGAATTCGTACACTAACTTGTATAATTAAAACCTGGGTTGCTTCCATTACTACAAAACATGCAAGTGCTCGAGATGAAAACTGGCATTCCGATTTGCCTTGGAGTAGAGAATAATCTGTGTCGAGAAAAATACATGGTACTTAAGATAACATAACTCTGAACCTGAAAAAAAAACTTGATGAATCGTAAGTTTTTTTAGAAAATAGGGTGCGGATCCCGGCCTCTGCATCACAATGATGCACATAGCCACCGCAATTATTTGATGAATCGTAAGTTTATCTAAGATAGTGTCTTTTACATGTATAACCCAGATCAACAGTTGTCAATTGACCCTTCTATTTTTTTCGAACCACAAATTGTTAGGCGTTGCCTGATTCTCCTGAAAGTACTGTTTCTTAGACTACACGACCGTGCACAAACTTACTGAAACATATAAGAGACTAGCAAACTGCCCGTCTCGTGCTTCGCTACGGGATAAAAAACCAGAGTTTCAGTTTGGATTTAAATTCCATAACGAATTATTTGTGAAGCGTTTTAAAAAGGGAAGAAAATGGTAGTGGCTTAATTGGGCCGTTAAATTATTTTCCAAATTTATAACTTTGGTTTCCCTGGACAGAGGATGTATTTCTTGACATTTAACAAAAGGATTCATTTTGAAAACATTTTTAGAACTCAAGTGTTGAATTATATGGCCGAAATGCATCTCTGTATGTTGATCAACTAAAACAGATGCAAAAGGAAAAGTAATGATGTTAAATTAAACTACATGGTCAGAGCTTTGCATTGATGTAAAGTTTGTTAAATTTGAAGTTGTGGGTTGAAAGTTATGAATTTACAAAGTTTAGTGTGTTCTATGTTTATTTAAACAAAATTTAGAAAGCAGATTAATCTCGGTCGCCCGTTGCAACTTAAACGGACGCTCCAGATTCTCCCGTACCTCTTCGGTGGCGTTTTTGCAAAAAGGTCAGTGGGTTTTCGGTAAATTGCGAATAAGGCAGTAGGACGTCTGCCCTGTGTAGTGTGGGTTAGTTTCCTAGTTTGTCAGGGGGTTTTCTACAAAATGTAATTTCGAACCGGTATTCACTTCAGCGGTGGCAGTGGCTGTAATTTGGCCGAACACGCGAGGGCAAAATCAGAAGAAAAAAATGTCGGACGGCAAGAAGCTTTGCTTCCTTTATTAGTAGGTATAGATTGTACCAATTAAGTAACGGAATATGTGGGAATTAGATATAGCCGGACATACATGACTTTGCACAGTCTCATAGAAGATCCCGATTTTTATTTTGATCATTACAAATTGTACAGATATTTCCTATAATGGTTTAACAGTGTCTTCGGAGATGAGTAACTTCAATAGAGAGTGCAATTGCCCCAAATATAGGAACTAATGCAAGAGTATGACATATGAAGCAAAAAGAGGAGACATACCGTGCTGAAAGATAATGTAGTGTCTCGTCAACGCTGCAGCTTCGTGAGATGATTAAACCCTGCAACCTGCATCTAAGTGGAGCATCGACATAACCTTAATGAATCAGCTCATCCCTGTGCGTGGGTGATGGCTTCTGTTAGCTTGCTCCGACAGCTAGAACCTGCTGCTGCTGCCATGTTGTGTATGTACATGACCGATCATCATGAACAGCAGCAACTTAGATTGATCTAATCTCGTCAGCGTAGCTATTTGCCGTAAGTCAGCCGGACGTCGTAAGGCGCCAGTGCGTATGATCATCTCCGGCGTGTATGGATACTTGCTGCTCTGACTATAATCGCCGGATGCTGGAGTCTCGTTGCCGTACATGGAGGTTTTGCCATCGTTTCGATCAACCAAGCCATGTAAGAAGCCCTGTATTCTGATCCATTAGCAGCTAAACTGAAGGTTCTGGTCAGCCTACTTTGATGATGATTATGTCGATCGTCCTACACCCATATACACATCCGCCCTTAGGTAAGGGTGCAGCCGCTTGATGACGGCGACGGATCAATCTAAGAATGTCTGGCCGGTCGATGGAAGTTCTTTCCTTGCATCCATCTAGGAGGCGGTCCTTGAAGATGCCGGGGTCCGTAATGACGACGGGGATGGCGCCATGGAGCTGGCCGAGCAGCATGTCTATCCATGGCCTTGGTGATGACGTATGTTTAGGATCAACCGACGTGTTGTGACTGCTACAGTACCAGCTTGCTATGGACTAGATACACACAATCTCCATCTAGACCAGTATACTCGCGTCGCGCACAGTTATGGATCTAAACTTTGATTACAATCGCCAGGCAGATGCCGTGGGAAGGAAGAAGATGGGGAAGGAACAGGTAGCTCGAGCTATAGTACGGATCGATCCACTCTGATGTCGTCTTCCGCTGGCTAAGTAGCTGTCGTTGCTTGTGCGTCTGGCTGGGCCGGCTTGGCCTTGTTCACTTCGAGACGGCCCATGGCCCGTCTGATATCGCGTTGCCTACGGCGTCGCATAGGAGGTGTCGTAGCAGTGCCCTCCCTTGAAGCGCTACTTGTCCCCAAGCAGGTGCCAGAGGGAAACGTTGGCGAAGTGCAGCTTCAGATTCCCAGCTTGTCAGTGATGGAGGAAGATGCGTCCATGTCACTGCACTTGAGAGATGTAGCCATGTCCCTTCTTGATGTCCCTGGTAGCAGTGATGCCCAACGGCTGAATCACCAAGCAACTGTCAGTAAGAAATTGACAAGTAGAAATGTAGTCGATAACCTGATCAGATGGAACAGATTTCTTGAGTTGCGATACGTGCAGCACGGATGGATTTGACTCCCAGGTGGCAGCTTCAATTTGTAAGCCACCTTCCCAACTCGAGCAAGGATCTCATAAGGGCCAAAGTATTTGAATGACAACTTGTGATTGCTTCTCCGAGCCACGGACTGCTGTGCATAAGGTTGCAGTTTCATGTACACTTGATCACCAACCTGAAACTCTCTTTCCGAGCGATGTTTATCCTCTTGAGACTTCATACGTTGTTGAGCTCTGAGAAGATGTTGCCGTATTAGCAGCATCATTTGTTCCCTTTCCTGGAGCCAACCGGCAAGATCAGGTGAAACTGTGGACTGCAGGTTGCTAACACCCAACTGTCTTGGTGTGTACCCGTACAGCACTTGGAATGGTGTTTTCCCAAGAGCAGAGTGATGGTTGGTGTTGTACCAATACTCAGCAAGAGGAAGCCACTGCGCCCACTTCTTTGGTGATGCATGGGCCGCACACCAGAGATAAGTCTCTAAGCATTGGTTTAGTTTTTCTGTCTGGCCGTCAGTTTGAGGATGATGTGCCGAGCTCATATTCATCTTAGTGTCTGTGAGACGAAATAGTTCTTGCCAAAATTTGCTTGTGAATACTGGGTCACGATCAGAAATGATAACAGTAGGTAATCCATGCAGCTTATAGACAACATCCAAGAACTGCTGAGCAACTGTCAAAGCTGTGTATGGATGAGACAGAGGGATGAAGTGACCATATTGGTGAGTTTGTCAATTATCACCAAAATGCAGTCGAAATTGCTAGAGCGAGGCAACCCTTCTACAAAGTCCATACTGATAGTGCTCCAGGCCTCAGTTGGGACAGGTAATGGGTTTAGCAAACCAGGTAGTCGAACATGCTCACTTTTAGCTTGCTGACAGATTGTGCATTGCGCCACATATTTGCGAATGTCGTCCTTCATATGAGGCCAGCGAACAAAGCTTTGATTCTCTGGTAAGTGCCAAGAAATCCAGAGTGCCCTCTAATTCCGCTGGAGTGAAGAGAGAATAGAATAGCCTGGTGTGCTTCTTTGTTTGTTCCCAACCAGATGCGATCACGATATCTGATGATTCCTTTGTGTAGTACGTATCCCTTTTCATTCGTGACTGGATACTGAGCTCTTGAAGCAGAGCTTTGGCTTTCACATCCTTGTTATAGCCTTCTTCAATAATTTCCAACCATTTCGGGCGACAGAGAGAAATGCTGTGCAGGCTATCAGGAGAATGTTCCCTGCGAGACAGTGCATCAGCTGCAGTGTTATCAGTGCCTTTTCTGTACACAATCTTGTATTGCATGCCCATAAGCTTGACAAAAGCTTTCTGTTGTATGTCTGTGACTAATTTCTGATCAGTGAGATGCACAAGACTGCGGTGATCAGTCAGAATGGTAAATGGTGCCTGTTGCAAGTAAGGGCACCATTTTTCTACTGCCAACAGAATAGCAAGGCACTATTTCTCGTAAGTGGACAGTGTCTGGGCAGTTATTCCTAATGCTTTGCTCAGATAGGCAATAGGGTGGCCTTTTTGAGTTAATACTGCCCCCACTCCACGCTTAGAAGCATCTGTTTCGACTGTAAAGGGCAGAGAAAAATCTGGGAGTGCTAGCACTGGAGCTGTTAATAGCATGTGCTTCAGTGACTCAAACGCTTGCTGGTGTGTGTCAGTCCAATGGAACGGAGTGTCTTTCTTCAGTAAATCAGACAGGATCCTACTGATGAGACTGTAATTTTTGATGAATTTCCGATAGTAACCTGTCATGCCAAGGACTTCTCTGACTTGTTTGACATTGGTTGGTGTCGGCCAGCTCTGCACCGCTGCCACTTTACTAGGGTATGTTGCTACACCCTGTGCACTAATAACATGTCCAAGATATTCCAGCTTGGGTTGAGCAAATGAACACTTAGTTTTCTTGATTGGAAGCTGATGCTGCTGCAATAGCTTGCACACTTGGGTGAGATGTTGTTTATGAGCTTCCAACGTGGGACTGTAGATGAGTATATCATCCATAAATACTAGGACAGACTTTCTTATCATTGAGGAGAAAATTGAGTTCATAGCCGACTGGAATTTGGCTGGAGCGTTTGTGAGCCCGAAAGGCATCACTTTGAACTCATACAGACCTTGGTGAGTTTTGAATGCAGTTTTGTGCTCATCTTCTGGTACCAATCTATTTTGATGGTATCCAGCACGCAGATCGAGTTTGGTGAACCACCTTGCTCTAGACAGTTCATCCAGAAGCTCATCAACAATCGGCATAGGGTACTTGTTCTTGATGGTTATGCAGTTCAGAGCTCGGTAATCTACACAGAAGCGCCAAGTGCCATCTTTCTTGCGAACCAAGATCACTGGTCAAGCAAATGGACTAGTGCTTTCTTTTATTATCCCTCTCTGTAGCATATCTCTGATTTGCTTTTCTATCTCCATTTTCTGATGTGGGGCATATCTATAAGGTTTTACATTAACTGGAACTGTGCCTGGCACTAATGGAATGTGATGATCATATGATCTGTGTGGTGGTAAAGCTGTAGCTTCTTCAAACAACTTGTCAAATTGCTGCAACAGTTGCTGTATTTCCTCCGGAACAGGACTGCCAGTTTGTGCAGTGTTACTGTCAGTTGGTTCAGTCTCTGAACTTAACTGACAGAGTTCCAAGATGTGACAAACTTCGCCTTTATTGATGAGTGCTTGCAGCTGCTCAGTAGATATAGGTGTGCAAGAATCGATTGCAACCCACGGAGAGTGATTCGAGTACCTTCATGTTTGAACCACATGGTTTTCTTCTTCCAATTGACCCACATCTTGCCATCATTCCGATTCTCTAGCCAATCCATCCCTAAGATGATGTCATAAGAAATCAATGGGAGTACCTTGAGATCATTGATGAATTTGTGACCTTGTGTATGCCAAGTGACCTGAGGAAGATATTTGCTGCAGTCAATCGAGCCTCCTCCAGCTACACTGACCTTGGCCAAAGGCATTGTGCTTTCCTTGTATTGCAACTTGTCTGCTAGCTTTTTGCTGATAAAATTGCTTGTACTGCCCGAGTCGATGAGAATAATGACGGAGTGTTTGCCCACTAAGCCTTGCAACCTGATGCTTCTACGGCTTGTTGTACCCGACATGGCATGAATTGACAGTTTCATCATGTGTTCCTTGTCAGTATCAGATTCATCAGAGGAATCAGTATCAGAGGTGGGATCTGGAGGTGATTCAGTGAACTGAAGAGCATCCAACATCTCATGCACCACATGCAGCTGTACTTGTTGTGGGCACTTATGGGTTGGGCTGTATTTTTCCCCACACCTGAAGCATTCCCCTCGAGCTCACCGTTGTGCTTTCAGAGATTCAAAACTTGCTTGGTGGAGCAGCTTGTCAGGTAAAGATTTTTCTTCAGGTTTATGCCTCAGAAAACCAGTCAGCTGACCATTTTGTTTGTACCTCTGCCTTAAAGCATCTCGATGCGAGTACTTGGAATTGTGCACACTTGTATCCTCCACCAGAAGAGCCTCCTGCGTTTGAGCCATGGAATAAGCCAGATCAACTGTTCCAGGGTTATGCAGCTTAATAGCTGATCGAATTTCAGGCTTCAGCCCTGCAATGAAATGTCGACAAAGAACGTTTCATCGTAGGAATGGTTGTACAGCAACACCTTGTGCATAAGTTCCTCAAATTTATGAGTATAATCATCCATTGAACTAGTTTGGTGGACTGCAAAAAGTGCATCAACTGTTTTAGCATATTTATCCCTATTGAATTTGCTAAAAACTCCTACACACAATTCTGCCCAACTACCAATACTATGCAATGCTTCGTAAGTCTGAAGCCAAAGGGCAGCATTGCCTTTGAAATGCATAGTTGCAAAATCTACCCACAAATGATTTTGGATTTGATACAACTGAAAGTACTTCTCACAATTTTCTTCCACCACTTTGGATTGTCACCATTAAAGTGAGGAAAATCAGATTTAGGTAGCCTAGGTCCAGAATTATGCCTATGCCGAGTATGATTATGCTCATTGTGTTCATGTCAATATCATCATCAGAGAGCACAAATTCATGGTCATGGGTGATTGAATGCTCACCCCTGACCAGGGTGCGTCCAGAGGTCTGATCCTCTCTGAAAGCAACACCCTGGTGTGTCGATTGCTGACGGTGCCCTTGAGGCCGAAGCGAACCCGTGCACAGATCGGCGTGCCCCGGGGTCGAGGACGGAGGAACTCCCTTCTCGATGGAGGAGATGCGGGTCGCCACGTTGTCCATCGACTGCTTCAATTCTTCAACCGATTTGTCCAGCGCCGTGTTGGCCTTGATCACACGGTCGAGTGTTGTCTCGACACGCTTGGAGGCGGCGGTGAGCTCACCCTCAGAGAGCGTGAGCTTGTCGAGCGCGGTGTTGAGGTCGGTGATGCGGGTGGCGTTGAGTTGCCCCGCCTCCGCCGTGGCCTTGTTGGCCTCGGCCGTCGCCTGCAGCAGCCGCTGCAGATCCGCGATGGTGGTCTCCGCCATGGCGACGCGCTGCGTCAACGTCTGTTGGCCGGATCTCGTCGTCGGTGCTTACACGACTTCGATCGCACCGATCTAGGGTACACCGAAGTGTTTTGTGCGAATTCTATGAAGAACTCGCACCCTTCGTCCGGATTTGCCGATCAAAGACGGTAAAATCAACCGGATTTTTCCCTCTCGGATCGAAACCAGGCTCTGAATACCACTTGCTATGGACTAGATACACACAATCTCCATCTAGACCAGCATACTCGCGTCGCGCACAGTTATGGATCTAAACTTTGATTACAATCGCTAGGCAGATGCCGTGGGAAGGAAGAAGATGGAGAAGGAGCAGGTAGCTCGAGCTACAGTACGGATCGATCCACTCTGATGTCGTCTTTAGCTGGCTAAGTAGCAGTAGTTGCTTGTGCGTCTGGCTGGGCCGGCTTGGCCTTGTTCACTTCGAGACGGCCCATGCCCGTTTGATATCGCGTTGCCTACGGCGTCGCATAGGAGGTGTCCTAGCATTATCTATGGATTATCGCTCTGATTTGTGGTCGCCGGAGCCGTCGGAGTTGTCGCCGGTGTCGGCCTGCATCATCGCCTACAAGCCGCCTACAAGCCGAATCTCAAACAGACCCTATCCGATCTGGACTGGATAGCATCCTATCAGTAGTCGTGTCCATACCATATGCCAATACTTTTGGCGTTAGTGAAGTCTTGCTAGCTTACGTCTCATTTTTTTTTCACGTTCCTTGTACAGTATATACGTACATGAATTTATTTTTAATCGTTCAATCTCAGCAATTAGGAAACCGGTGAGAGAGTTTTGATATGCTACGGCAGTCCAAATCCCACATGCAAGGCTTCCTTATTTAGCACATGACACGATTAGATGCGTCCGCATCCTCAAAGCTTCATCGTTAAAACGTCTTACATTAAAATCGGTAAATCTCCACCGTTAATTGTTTGTTGTTTTAATAATATAATAGATAAGTGCAGTTATCGTAGAAAAAGCTAAATAGTGGAAAATAGATGCTACTCTCCAATTAGTAAATACTCCCTCCGTTCGGTGTATAGTTTTTTGAGAAATTTTTCGAAATATAGTGTATTTCTATTTATGGGCAATTTTACGTATCCACAAATGAGTTTCAATCTATAACGGAGATTTAAAAGATTGTTTTCAATTTGTCACTATTAGGGACTCCTCTTTCCCAAATTTTTCCAAGAAAAAATGAGTCCACTGTATGTAAAATTCTCATGTTTTAATTTTCGTGCAAGAAAATGAGTATAAAATACTGGGTGTAAATCTATGTGTCCTCCCAGGTCGAAAAACATCTCTGTATTCACAAAAAAAAATCTATGTATCCTCACGATGCTTTGATAACTTAAATGCTCTTTCATTCGCAAAAACAAACTTAAATGCTCTTTAGCATACAAAATTCAGTTCGTAAGACCACACATTCATGCCGGGTGTAAATCTCTGTATTCAGCCGGTTCATTCATCCCTTGGGTAAGATTGTCCTGACTTGTTATTTCGCTGTCTTTTGTTTAACGGATACACATAGGCTTAAGCTCGTCGCCCTCCACTGCGTTGCATTTTTGCATGTTGGTTAACACAGCCGCAGTGTAACTAATCTACAACATCAGTCTTGCTCGATGTTTCAACGTTGCCTTTGTGCAGCCAAAACGAATTAGTGTTCTTTCAGTTGCAATGCAGAGTATATCTGAAATGTTTGGCTAAAGGGCAAACCTAAATTGCCAGAGCCTCGAGACGGCCAAGTGAAGGCCGAGAGTAAACTTTATTTGTTGCCTTCGTCCTCTTGTGGGCGAGACTTGGCTTGTAATTAGGGATGAAAACGGAGCGGATACGGACGGAACTGAGCGGTGCCACATTTGTTTTCATATTATTTTGCGGAAGCGGAAACAAATACAGAAAGCCCAGAAACAAATACGGAAACAAATATTGTCGGAAATAGATACAGACCGAATACGGTACATAGACGGAACATAAAACAGATATTTACCGGAACCGAGAGATGCCTTAATTAATTAAGTAAAAGTCAAGCAAATCAACAAATTTTTCAAGTTTCTATGATGAAATAAAATCATAAAGAAATATCCTGATTATATAATGTGGTGTGCAACATTAAAAATATCTACTATCATCCCTATCCCTAGTGTAACACCGAAATGGAGAACTAATAACGACCCAACGGAGAGATGAGATGTGAATACATAGGTCATAAACATGGCAGCTTCACATTCTTTTCATTTTTATTCAGCTCTTAGGTTGTGCCTAAATTTTCTCATTAGAATTTCCGTGCCTGTTGGATTTTGAAATCACTGTGTAACAAAAAACAGAAAGTTATGTATTACCGGAAACGGAATTTCCGTTTTTGCAGTCGTTCCGCCGGAATACGCTGTTCCGTTTCCGTTTCCGTTTCCGTTTCCGCATAAAAGTTTCCGTTTCCGTTTCTGTTCCGCAAAATTCCGTTTTCGTTTCCGTATTTCCAATCCGTTTCCGTTTTTCCGCGGAAAAGTCGGAAAGATTCCGTACCATTTTCATCCCTACTTGTAATACCTCTAAAACTTCTCTCTTATTAATGAAAATGACAAATCTTTTGACTAGTTTAAAAAAAAGTGAAGGCCGAGGATTGCGCACACTTGTTGGGATCGGGTTAAGATTCGATCGAGATCGGCGCCGCGTATAGGTCGCACGAGCCAATGTTGGGCGCCGTCAGGTACACCGATCGATTATTTTGTCCCCTTGTCTGTCCTTTGCAAGCAAGGCTAAGCTGGATCAGCAGTGGATCGCCTCTATTTACTTATCTACTGCGAATGATATATAGCTAGCTTCACGAGAAAGATAAGCTTCCTCTTTTTTTAACCACGGATTAACAAGACGGATTCAGAAATCAGAAGGCCTCTGCCTGCATGCGTCAAATACTGTGCACCTGAACAGGTGGATCGATGTCATCGATGGATGCACTGTACGTGCTTAATCATGCACTACCACCAACTAGCCCAAGCGCCCAACTGTCTGAGCAAATGCATCATGGATCAACTGTTTAATTACATTGTTGAACCGTACATTTTCTCGGAACTACACTTGATCGTAACATTCTAACACAAAGGAACACTACTGCTACCCACAAACTGAATAAATACTAGTAGTACTACTACTAAACCTTACTATAGCATTACTGCATTAGAATGCTCACGCCAAAAGTTGATTCTTGGAATCGCGAGTAGTACTATATGAGTGTAGCGATGCATGTTGCTGTCTAAACGGGGGCAAATTAATTACTCCAGTCTCGAGGCGTCGCATCTCGCAACTCTATCGATCGATCACCCAAAGTTTATGGTTAAACTAATGGCCTATTCGATGCAATTGCCTTGTTAGACGCAACCATTACACTGTCTACAATGCGCTACTAGTCGGGGCCACTTGTTTATTCAGACTTCTGCTTGCCGCACTCCACTCACAAGATTAGGCGCTCCTATTGTTCACAGAAACCGTACGTGTCCAAATTTGACTCAGCATGCAAGCATGCTCTGTGACGTTGTTTTATGGTGATCCAAATTCATATAAAAATAAAGGCTAATTTCTGACGAGCGGAGCGAGGCCCGTCGCCGGTAGGCTTGGGCTGAATGGAGTCAGATTGGTGCCTAGTGGGATTAGTGCCGTGATGACTATTAGGAACCTCAAGTGGAAGGTATAATGTAGTGCAGCAACAAAATTCACTCAGTTGTGAAGCCAAGTTTTATCGAACCAGTAGGAGTTGAGCACGACGCAAAGTTGAACTGGACCTACAAGCAAAACACAAAAACTCTTTGTCCCCAACGTTACAGAGAGGTTGTCAATCTCCCCGTCTCGCGAAATACAAAGTACTACGGATATAGTGTGGAAGATAACAACAAATATGATAATTGTAAAAACGGACCAGCAAGCTAAATAAAGTAAAAACAAGTAATATAAGATTGTAAACAGTAGATAAAAATGGACTAAGGGACATGGTTCACTAGTGGTGTCTCTCCATAAAAAGATAACATTGTTGGGTTAACAAATTACTGCTAGTCAATTGACAGAATTATAAAAAAAAATGTGCAAGACACGTATTTATTTAGGCATCACGTCAAGGTGTAAAGACCGCGCATCCGCATTGCATCTTTACCTAAATACTCCACTTTGAGTGCGCTTCTATGCTTGCCACTCTAAGTATTAAGCTACCGAGATAACAGAGTATTGCCTTAAATTCAGTACATAATGTAAACAATTAAATCGTCATCTAAACGTGACTAAGTAACCGTTGTTTTACCCTTAGCCGACACAACACACCGTCGCTCTTAGTTGTTGCTGTCACAAGCCCAGAGACGGACGGGGCATGTACCAACTATCGACCATAACGTTCCCGCTGGTGTAGAGGCCTTTGGCGATGATTTACCCCTCCGGCAGGGTGCTGGGAAGGATCTCCAGGTCTCCTCCGATCATGTCTCCGCGAAGGCGGCGACTCTGTATGTCTTTCGTGGAAAATAATGCCGTCCCCATGAAAATTAGGGTTGTTGTGAATTTATAGGCAAAAGAGGCGGTGGAGGGGCGATGCCACGACGGCACGCGGGTGGGCCCTGTGGCCCTAGCCTAGGCCGCGGCCCACTACCGCGTGGCACCCCCTCCTGGCGGCTGCCCTCACCTTTCTGGCTCGTGTCGTGATTTCTCCGATAAAAAAATCCCCATAAATTTGCAACGCAACCCGAGAATATTTCCTTAACTGGTTTTCTGAAATAAAAAGACAACGGAAAACAGGAACTGGCACTCTGACACTTCTTCATGGGTTAGTCCCATAAAACACATAAAAATTATATAAATTTGTTGTATAAACATGTAGCAATGATATAATTATTGCATGAAACAATCGAAAATTATAGATACGTATGGGCGTATGAACATCACCAAGTTTAATTCCTGCTTGTGCTCGAGTAGGTAAATGATAACCAAATAATTTTTGATTGTTGAATGCTACCAAAGATGATCTTTATCAAATATTATAATGCACATAAACTAAGATGGAATGACTCAAAGCAACTTTCTATAATTAGTATCAAGTAAACAGTAATTACATAATATGGGTAATCAAGTTAAACCCTTTCATGAATCAATGCTTTGGAGACATGAAACCACACTTGAGGATTATAAAGAAGAAGGTCAAAATAAGTCCCAAATGTAAAAGCATCAGTCCATCTACTAATATCAAGCAATCTTTCATTTTGAAGTTAGGATCCAGTCAGGTGATCATAGCATATCCCTCCCGCGTCTACTGTTTCGAAGTTCAACTCAACTAGTTTGTGTGAGCCTTGGCTTTGGCACCAGCATGTTATGGCAAAGAGAATGTTAATGTGGGGTTTGTATGGCCAAAGGAAGAAAGGCTCAAACGTGATTGCCATGCAACGGATGCACTAGAGCTATAAGTGTATGAGAGCTCTCCAATGGTGAAAGGACAAGGATGTCGCCTAGAGGGGGGTGAATAGGCGATTTAAAACTTTTCCGGTTTAGGCTTGATAATTGTGGAATAAAACTAGGTGTTCAAATTAACAAGCCAACAACCTAAATAAACTAGGCTCACCTAAGTGCACCAACAACTTATGATAAGCAAGATAAGCAATAAGGTGATAGCAATATAGAATACTTCAAGCACGAAGGCTATCACAATGTAAAGTGCATACGTAAAGAGCTCGGGTATAGAAATAACCTAGGCACGCGGAGACAACGATGTATTCCCGAGTTCCTCATTTTAGTGGAGTACGTCTCGTTGGAGGGGTGTGAGTTTCAAACTCAAGACGCCACAAATGGCCTCACCCTATTCTCCGATGAACCTTGCCCAAAAGCTCGGTTCACCTTCCACTATTGATTTCCTTTTGGGCGGAAATCGAGTCCCTTACAACAATCTTGAGGCACAACCCACAAAAGGATTGGGAGCTCCCAAGTGACCACAAAAGGCCTCAACCGCCACAAAAGGCGTCTAGGGTCCAAAGACCCAAGAGTAACAAGCTCACGAACTTTCACTTCCACGAATCCTCGTGGAGAGCACAAACCGATGCACAAAAGCAATGGCAAGAACACAAGAAGTGCTCAAGTCCTTCACTCTCAAATCCCAACAAAACCAACTAATGCTTGTGGGGGAGAAGAGTGGAAGAACAAAGAAGAACTCAACAAATGGAACTCCAAGATCAAGATCTACTAGGTTCCCCTCACTTAGAGGAGGAATGGATTGGTGGAATTGTAGATCTAGATCTCCTCTCTCAAATCCCTCAAAGATATGCAAGAATCATGGGAGGAATTGAGAGAACGGGCAAGCTTTCCAAGGTCAACAATGGTGGGAGAGAGAGGGAAAAACATGCCTGGAAGAGCTAAAAAACCATTGGGGAAGAAGGGGGCCTTTTATAGGTCCCCTAGAAAAAGACCCGTTGCAGAAAAAACAGGGACCGGAAATTTCCGGGGTAAGTACCGGAAATTTCCGGACCCCCAAAAAACGACTAAGTCACTTAAGATTTTGGTCCTGGACTCTGGCTGGACTTGGGCCTACCAGAAATTTCCGGCCAAGGGACCGGATATTTCCGCCCCCAGAAAACTGCAGAAACACCAAAACAAAAACGACAATAACTTTTTCATCCGGACTCCGATTTCGATGATCTTGGGCTCATTGGAATCGCAACGAAGAGCTCTTCAAGATTATGTAGAGAAACATCATAGTCCATCATGTGAGGTGGAAGCCAAAAGGAAATAGTTTGACCTCTCGTAGAAAAGGCAAACCGGTAAAACCTCCAACATAAAAAACACAACAAGATATTCGTATGAAATCCGTTTTTGATGAACTAGAGCTTGGTATGGAGATGAACACAAGCTCTAAATTCTCACATGAATAAAAGCCAAATAAGAACCAGGAAAGATGATATGCCAAATATGCAAAGGTTTGAACTCTCCACAAAGATGCGATCAAGTTACTCACTTGAGAGCCCCTCTTGATAGTACGCCATCTATCCTATAACCCGGTCTCCCACTAACACCATGAGACCGGTAAAATAGAAACCCTATCAAGATCATACATTTGCCTTGCGCATTCCACTTAAGCTAGATGATGACGATCTTGACTCCCTCAAGTTCGAACACCTTTCTTGATTGTGCTTACTAGCACAAGCTTGATGAAGACTTCTACAAATACTCCCCCATACTCCATGATGGGAGAGGCTTGCTAAGCTCCGTCTTCATGTATCCACTTGCACTTCATCTTCTTCTCTTGATGTATATGATGGCTTGGAGATAAACATGAATATTCACCCAATCTTCTTTCCAAGTCATGCTTGCAATAAGCTCAACTCTAGATGACCATTCATCATATAAACCTTTGGATAGAACATTGGTCATCATATAATCTTCTAGAGTCCAACACATGAACTATAATCTTCTTCATGGACAAGATCTATAAAGATATCTTTATGCAAACATTAATCCATAGAGATTGTCATTAATTACCAAAACCACACATGAGGGCACATGCACTTTCAATCTCCCCCATTTTGGTAATTGATAACAATCTCTTTTGAGAGGGTTTATAATATGGAAATTAACGAGCTAGAGCCAATTGTACTAACATCAAATACTACAAAAGTATGTGATGTTAGTCCAACAACCACTACTAGGAAATAGCCTATTAGTGGCGCACCAAATTCAACATTTTGTGGCGCATGGTGGGTGCGCCACAGAATGCTCGCCACTATTTTTTTTCTGTGGTGCACGGGCACATGCGCCACTGAAAGACCAAGTTTCTGTGGCGCACCTATCCCCGTGCGCCACAGAATTATTTCAGTGGCGCACCCCCAGCCGTGCGCCACAGAATTGTTTTTTTGAATTAAAAAAAAGGGCGGCCAGATCTAGATCTGGATCTAGCGCCGCCAGAATTTCGTCGGAGCTCGTCGGAGGCCGTGGTGCCCGTGGCCATGGCCGTAGGTGGCTTGGCCGGAGGTGGGTGGAGGAGGGGGTTGCCGTAGGTGGGTGGGTGGAGGATGGGGGTCACCGAAGATGGTGGAGGAGGTGGAGGATGTCGCCGGAGGTGGTGGAGGAGGGGGTCACCGGAGGTGGTGGAGGATGTCACCGGAGGTGGATGGGGAGGAGGAGGATGTCGCCGAAGGTGGTGGAGGAGGAGGAGGTCGCCGGAGGTGGTGGAGGAGGAGGAGGATGTCGCCGGAGGTGGTGGAGGAGGAGGAGGATGTCACCGGAGGTGGTGGAGGAGGAGGAGGTCGTCGGGGTGGTGGAGGAAGTCACCGGAGGTGGAGGTGGAGGAGGGAGGAGAAGTGGAGGAGAGAAGTGGAGAGGAGAAGTGGACGAGAGAAGTGTGGAGGAGAGGAGGGAGGAGAAGTGGAGAGGTGGTGGAGAAGAGAAGGAGAGAAGGAGAAAAGAGAGGGAGAAGTAGGCGCCGGCGGGATTCAAATTCGAATCCCGCCCAACAGTTCTGTGGCGCATATGTAGATATGCGCCACCGAATTGTCTTTTTTGAATTTTTTTGATTTTGTAGAAAAAATCTTCTTTTTGAAATAACTTTTTTCCCTTTTGGAATTTCGAGGATCTGAGAAAAGTTCACTGGGTAAACTCCGGTGAAATCGAGCTCCAATTTTTATCTAGTTTTTTTTATATATTAAACGTATTATTTCGACGTCATATGCAAAAGTTATGGCTGTTCTAATTTTTTTTCTGTTTTTTGCAAAAAAAATCAAAATTCATATTTCAAAATTTCTATACCTACTAGGCACTAAAACCTAACTATATCTCACATGATTTTATTTTTTGAAGGTTTTATCATTTTCTTTTCTTGTTTGCAAAACTGAAAAGGCGATCCACGGGGTGTGTGTGTATGTGTGGGATCTGTTTTCAACAATTATGTGGCGCATGGGGCCACATGCGCCACAGAAATGACTCTTTCTGTGGCGCATGGGTCTAGATGCGCCACAGAATGCGCCAACATTCTGTGGCGCATCTAGACCCATGCGCCACAGCCACAGATGCCCTTTCTGTGGCGCATGGGTCTAGATGCGCCACAGAATTCCAAATTTTCTGTGGTGCATGCAAAACAATGCGCCACAGAAAATATTTCTGTGGCGCATGGCTGTTTGGTGCGCCGCAAAAAGTGATTCTATCTATAGCTAGTTTCCTAGTAGTGAATATATATATGGAGCAAACTCCCCCACAATCTATGCACGTGTGTATGAACATGAATTCATTGCATATATTGTCAACCATTACCGGTGGTGGAGTTTCCACTATATACAAAACCAAGCAATGAATTGCAAAGGCAAGAAGGCAAATACTTAAGAACAAATCAAAGTACAAAGTCAAATGCCATAAACCCTCCAAAACTTCTCCCCATTGGCAACAATTGCCGAAATGGGAAAAAGCTTTAGAAGGCCAACATAGTGAGAGTTCCTCCACGAGTTTAACTTGTCTCATAAAATGAGTAGAATCAAATGGACATTTCCATTGATCAAAAATAGGAGGAAATCAAACTATATTGAGAATCCAAGAATTGCAACAAAATAGCAAAGTGAAAGATACCTCAATAAAAGAGGGAAGCGATTAAAGGATCCGAAAGAACAATTGGACACAAGAAGATATTATGATAAGATCAACCAAGTGTTCCAACAAATCAAGAGAGAGCTCCCCAAGGTACGTGCACAATGTAGGATTTGCATTGCAATATGGTGTGCATAACATGGAATCCTCACTCACTCCTAGATAATTTTGAACACAAGCAAGTGCAAGAGAGAATAGATGAAATGAAGCAAACAACTTGCATCAAAAAGTGTTGAGCAATCTAGAACAAGACTAGACAAATAAAGACTTGCTCAACCACAAAGAGATGGGTGTGATAAGGAGAGACATTTTAGGAGACTAATGCAAGGATAAGCAATAGCATTATCATAGTCTTTCAACATAAGAGGCACATAGTGCATATCATGACTTTCCAAAAACACACAACCCAATGAAGATGTAGCAAATAGGTCCACAAGCTTATCGAGAGGCAAAAGGGATGCCAAGAGAAAAGCAAAGCTTGTGTCTTTTAGAGACCACCAATGAATCAAAAGCAATAAAAGGTGGTCACTAAAGAAATGGAATACCAATTAAAGATGTAACTACTATCATGTGTATAAGTTTCTAAGTAGACATCAATCACAAAGATATAAGTTCACAAAGAAACATGCACAAACAAAATAGATACTACGGTGAAGAACATGATATCCTAGTGGAAGTCATATATATACCAATAAGATCATTGCTTAAAAGCATAGCACAAAGCTCAATTTTATCTTAAAGGGATATAGATGAACTTCCAACACACACTCATCATAGCATCAAAAATATTCACAAGGGAAAAGGTTATAGTTAGGATGCTCCGAGTAAGATAACAAGTATCACAAAGGGCAAATGATTTTGCAAATTCATCAATATTGCATATGAGAGACTTTGAGAAGAATTGCTAGATTAACATATTTGGGATTGGAGAATCAATAAAATTATTATATATTCCCTTGATATGTAATCATCCCGGCTTGCTCACATTTGCAATAAAAATGTTTTGATAAAGGCTTTGCAAGAACACATCAATTGCAATAAAGATTCATGCCAAGAAACAACCTACACAAGGTTGCAAGCTAGTAAAGTAGGCATGAGGTAGATACTTGTTACCGAGATAACATTGGTGATGTAGAAGATAAGAGTTCATGATCATTCAAGCTTGACTCCAATAAGCACATGGTGACACCACCTTCCTTGTATATGAGACAAGCTTCCAATGCATCTCCAATGTACCTAAAACAAATTCAAGTACAAAATGGTACCCAAACTCATTGGGTCCAAAGTAGTTAGAGTAACTACAATATATAGGACAAACTCCACATAAATATGTGCATATTGATATGAAATTGAATTTCATGCACATCTTAGCCATTTAGGATTTGATGGAGTTTACCCTATATATTGGATCAACGAAAGTAAGCATGCCATAAGATATACATATAGAAAATATGCATGCACAAGACTTTCAAGAACCAAACGAGATACAATTTGGACAAAACACCAATTAAGCCAAGAAAGTACACACAAGTGTGACAAGAAAAAGAATTGTCCAAATTATATCAAAACTTCAACTCAACACATGATTGAAGATACTATTTTGAAAAGATACCAAACGAAGGTAAGATACCAAATGATGAAAATACCATCAAGAAATAAACCAAACCCTCTACACTTCTCATGACAGCACAAAGTACCAAGACGAGAAATATTTGTCTTCCAAAGAGACACGTCTTCGGGATCAAATACACATTGAAGACAACTAATGTTCAAAAGCATATAGGATTGCTCCCCCAAGATGTGTGCATTATTTAGAGGTAAGAGTTTGAACACAAATGCACAATAATGGGATCATTGCATTTCCTAACTCAAGAAAGCACATAACAAATTTTGAGAAGAGCAACAAGGATCCAAAAGATACAAGGAAGACAAGAGAGAGTTAGATCAAAACAAATCATTGGCAATAAAATAAGGCAATTCAAAGCAAGAGCCAAAATGAAGATGGTCTACAAATTCCACCACAATATGAGTATCACTTGTCATGGACAAGGAGTATATAGAGATTTCTCGGTGGTATATAGGAATGATATTGAAGACCAATTTCACAACAAATAAGCATATGGCAAAGATAGATTTAAAAGCCATGCTTAGATAGATAGATATTCTTGATAGCTTCAATATTCACGCGATCATGCAAAGCAACTACAAAGAGTAGCTTGAAGCAATTGGTTTCCCAAAAGATATATGAACATATTTGGGGAAAGCCGTACCAAGAACGTCATCACAAACAAGATCCAAAGAGTAAGAAAAAAATTTTAAGCAAATATGGAACTTGTTTGAGAAACATGCCACATAGGAATAAGATAATGAAGAATATCAATTCTAGGTGGCAATACCTCACATGTTCACATTTTCTAGGCTTGTAATATGCACATAGCTTATTACTCCCCCATAATGTGATAATCCATTTTTTTAACAAGAGGCAAACAAACCAAAGAGATAATTAATGGACATTATAGAATTTGAATTTCTCATGAGATGACATACCACATAGAGAATAGATAATATTGATATATCATCACTAAGTGGTATTCCTCATGTACACACATTTTTAGGATTGTGAAGTGCACGAAGCACATCACTCCCCCAAAATGGATAGTCCATTAATCTCTCAAAAAGAGAGCCAACAAGATAAGATATCAAATAAAAGCAATAAGGCTCAAAACAAGTAAATGGTGTGCAAACCAACATACACATACTTGATTCTCAAGATAAGTAAGTAGAGAGCACAACACATACAAACACTAGCAAGGTACAAAACCTAACACATGCAAGGGTGCAAGCAACTTTCAATGTATATATGATATAAGCACAAGTTACCGCAAGGAGGAACATTGGATATGAGATAGAACAATATAATCCAAATGACTTGGCTTGAGAGAATATAATTGATGAAGATCCCTTAATTCTTCATGATGTAGCCAAGTCTCCAATGCCCTCCAACAACACCTATTGATCAAGTTTTAGCTTGTTGGTCCCCAACCAAGTTGGGTCCTAAGAGGTTAGTCACAATAGGCTTGGCAACCCAAATGGTGCTTTTCTTGACACCACTTTGAGTACCAACATATTTGGCAAACACATTGCCAACCTTATCCTTCCGAAGAGAATAAACATCATCAATTAATGGGGTTGGATAAGGTACCATTAGTGCATGAAGAAGCAAAGTGGCCCTTCTCACGGCATATGTAGCAACATTGGCTTCCTCCTTTCTTCTTAGTTGGAATTCGACTTGAGGAGGGTAGCTTGATTCTTCTTGGGAAAGGCCGTTCTTCTTGAGAACTTGAGTTTGACTTGAGGCCGCTTCCCTTGTTGCTTCTCACTAAGAGGCTTCTTCTTCAAAGGGCAAGATCTAACATGGTGCCCTTCAACTTTGCACTTGAAGCAAACAATCTTGGCCGAATCTTTAACTTGTTCTTGGCCCTTGTTCTTCTTGTTATACTTGGACTTGTTCTTGTTATTGGAGTTGAATCCAAGTCCACTCTTGTCATTGGGGCGTCTTTGAACACTCAACACATTGTCAAGTGTGGACTTCCCAACATGACGCTTTTCCAAGTCTTTCTTCAAAGAAGCGACTTGGGCCTTGAGCTCTTTTAATTCCTCTACATGGTTAGTATCAACAAAAACACTAGAGGAAGTAGATGCTTCATTGTTAGAGCAACAAGGCATGGAAAGTAATTCATCACAAGATTAGCAATATTGTGAGTGGATGAATACAAGGACTAGCACATGGCAATAAAGCATTTAGAGTAGAAGTAGTGCCATTGTCCACATGAGGCTCACAAGATGTTACCTTTGTAGTGATAGCCTCATGAGCTAACTTTAGCTTCGCATGGGATGCTAGAAGATCCTCATTAGAGCTAGAGAGCTTTTCATGACTTTCTTCCAATTTCCCATACTTGCTAGTTAGCAACTCAAGTTGAGCCCTTAGCTCAACATTCTCCTTCAAAATAGATGCTTCACAGAAGTGGAGTTAGTAGCACAAGCATCATTACATTAGAAATGGAAGAAGACAACTTGGCAAGCTCATCATTCAACCTAGCATTTTCCTCAATAATATTAGCATGATCACATGAGGAGTAGAGGAACTAGGCACATCATTTTTAGATAGTTGAGTTTGGAGTTGATCATGAGACTTGGTAAGGAGAGAGTGTTCACTTTCCAAAGCCTTATGAGCTTTGTCAAGTCTCTCTATATCCTCAATTAGTCTAGCATTGCCAACACCAAATTCAACTTTTCCTTTTTAAGCACTTTATATTTAGCAATAGCATGATCTCTTTCCTTAATGATTTTAGCAAAAATAAGATCATTTGTTTCATCAAGAGATTCAAGTTTCTCCTCAAGAGACACTCGAAGCTCATGCTCTTCCTCAAGAGCATTTTCTAAGGATGCTTTTTCCATAGCATCCTCTCTTTCGATCCTTCCCTTTTCTTCAATGATTTCCTTGCACTTAATAGCATAAGTCAAAATTTCACACAAATAAGAGCAAGCTTTACTACCTTTAGGGAGAGCACTAAAAACCATCTCACTCTTTCTTTAAGAGTCAATATCATCCTCTTTTAATCCATAATAATCCTCATCCTCATCATCACAAGATGTAGAGGGTTCCAAAGGTGGAGATACCTTTGAATCCCTAGCCATAAGGCAAAAGTGAGTAATGGACGATGATGATGAAGAATTGCTTGAAGCACCATTGAGGTCCATGTCTTGTTCCAACAATGTTGGGTTTCCTCTACATTGTTAGCCACACAAGTACTAGAGGAATGGAAGCATTATTTTCATGGCAACAAGACATAGAAAGCATATCATCATGAGATTTAGTTAAGCAACTAATACATGATATGCAAGGACTATCAACACTAGCATGTAGACATTTGAAGTGCTAGAGAGTTTAAGTCCAAAGATAGAACATTGCAATGAGATAGAGATGAAGTATAGTCAATAGAATATTCACCATCAACAAAGCAATTTCTATCACCACTCACCATTCATTACCTTGTGACAAATCACATGTTGGTGGAGTGGAAGAAGTTGTGAACTCATCACGGCCGGAGGTGGAAGGAGAACAATCATCCTCAATAATGTTGGACACTTCATATTTATCTTGAAGCTTGGTCCAAAGCTCATGAGCGTTCCGAAAAGGCATGATTGATGCAAGAACTACATCGCTCAAAACACAAATAAGACCATTAGATACTTGAGTATCGAGATGAGAGTTTTCCTCATCCTCTAAAGATAATTCTTGGGAATCCTTTGGAGGAGAAAAACCCACATCTACAATACTCTATATAATTTGGACCCATGGCCCTAAAAAGATTAAGCATGCGAATTTTCCAAACATCATAATTTGTGCCATCGAATATAAAAGTGGGATCGTGCACTAATTCTCTAAACGACATCTTTACTCTCTAGGCGGTAAAGCCCAAAAAGAGAGCCCAGGCTCTGATACCAATTGAAAGGACAAGGATGTCGCCTAGAGGGGGGTGAATAGGCGATTTAAAACTTTTCCGGTTTAGGCTTGATAATTGCGGAATAAAACTAGGTGTTTAAATTAACAAGCCAACAACCTAAATAAACTAGGCTCACCTATGTGCACCAACAACTTATGCTAAGCAAGACAAGCAAAAGGTGATAGCAATATAATACTTCAAGCACGAAGGCTATCACAATGTAAAGTGCATAAGTAAAGAGCTCGGGTATAGAAATAACCGAGGCACGCGGAGACGACGATGTATTCCCGAGTTCCTCCTTTTTAGGGGAGTACGTCTCGTTGGAGGGGTGTGAGTTTCAAACTCAAGACGCCACAAATGGCCTCACCCTATTCTCCGATGAACCTTGCCCAAAAGCTCGGTTCACCTTCCACTATTGATTTCCTTTTGGGCGGAAATCGAGTCCCTTACAACAATCTTGAGGCACAACCCACAAAAGGATTGGGAGCTAAGTGACCACAAAAGGCCTCAACGCCACAAAAGGCGTCTAGGGTCCAAAGACCCAAGAGTAACAAGCTCACGAACTTTCACTTCCACGAATCCTCGTGGAGAGCACAAACCGATGCACAAAAGCAATGGCAAGAACACAAGAAGTGCTCAAGTCCTTCACTCTCAAATCCCACCAAAAGCAACTAATGCTTGTGGGGGGAGAAGAGAGGAAGAACAAAGAAGAACTCAACAAAGAACTCCAAGATCAAGATCTACTAGGTTCCCCTCACTTAGAGGAGGAATGGATTGGTGGAATTGTAGATCTAGATCTCCTCTCTCAAATCCCTCAAAGATATGCAAGAATCATGGGAGGAATTGAGAGAGGGCAAGCTTTCCAAGGTCAACAATGGTGGGAGAGAGAGAGGGGAAAACGTGCTTGGAAGAGCTAAAAAACCATTGGGGAAGAAGGGGGCCTTTTATAGGTCCCCAAGAAAAAGAGCCGTTGCAGAAAAAACAGGGACCGGAAATTTCTGGGGTAAGTAACGGAAATTTCCGGACCCCCGAAAAACGACTAAGTCACTTAAGATTTTTGTCCTGGACTCTGGCTGGACTTGGGCCCACCGGAAATTTCCGGCCAAGGGACCGGATATTTCCGCCCCCAGAAAACTGCAGAAACACTAAAACGAAAACGACAATAACTTTTTCATCCGGACTCCGATTTCGATGATCTTGGGCTCGTTGGAATCGCAACGAAGAGCTCTTCAAGATTATGCAGAGAAACATCATAGTACATCATGTGAGGTGGAAGCCAAAAGGAAAGAGTTTGACCTCTCTTAGAAAAGGCAAACCGGTAAAACCTCCAACATCAAAAACGCAACAAGATATTCGTATGAAATTTGTTTTTGATGAACTAGAGCTTGGTATGGAGATGAACACAATCTCTAAATTCTCACATGGATAAAAGCCAAATAAGAACCAAGAAAGATGATATGCCAAATATGTAAAGGTTTGAACTCTCACAAAGATGCGATCAAGTTACTCACTTGAGAGCCCCTCTTGATAGTACGCCGTCTATCCTATAACCCGGTCTCCCACTAACATCATGAGACCGGTAAAATAGAAACCCTATCAAGATCATACATTTGCCTTGCGCATTCCACTTGAGCTAGATGATGACGATCTTGACTCCTCAAGTTGGAACAGCTTTCTTGATTGTGCTTGCTAGCACATGCTTGATGAAGACTTCTCCAAATACTCCCCCATACTCCATGATGGGAGAGTCTTGCTAAGCTCTGTCTTCATGTATCCACTTGCACTTCATCTTCTTTTCTTGATGTATATGATGGCTTGGAGATAAACATGAATGTTCACCCAATCTTTTTTCCAAGCCATGCTTGCAATAAGCTCAACTCTAGATGACCATTCTTCATATAAACCTTTGGATAGAACCTTGGTCATCATATAATCTTCTAGAGTCCAACAGATGAACTCCAATCTTCTTCATGGACAAGATCTATAAAGATATCTCAATGCAAACATTAGTCCATAGAGATTGTCATTAATTACCAAAACCACACATGAGGGCACATGCACTTTCAAATGGAACTAGTGGGGGTGCATCCAACTTGCTTGCTCACCAAGACCTAGAGCATTTGAGGAAGCTCATCATTGGAATATACAGGCCAAGTTCTATAACGCAAAAATCCCCATCTAGTATGAACTATATGAATATGACAACTCTTAAAGGATCGTATGGGCACCTAGAGGTTGGGGGGTGAATAGGTGCTACTCCAAATTTTAATACTTTTTTCATTTAGTCTTGACACAAAAGGTAAATTCTCTAGATATGCAACTACGGTGAATTTACCTATATGACAAACAAGCATTAGATACTACACAAGATACAAGTAAAGGTAAACAAGGATAGAAGTAACCGAAGTGAAGCACGCGGAGACAAGGATGTATTCCCAAGTTCCTCCTTTTTAGGGGAGTATGTCTCGTTCGAGGGGTGTGAGCTTCACCACAACAGGCTTGCTCAACGCCACAAAGGCCTCACCCTATTCTCCAATAAACCTCACCACAAAGGCTCGGTTCACCTTCCACTATCAGAATCCTTCAAGGAGGAATACAAAGCCTTTACAACAATCTTGGGGCACACACCCACAACTTAATTGGGGCTCCCAAATCACCACAAGCTTTCACAAAAACAACAAGTAATACCAACAAGAAGCTTAGGTTTTCCCAATGGAAACCCTAGGCACAAATCTCTCAAGTGAATGAGGTGGAAAAGTAAATCGGCTTGGTGAAGTTGTAGATCTTGGCCTTCTACTTCAATCCTCAAAGATCAACGAGTTTGGGTGGAGGGATTGAGAGATCTTTGAGCTTTGAGCTTGCAACAGTGGGGGGGTCAATGATTTATGGTCGAGCTGCCCAAGCTTGAAGAAGGGGAGGGGTATTTATACCCCTCCCAAATCTAGCCGTTGATGGAGGACTAACACCGGAGTCTCCGGTCTGGAGGACCTAAGTCTCCGGTCTAAGCGGAATCTCCGCCCCACACGGATGGGAGCAAAGATTCGGGCCAGACTCCCGTCATGCTCCGGAGTGGGCACCAAAGGCTAACGCCAAGCGATAGCAACTTCGACCCATTTCCAGGAAATACGAGACCGGAGTCTCTGGCTGCCCTGAGTCTGAGACTCCGGTGTAAGAACATCGAAGTCTTCGGCCTTGGCAGCACCAGAGTCTCCGGCTGTTTTCCAACATCCACTAGACCCATTGTTTTACTTTGATCTTTTCTTCACTTTGAGTTTCGATGCTTATGTAAATTTATCAATTAAATCCTGTATTACTTTAGCACAAATTTGAGTATCACTAGTGTTGTTGCTTAACACACAAAACCAAACAAGGGATCTAGAAAATGTTCTTTCAAACTCTATGTACAAAAACAGGGCTCACATGGCACAACTATGAATGACAATGTGTGATGATCAGGTGCTCACATGGCACAAGTGTGGATAAAGGATAGTAATGTTGCCCCCTCTCTCATTTATTTTATTTTTTCTCTTCTATTTTTTTAAATGGTCTCCATGGCATCTTTCCTTTTATCTCTCGCTCACAGGTAGGGGCAACATCCTAATGAATGACACCACACTTTACAATACTCATAACTCAATAATGATGATAACATGATAACTATATGATGTGAAAATGAATGCCTCTGCCAGTGTAGCAGTGTGTGCAATGCTCTACCGTAACATGAAATAAATAAACAATGGGCAACGCCTCATACCATCATGTCTACAAGTTTTTACTATCCCATTACTACACAACATTTTATAGTTCCAACATATAACCATGTTCCTATCCGATTCTCTAAAATAATATAAGTTAAGCAAGAGAATCCTAATCCTTTCTTTAGATAACACTCTTTATCATGATATAAGTGAAATGTAAAAATATCAAGTAACTACTCAAACGATATAAGTGAAGCATAATGAGTATTTCTATAAAATTGGAGTGTGTCTCTCTCCCACACAAGAGTATTAGGAATGAATATTTATTTAGACCAGCAAACAAAACATAAACAAACTGAGAATAAAAACTGAATACGCTCCAAGAACATCACATATTATGTGAAGCAATAAAAATATAGTCTTGAGGGAAACGGCCTGATTATTGTTGATGAAGAAGGGTATGCCTTGGGCATCCCCAAGCTTAGATGCTTGGTACTACTTGAATATTTCTTTGGGGTGCCTTGGGCATCCCCAAGCTTAAGCTTTTGTCTTCCTTCATCTTCTTCAATCACCCCCTCTCTCAAAACTTGAAAACTTTCTTCACAAAACTCTCACAAACTTATTAGAGGGGTTAGTATTCTTTTAAATCTAATCCATGTTGCGCGTTGACTCGAGCCTCGATCCTTCCGACCCTTGGTTTTCATGGAGCAGTGGCTACTTTTGGCGGATCAGTGGCTGCTTTCGGCGGCGCGACGTGGTTTTCGCGGAGCGACCACCATGGCTTGAAGAGGAGCTTGGTGGTCGGTGACGGAGCCTCGACGCCCTTCCTTCTGCTCCTCTCGCTTTTGCGGTCGGGTCGACCTCCTGGAAGAAAGCCCTACACGAATTTTGGTCTGTGCCAACGACGGCGGTGCCTTTTGTGTCGTTCTCCTTCTTGTTTGCGTCGTTGTGGGGGTCCGATTTCATCGATGTGAGCGGTTCTGAGATCTTCGGGTGAAAACCCAAACTCTCCGGAGCGGGCGACGACGACGCACACGTTGATACCTTCTTGGAGGTTTCGTCTTGGAGTTCCTATCTCTCACGGTGCGTCTGGTTCGCGGTGGCTGGACAGGTGGGTTTTGTTGCCGGGGGAGGTGGATCCTAGGGCGGCGGCTCCGAACGATGTTGGTACGTCGAGCGGCGGCCTCGGTCTCCCATGGTGCGATAGTCCTATGAGGCAGGGTCGTTGACTTGTGTGTGTCTGGGTGGTTACCTGGGCTGCACAGGTAGTGGGTTTGTCGACCAGGCTCGTTCGGCTTCAGGCAATGTTGAAGGTTGATCTGGTTGCTACGTCGAGGTTATGACCCCGGGTTTGGCGTGATGTTCAGGCTACGGGCAGTCGTTTGGGCGGCTAGAGCTACGAGACCGTTGTATGTTGCGGCTTGCGTGCGACTCTAGTGCCGAGTGGTGTAGGTCGGGGTGGCAGCCCCAACCGAAGATGTGTTTTGTCGCTTTTGGTGGAGTTGTGTCCTGTGCACGACGAGTCTCCTCGCTTGTGCAATTTTTTGCCCTTGTTTTTCTACAAACTAGACAATGTATAGGATGCATGTTTTTTAACCCTTTTTCTTATAACCTCATCCTAAATAAAAGATTCCACCTTGACTCGGGGCGACCCATTTAGTCCGCGCGGCCAAAAACCAAGGCCCAACGGGGCAATGCAAACGGACCGCCGTCCGTTTTTCTATCCACGGTGACCCATATGGCCAGGTTTGCGTCGGCCCCGGACACGCGCAAAAAGCTCCTCTGTCCTCCCTTTGTCTGTCCTTGTCCCGCCCAACAGACCACTCCCCACCGCAATCCTCCCGGACCTCCTTGCCCACTAGTACAGAACGACACATCGGAAACGGGCCAAAAACCCCATCGGAAACGGAAAAAGGGTCCGTGTCCCCACCCCCGATGCTGATGTGAAGGCCCTCATCGGGAACGGAGGCTAAAAACTGTCAGCAATGAGGCCTCCGCTGGCAACGGTGGTGCACATACCTCCGTTTCCGATGTATCAGAACATCAGAAACGGAGATTCTGTTTCGACTCGTTTGTATTGAGGTTTCTTCATAAGCCTAGAGCAGGAATACATTTGCCACTGGACATTTAAAATCACACAGCAGAAGCACAAAATGCTAACAAATCCATTCATAACGTATATAACAATTGTAACCATTATATAGCATCAAAAGATGATCAATTACACACGTCGAGTCTTCTCCTTCTTCCTCAGCTCGCTGTCCGTTTATAGTCCTCCACTCTTCTCCTTCTTCCTCAGCTTGCTGTCTATTTCGAAACCTCGAAAATGGTCTTCGAGCTAGCAAAAGACTCGAGTAGTGGTTTCATGCATCTCCAATCCACATATGCAGCTTAATTGCTATACACACCCGAAGACAGTGGAAACCAGGGTACCACGGCCCGTATGCCTTTGGCCCAGAAGACCACGCGTCGTAGATCAAGACAAGTCAATAGTCAACGGAGTACGGAGCACTCCAATGGGCCTCATGAAGACTCGCGCTCCTAGGGCGCCCCGCCTCAGGGGAGCACGCTGCAGAACAACCAAGAAACGGCCTCGCGAGGCCACCCTCGCGAGGGATGCATCGCCGCCAGGCCTCGTGCGGTACAGGACAAGACACTGCACACCCGTGACCCCGCGCAAGGGGGCCATGTGCAACTGCGTCTCCATCAGAGTGACGCGCGCGCCTGCTCCCCGTCGCAGTGCGTGCCGGCCAAAGCTTTCCACTTTGGTGATTAAAGGATGCCGACCATCCACGGCAAGCAAAGCGGAGCCCGAAACCTTCCACTTTGGTGCAAGACGGCCGGACCGGTGCTACGCGCCACCGCGGGCGTCATCGACGACGTCACTGACAAGTCCTTGCGACTGCGCCATGGACGGTGGCTTTATCTGAGCTGGGGCAGTACGCCGGTACCCATCTTTGGTGCTATGTGGCAACCCTTCCCAAGATATTTGGGAAGAGGACCGGAGCACTATAAATAAGGCAACGCTCTAGCCTTAGAGGGATCTGAATCAATTCCCTACTCCGCTCCAAGCTCAAACACTTGTACTGTAACCTCTCCAAGCAGTGCAATCCAGACAAGCAGGAAGTAGGGTATTACACCATCACGGTGGCCTGAACCTGGGTAAACCGATGTGTCCCCTTGTTGTGTGTGTGTCTCTTCGCCGAGGTCGACGAGGGCTTCGTTGAGTGCGTGTTTCAGTCCCCAGTGTTCGAACGACACTACATGAGAGTTTCCTTCGGGAACATTACTCGACAGCAACTACAAAGAAGGATAAACTGAAAAACAAGAAACCACATCGAGCTCGCAAGCCTCTGTAGCATATTAATTTTGCCAAAATCGTTGTACTGAGGCTTGCTCCATCTTGGACAGTGTCGCCGAAATAATTCACAATCTAATATAAAACAAATAGAACATTTCATTAGTTGGTAATACAAATCACATATGAAAACAGAGCATCTCTAGTTCATGAGATCTTGCCTATGCCACTGGATAATATGACATATCAAGACAGAGCACAATTGATGAACAATCTAATATAAAACCAATTGATGAACTAGTTCATGAGCTGCGCGATTTAGACCTCATATTTTCTTCTCTGTCGATGGCGCCTCCAGATCAGCCACCTCCTCGCATCTCTGGGCACCTCCTCCTCCGCCAACTCCGGCCTCCAGATCGGCCACCTCCTCCTTCGTCGACGGCGGCCTCTAGATCGGCCACCTCCTGCTCCGTTGACGGCGGCCTCCAGATCGTCCACCTCCTCGCATCTCTGGCTGGTTCTGCTGGCGGATCCGCCGGCACTGCTGCATCAGCACCTGACGAATGATCTGTACTCGTTCCGTGTGGCCCAGAGGACGCCGGGCATCACCGGAGGAGGAGGGCGTCAAGATCCGCCTGACGCGCTGCAACACCAGCCGCGTCACGGCCGCCCCAGATTGGCCTTAGCATCACGAACGGTTGCCGCTAGATCGGTGCTGCCGCTAGAGCCGCGGCTGCGATGGCTGGATCTAGAAGCGTCGGCAGAGGAAGCCATGAGAGAGTGAGGAGAGTGAAAAGCTACAGTGTGCGGCGGCTAGGGTTGGAACAATAGACAGTGAGGGAGTGAGAATGAGACTGACGACTTGCTCCGTCGGCAGTACATTTATAAGCACCAAATTGGCGACGGACATTTTATATAACCGTTTCCATTGGATACTTATTAATAATGTGTTGCTGCATACAACCTACTGCATACAAGTTCACAACTACTATATTCTACTGATTTCCATAGCTTCATACAAACCTACTACAATCTACTGATTTCCATAGCTGCATACGAATCTAATACATTCTACTGATTTCCATAGCTGCATACGAACCTAATACATTCTACTGATTTTCATTGTTGCATAAAAGTTCACACCTAACAGCAGCTCACAAACACACAAAATTATTCTAGCAATGCTCACAAGAACATTTAACTGAGCTATTTCTTCCCCTTTCTGTCGTTCCTTTCGCCCAGCAACAACATGGTCAGGTTTCGTCGAAATGTTTGTTGGGCTCCATGCCAAACTAGCTAGAGCAGCTGCAGTGTGCGGCTTCATCTCCACGTTCGCCTTCCTGACTATCAAGGCTACATTTTCTAGCTCTGCATCTTCCACTTCGACGCCATTAGCAAGCAGCATCTCAACATAATCTTCAATCCAAAAAAAATCGCAGCTCCCAGAATACTCTTCGCCCTCCCCTGTCAAATGGTAAATCAAATCCAGAGCCAAATCAGCATCACACATAGAATAGAAATCTATCAAAACTAGTCAAAGCATCGAACTAACCCTGTGATTTGGACACTTGAATTAGATCCGGCCTGGGTTCAGATCCGAACGCGACACTTGACGAATCGTGTTTCGACAGTGGCAGCAAACGCACTTCACAAGCGGCAGATCTGACTCGGCCCCGGTGGCGCAGGAGGAGGACGCCATCGATCTCCCCGACGAGCTCATGCTCTTGGCCATGGAGGACACGAGTGCGGAGTATAAACAAGCTGGAGCGGAGGAACAAGGGCGAATCGACAGTCTTTTATAATATCCAAGATAGTCCTAAAAAAGAATTTTATATATGCAACCTCACCAATGGTTGAATACAAATGTCCGATGCCATTGAAGTACATAACGCACACGGACGGAAAGGAACCTCCGTACCAAAATATTGGCAACGGTTAAAATTTTGCGACCGTTGCCTATGAAGGACGGGATGCGGGCCAGCTTGCCTAGCGGGGCGGGTTGTCTCACGTGGAAAGCTCGATTTTCCGTCGCCTAACTCGTGTCGTTTCCATAGAGGGGTATCTGATGTGTCGTTCTGTACTAGTGCCCCTCCTGCCGCCACCCCGATATGGTCCTCTAGGCCATCCCCGGCGGTCTCCGCCTATTCCTCTTCGCCACCGCCACCGGAGTTGCTTCCTCCCTACCGCGGCCGGTGTTCCTCGCGTTCATGTGGCTCGGAGCTCCCGCGACCCGACGCCGTCCACAATGCGTCCGTCTGTTTGCCCCGACCACACTGAGTCCCGAACCCGCCATGGATAGCTACTACGAATACTTTTACAAGAACTACCTCATGCCCTCGTTGTCGTCCGACGATTCGTCCGATAATGAGAGCGATGTCCTTGTGGCCACTATTGTCGTCAATGAACACATAGCGAGGCAGCGGTCATTGTTCAGATGGTCATTGTCGGGCCGTGCTCCTGCCTTGTAGCGCAACTGATCAGCTGGCCACGTCCAGCTGTACGGTGACTACTTTCGTCACGTTAAATCAACCTACCCTCCCAAGATTTTCCGGCGTCGCTTTTGGATGAAGAGATCGTTGTTCAACCGTATTCGAATGGGAGTGATGCATTTTCATGATTATTTCATATGCAAGAGAGATGTCGTTGGTACGCTCGGCTTCTCCTCTTAAACAAAAATGCACCGCAGCTATTCGGATGCTTGCATATGGAGTTGCCGGTGATCTTGTGGATGAGTACGTGCGGATGAGCGAGTCCACATGCCTTGAAGCAATGTACAAGTTTTGCAAAGCTGTGGTTCCGGTGTTTGGTCCAGAGTATTTGAGGGAACCCACTCTTGAGGACACATCCCGGCTCTTGTCGATCAACGAGTCCAGAGACTTTCCTGCGATGATTGGCAGCATAGATTGTATGCACTGGGAGGGGAAGAACTGTCCATTTGCATGGCAAGGACAGTACAAGGGACATGTTGGAGAGTGCACGGTCATACTTAAAGCCGTGGCATCACATGATCTATCGATTTGACACTCTTTTTTTTGGCATGACAGGTTCTCACAATGACATCAATATGCTTCAATGCTCTCTGGTGTTCAACTAGCTCTCCCATGACAATGCCCCCGAGGTGAGTTATCAGATCAATTGCCACACATACACCAAGGCATACTATCTACCTGATGGTATCCATCCTACATGGACTACGTTTGTGAAGATAATCCCTAATCCATCTGATGAGAAGAAGAAAATGTTTAGGAAGGATGTGGAGTGTGCTTTCGGTGCACTCCAATCACGATGGGCTTTTGTCCGGCACCCTACTAGGACATGGAGCAAAAAGATCATGTGGGAGGTGATGACTGATTGTGTAATCATGTACAACATGATCGTAGAGGATGAACGCGATGACAGTATCAATGACGAAGCATGAAAGTTTAAGGGTGAGTTGGTTGAGCCCCAAACTCGAGTGACATCTTTTACTCAGGTACTCGACTTTAACCGTGATATGCATGAAAAGTGAGTAGAGACTCACGTTTAACTCCAAAATGATTTGGTAAAACATGTGTGGCTTCATCACAGGAAGCAGTAGTTCTATTTGCTACAATTTATTATTTATTTAGTTTGTAAAACTATTCGCAAAACAATTTGTTTAATTGGATTGTAATAAACTATTTGTATTATTTGCTTAAATTTATGTTGTATGGAAAGGCCGATGGCGACCAAATGAGTTGTCCCCTTGGGTTCAGTGGCCTAAAAAAAGGCGGACATGGGCCAGATGCCTTCGATTAGCACCCTAAACAGACAAAACGACGGATAAATTTCGGTCTGTTTGGATCGCACCGGTTGGAGTTGCCCTCACCTCAGAAGCAAAGAAACGTGCAACAGCAACACACCATCTATTCTTTTTTTTTGCGAAACACGGTACAATGTATGTGCTCATATATATGCGTACACACTCATCCCTATAAACACACGCACGCACATCCTATAGCACCTCCGAGAGACCGACTCGGCGGGTCAGACAAAGGACGATCCAAGAACGAATCACGTGTTTTCATAGCAGTGGCCACTAGTAGGTGACACTGTTAGTTCATCATCCAAGATACAAAGCACGAGCTAGTTCTGCTCTTCTCTGACAGTCACTCTCCTCCTCTTGACTCTTGTCTCCACCCCCGACGCCGGGAGGCAAAACCGCGCGCCCCAATGCGCCTCCCCATCCTCGTTCTCCTCGCCGCGCTCGCCGCCGGAGTGGCGGCCGGCGGTGACGCCGACGCGCTGCTTGCGGCGAAGGCCTCGCTCGACGACCCGACCGGCTCGCTCGCGTCCTGGTCGACGAACGCCACCGCCGGCCCGTGCGAGTGGTCCGGCGTGTCCTGCGACGCGCGCTCCGGCGCGGTCGTCGCCGTCGACCTCTCCGGGCGCAACCTCTCCGGTGCCGTCCCGCGCGCCCTCTCCGGGCTCCCCTACCTCGCGCGCCTCGACCTCGCCGCCAACTCGCTCTCGGGGCCCATCCCGCCGTCGCTCTCCCGGCTCCGCCTCCTCGCCCACCTCAACCTCTCCAGCAACGGCCTCAATGGCTCCTTCCCGCCGCCACTCGCCCGACTCCTTGCGCTCCAGGTTCTTGATTTGTACAACAATAATTTCACCGGCCCGCTCCCGCTCGAGGTCGTCGGGATGGCGCAGCTCCGGCACCTCCACCTCGGCGGCAACTTCTTCTCCGGGGATATTCCAGCAGAGTATGGCCGCTGGAGGAGTCTGCAGTATCTCGCCGTCTCCGGCAACGAGCTGTCCGGGAAGATACCTCCGCAATTGGGCAACCTGACGAGCCTCAGGGAGCTCTACATTGGCTACTACAACAACTATTCCGGCGGGATACCGGCCGAGCTCGGAAATATGACTGAGCTTGTCCGGCTCGACGCGGCGAACTGCGGTCTCTCCGGCGAGATCCCACCGGAGCTCGGGAATCTCGCGAAGCTGGACACGCTGTTCCTGCAGGTGAACGGGCTCACCGGTGCCATCCCGCCGGAGCTGGGTGGGCTCGGGAGCCTCAGCTCGCTAGACCTGTCGAACAACGCGCTCTCCGGGGAGATTCCGGCGAGCTTTGCGGCCCTCAAGAATCTCACCCTCTTCAACCTCTTCCGAAACAGGCTCAGGGGTGACATCCCCGAGTTCGTCGGCGACCTGCCCAGCCTCGAGGTGCTGCAGCTGTGGGAGAACAACTTCACCGGCGGTATCCCGCGCCGCCTTGGCCGCAACGGCCGCTTCCAGCTGCTCGACCTCTCGTCGAACAGGCTCACGGGCACCCTCCCGCCGGAGCTATGCGCCGGAGGCAAGCTGCAGACGCTCATCGCGCTCGGCAACTCTCTCTTCGGTGCAATCCCGGACTCTCTCGGAAAATGCCGGTCGCTCAGACGCTTCCGCCTCGGCGAGAACTTCTTGAATGGTTCGATTCCCGGAGGTCTTTTCGAGCTGCCGAATCTGTCTCAAGTGGAGCTCCAGGACAACCTCCTGTCCGGCAGCTTCCCGGACGTTGTGGGCACCGGCGCACCGAATCTTGGGGGGATTAGCCTCTCTAATAACCAGCTCAGCGGCCCATTGCCGGCGTCCATTGGGAGCTTCTCTGGATTACAGAAGCTCCTTCTTGATCAGAATGCGTTCACCGGCGCAATACCACCAGAGATTGGGCGGCTGCAGCAGCTGTCCATGGCTGACCTTAGCGGCAATTCTTTCGATGGCGGCGTGCCGCCGGAGATTGGGAAATGCCGATTGCTCACTTATCTTGATGTCAGCCGAAACAACCTGTCCGGAGATATACCGCCATCTATCTCCGGCATGGGGATACTGAACTATCTGAACCTGTCCCGGAACCAGCTTTATGGAGAGATACCAGCAACCATTGCTGCAATGCAGAGCCTCACGGCCGTGGACTTCTCATACAACAACCTGTCTGGGCTTGTGCCATCGACCGGGCAGTTCAGCTACTTCAATGCCACGTCCTTTGCTGGCAATCCAGGCTTATGCGGGCCGTACCTTGCGCCATGCCACCTTGGTGGTGCCGAAACAGGCCGTGGCTCACACACTCATGGTGGGTTGTCTAGTAGCCTCAAGCTGATCATCGTCCTCGTCTTACTCGCCTTCTCCATCGCATTTGCTGCCATGGCAATCTTGAAGGCTCGGTCACTGAAGAAAGCCAGCGATGCGCGTGCTTGGAGGCTCACCGCGTTCCAGCGCCTCGAATTCACCTGTGACGATGTGATCGATAGTCTGAAGGAAGAGAACATCATCGGCAAAGGTGGAGCCGGGACTGTGTACAAGGGGACAATGCCAGATGGTGATCATGTTGCAGTGAAGAGACTCTCTGTGATGAGCCGTGGCTCGTCACATGACCACGGTTTCTCTGCGGAGATACAGACACTTGGGAGGATCCGGCACCGTTACATTGTTCGGCTGCTTGGCTTCTGCTCGAACAACGAGACAAATCTCCTGGTGTATGAGTATATGCCTAATGGCAGCCTGGGGGAGCTACTCCATGGGAAGAAGGGAGGTCACCTGCACTGGGATACTCGGTACAAGATAGCTGTTGAGGCTGCCAAGGGGCTATGCTATCTACACCATGATTGCTCACCACCGATCCTGCACCGTGATGTCAAATCAAACAACATTCTCCTTGACTCCGATTTTGAAGCACATGTTGCTGATTTTGGGCTTGCCAAGTTTTTGCAAGACTCTGGCACATCAGAGTGTATGTCAGCCATTGCCGGTTCTTATGGCTATATTGCTCCAGGTGAAATATCAATCCTCATTACAGTTTGTGCCTATTAGCTTTACATAGTACTGTCTGCAAATTATCCATGTTCAGTTCATTACTACTGTCTGTCGATGAGTATGGAACAGCTGTAATTCTGATGCTTTAGCACTGTTCTTGCACCGTGAATGTGTTACCAGATTTTAGAGTCCTTGTTTTGCTTCTAGACATACTTATACGTTATACGTTGCATGTTGTTACTTGTTAAGATTTTTGTACAATTCTATTTCAGTATTTTCGCAATGAAACTTTTTCTCTTGTTAACTTACTTCATTAGTAGTTGATTTCCATACAAGCAGAGCTGTTGTTCCTTCTTAAAATACATTAATCTTACATTGAATTGTCACTGTGGATTTGCAGAGTATGCTTATACTCTCAAGATTGATGAAAAGAGTGATGTTTATAGCTTCGGTGTAGTGCTTCTTGAGCTGATCACTGGAAAGAAGCCAGTAGGGGAGTTCGGCGATGGTGTCGACATTGTTCACTGGATCAAGATGATGACTGACTCGAACAAGGAGCACGTCATCAAGATCATGGACCCCAGGCTCTCAACTGTGCCGTGCATGAGGTAATGCACGTCTTCTATGTTGCATTGCTCTGTGTTGAGGAGCAGAGCGTGCAGCGACCAACAATGCGGGAGGTGGTGCAAATCCTCAGTGAACTTCCCAAGCTGACTTCAAAGCAAGGAGAGGAGCTTCCTAGTAGTGGCGAAGGTGATGAGTCTGGTCCTGCAGGACCTGCTGAAACTGTGGAGGCAGCGGCCAATGAAGCCAACGAGCAGCATCACCAGCAGCAGCAGCCGAGCTCGCTGTCTTCGCGGCCTCCCAATCTCATCAGCATCTGAATGAACTGTCAAGCTGAATTCTTGTCGCCCCTTTTTCTTTTTGTTTCTTTTGTGAAATTTGGATGTTTAAATCTTGTAATCTTAGGATTGGTCATTGGTATGCAGTTCTCAGCATTTAGGGTGTTGAGCATAGGTCTCTGAATTTCTGGTTGTGCTATGATATCTTAGGTATTTGTGCTGTAAATATATCAAGCTTCATTATCTCTAGTTTCCTGTTACAATAAAGAGAGTCGTCAGGGAGTTAAGAGTTTAGTTGTCTTGGAGCTATCCAGCTTTCTTCTCCAATGTGGGCACCAAAGTGTTTCAAATGCTTTCTCCATCCTGCGTGGCATCATAATCTTGACTCTTGAAATCTAGATTTTTTTGAAGGTTTCCAGTGTTCTGTACCTGGTGTGTGATATCTTGAATTGAGCAGGCGTTTAATCAGATGTAGTACTGCAATGTAACGCAAGTCTTAAGGCAAAGAAGAAAGGTACTTTAACATCTGGTAAGCTGTTGCTATCCATTTGGATATTGCCAGTTATATTTAATTGTTAGTATTCTATGGCAAAATTTATGTGTGGTCAGTTAACGCAAACCCACTCCTTGCTCCGCAATGCAGACGATGCTGCTACTCAACTGTTTGATGGTATGCTGTGCTCAGATGTTTGCTTGCCTTGGCTAAGTTCACTGCAGATTTTCCTAGAGGTCCTTCTTGGAATGTAAAACTTCGTCAGAACCTCGAATTTTGAAGGTAAGCGTATTCCAGCATGTAAGCCTATGACTTTGGTTCAGTAATAAGAAACCACCATCTTATTGCAGGTCAGGATCTGATCAGCAGAAGTAGTTGACTGGTAGGGGAGCATAGCTTTGCGTGAAGTGAAAGCAAGAGAAGGATTTCTCAAAGGTAAGGTTGACTAGAGATAATCTCTTTGGCTGTCCAATATTTCTGGTAAGTAAAACATATGTGGCCCATAGATCTGACACAGGTTACAAACTGCGTCAGATCTGCCTGGTCACAACCGGTGGGAAGCAGCACCATGTGTTAGCCGTACTGGTCTTATCCATTATTCTCAATCATTCAAAATTCAGAAATGTATACATACCAGCTAGAAGGACCTCTTGTTAAATGGGTTCTTCAGATCCGTAGCTGTACAGTGATCATAGTCTTTCTCGATCTGGTGTTGATGTCTGTCCTCCTACTCCTTAGAAGGCAAGCATACCAATGTTACTGCAAATCTGACAAGAAAATCTAGCATGAGTATTAAGTAATTACCATTTGAGAACCTACTAATCTCATTTTTTTTTGTAAATTAATTGGAGGATGGGTAATGTACTAACCGATCAATTTCAGAACAATATTTAGTAGAATACGTGGATATTTTTCCTTAGTACTTGTTTCTTCTGTGTGAGTGTTAACATCAATATGACATGTATGAATGTGCATCTTTTATGTTTTGGAGCATTTTTTGTTACATCCAATTTTGAAGTGCATTTCTTGATTAGCAGAAGCTCATGTGAGTAGAAGTTCGATTGTCAATATAATCATGAGAAGAGAGTAGCTGGTGACACAGGCCAACCATACTTTTGAGAAGTCAACATCACACGAAATTCAGATGCCTTTTGTGTTGTCAAAACTGTAGAGGTACTTTTGTTAGATCAAAGATACCAGAGATCATCCCAAATGATCTGTTGCTAATTTAAAAAAAAGGACTGATTGTGGCGAAAAGAAGGGTTTTCAATTGCAGGTTCTGTCTTTTGCTGTAGATTCCCAGTCACATGGTAGAGGCTAATTACTTCTGCATTTTTATAGGACATGATGCACATAGAGAAATTTAAAAGGGGGACCATACCAGTAGTGTTAAAATTTTCTTTCACATAGGTTGGTTAGCTCTTAGTAATAAGTTGAGGTCATATGCATCTTCATGCAGAAGCCAGGGGAAGTTTCCATTTTCTAAAAGAAACATATGTGATTCTCAAAAAAAATAGTGTAGTGACCCGATCTTCTTTGCAGATGCATGCGAGGAAAGGAGGAGTTCACAGTAACGTGTTCACAGTATATATCGATGCAAGTCCGGGTAAGTTCAGTGGCACAAGAGAATGCAGTTTACTTTCATCTCTATCGCACTAAATTCCAGCTGTGATTTTCATGAAAGCATACAACTCCAGCAAGTTTACCTCTTGACCACTGCCAGAGACAGATCTAAGTGGTAGCAATCCATTGATTGGAGACGCACCACCAACCATGATTATTGCCTAGTTCCATGTGTTATGCAGATAAAAAGGACCAGAAAAATACACGTAACAGTATGGAGAAACAAGTAGAAATTGAATTGAATTATGCAAGTACCAAACTCTGCACTTCCTGAAACAGTAACCAACTCAGTCAAGCTTCTCTGAAGCTGCCATTCAGATTTCAGAGCATCCCTCTGGTTTGGCCATTAAAAACCTGGATCAGAAACTGAATGCAGAGTCAGGATGTTAGGGTGATCTGAAACCTGCTGAATCCATAGCAAAAAATGGACCACCCAAATGTTGAACTGGGATTCAGTCGGCAGCTCATCCATTGCCAATTGCCATTATTGGTGCCGTGCAAGTTCAGGCGCGTCTCTGGCAATGCCAAGTGGGGAGCAATCGAAAGCACGATTCATCGAACAGGTGACATATGTACGGTTACTGCCTAGTGCGACCTGAGAGAGCCTTCCGCTGCGCAGCCAAGGCCTTCCTTTGGCACCCCTCCTCGCACAGTGCTGCCCTGCCTACAGGCCAGGGGGCTGATATAGTCGGTGAGAGCCGTGGTGGAGGGGGGCGGGTCGGGGCGCTGATCCCGGGATGTGGCTGCAACGGTGGCCGGATCTATCTGTAGCCCGATGTCCAACCTTCCTCTCTCCCCCAACGGCAGGGATCGAAGGAGGTGTGGCAGTGACCAGTGTGGGGGTGACGGGTCCTGTCAATATCTCTGCGGCCTGGCGGCGGGCATCGCACTGGCTTTGCGTCAGGATCCGGCTAGCTGAGGGAGATAAAAACATGGAGGAATATCTAGTACGGGGATGTTGACAGGTGTTAACCTACTAGCGATAGAACGCAACAAACTAAAAACCATCGGTGCTCAACAATCTAAATAGTACTAGTCTAGTATTGCTTGGCCCGGTTCTGATATCTGATATCTAAGTCTCGATGAGTTCCTCCACGTCATCTGCTCCGTATGCAATTATATAGTCAATGCCTTAGACTCCACCGGATAGATCTGGCTCCTCGAAGTACACCTCGTCTGCATGGTAAGCTACATTGCCGTCCTCAGTCGCCTCCTCCAAGTTTATGCGGGGGTCAAATGGGGAACGGATGTTCAACATAACGATTAGATAAGTGGAATGCACTAACTACCGTCATGACCAAAGGTCGTAGACGTATATGCAAGTTTTAGAAAACACTTGTTCAAAAAGGTCCAATTTTAGTTTTACAAAACTATGTCCACAACCTTCACGGGTCTTTAGTAATCACTTGGGATTACTTTACCAAAACGTTCTATAGTTCCCTCCTGAAACAACGATGTGACAACCACAATTTCTTTTGTTGACTCGGTAGAGTTGCATCACTTTACCCAATAGCAGCATGACTCCTTATACTCTCTCAACACACCATGTGTGTTATAGTCAGGACTCAGGGCATCAAACCATGTGGAGCTCCTCCCCTCACAACACATATCCGCCCCTTATGACCCGGCTGGTACAAAAACCAATAGCCCGTCACCACTCCAAAATTTCTATTCAAATTCACCCCGTCGGGTGGGAAGAGTATGCGCTTCCACGCTGTTAGCCGCTGCAGCGGACCCAACCAGGTAATAGCATGCGGAGGATATGTGAACGAGGGAAGATACTTCTGACTTGCCCATCCATAGTAGATATGTTGGTCGATGCGATCGATACAGCGCAAGTACCACTGGACATGGTTAATTAATCCTAGATATATACTTTCCCGTACGATGGAACCTCCACCAAGAGATCAATACCATACCATGGTGTTGGAGGTATGCCCTAGAGGCAATTATTAGTATTTTTATTATTAATACATGTTTCATAATTAACGTTCTTTTCTATGGTATAACTGTTATGGTTCCTGAATGTGAGATTCAGAGGAAAACCCACACGCACGTGTAGAAACATGAACACCTAACAAAGGTCCTAGTCTTGCCTCTATATACTAACTCATTGTTGTTTGATGACCATGTTTTCCTGGTCCTGGGTATGACGTATACCAATAACATGAGAGCACACTGTTGACGGTACAATGGTGCTGGACTTACCCAACTGTTTGATTTACTAAGTGATGCCCACATAAATATTTGCCTTGCATAATTTGTCATAATTATCATAATCACACTTTTTACATTGTTTACAACCTCATATACACACTTTTCACCATCATTTGATTGATGATCCGTTTTTACATTTTCGTTTATTACTATTATCTTCCACACTATATGTTTAACCCTTTGTTTTTAGCGAGAAGGGAAGATTGACAACCTTCCTGAAATGTTGGGGACAACGAGATTTTATTTCTTGCTCGTAGATCCATTTCAACTTTGCGCATCTATCAACTCCTACCGGTTCGATAAACCTTGGTTTTTTAATCGAGAGAAATTTGCTGCTGCACTACATCATACCTTTCACTTGGGTTTCCCAACTGTCATCACACATCCAATTTCAATGGCCTCGGGTTTTCTTTGGTAGTTTTTTGTAAGCTGATTTATTCGTCATCGATGATAAAATCTCTCTGTGTGGATCAACCAATGCAGAGATAGGGATTTTTTTTAAAATGTGGGAGCTATGGTAGTGATCATGGTACTTTTGTCATGGTAATAAACTAACAACACTTCACCACACCGAAGTTAGCCAAGTATGGCCGAGTGTAGTTGCTTTATCTATACATCTAAAGCGGTGGCATGCCGACATGTAGACCAGTTAAGACTCGACATTTGTCATATGCTTACTTCTAGCCTAATATTGCCCACGACTGTTAATATTGCCGCGGTTGTTGTGAACTCTCTCCATTCCACAGTGAGTGTGACTTTTTTAAAGGAGGAATACTCCCTTGATTGATGTACACAATCATATATTCATAATTCAAGAAAATCAGACAATTATGCCAAACAAGTCGGTGAAAAATACGAGACCATATGCATAACTTCATGAATCTACCACAAACTCTAAGACAATTGTGTGGAACAAATTAAAAGTACACAACTTCTCTCCAGAGTTTTCAAAAGGATCGTCGCACGTCCACCAACGATGACGAGTCCAACCGTTGGTTGATCTCGCTATCTCGGATTTTTCACCTCCGGTACCAAGCTTCTATCTACTACTTTTCAACAGGTGTATGACATAGGCGCGTCGACATTGACGGATCAAATATCATGTTTCCACCGTAGTGCACACATCCGATGAGCCAACCACGCAGACACATCGAGCAGTACACGGCCAACGTCAGATTAGATCGACGTTAGGATACCACGCCGCCCGGCATGAGGACCACCGGGGAAGTTTGGCACCACGAATCCACGATCTCCTTACGAAAGCTGAATCAGCCCGCGCCATCTCTACTCTTAAGGATCGAAAGAGTCCCGCCAAAACTCGGCTGCAGCCTCCACCAACGATGAGGGAGGAACGGGAGGAGAGATTCCCGAGCGGCTAGAGTTTCTCCGGTACCGCCGCTGGAGCGACAGCTAGACCTCGTTCTCGTACGTACTAAGAGGCTGTGGAAAGCTACCAACCAGAAAATGTCACAAAATGATCGTAAATCAAGTTTTTTTTAGAGGAACGACCGAAGCTTTGTTAGACGTTGATCATAATGTTTACATGGATGTTTAGATCAGAAGGAGGATTAATAAGCCAGACATGGTGGACAATATCCAGTGTAGTGGCCAAACAAGCATACTATGTGCCTCCTTATTTGCTTCACGCCGTTCATGGCTGAAAACAGACTGACGAAACTTCAACTTCTGAGCATTTATTTCCCTTAGGATCATGCAGTGTTCTCTCATAGAAGGCTTCCCCGTTAATCGCACTGATCACACCGAAGCAGCCGGAGATGATAAGGAGCTGGCGTGCCTACAGGTCTTCAGCTAGTTTGAGCGCCTCCGCACAAGCTTGTGCCTCCAGAACTTCAGGGTTCACAATACCCTTAAAAACAACAGCTGAAGCACCTTGGAAATCCCCCGCATTTTTTTTTCGAGAAAAAAAAGCACCTTGGAAATGGCCTTGATCGTCACGACAGATCACGCCCACTGGCATCAGATCCAAAACTGTTTACGTCCGCACGCGTAGCAATAGCATGTTCTAAGAGCAGGCCCAGTGGCCATTTCAGTAATATGCTTTTACAATCAGGCCTGAGACCACTGGTGCTACTTCAAAAAGAGAGTAAAATCTCATCACACGCGGCGTTTTGGCTCCCAGAGCATATGCTCCCGGTATTTTCGAAAAAATTGAACAATTTGAAAACTTATCAAAAAATTCCGAAAAAAATCATGCACGTACCTTACCATGGTACGCACCACCGTGTATTTTTTTCGCGTCGAAATGACATCGTATGCGCCCTGTACAAAAATGACAAATTTCCTGTCAGAAATTCAGAAATTTGTCATTTTTGTACAGGGCGCGTACGATGTCATTTCGGCGCGAAAAAAAACACGGTGATGCGTACCATGGTCAGGTACGTGCATGATTGTTTTCGGAATTTTTTGATAAGTTTTCAAATTGTTCAATTTTTTCGAAAATACCGGGAGCATATGCTCCCGGGAGCCAATGCGAATTTCTGCATCACAAGTTCATAACATCTTTGAGCCCAGAAGCATCGTCGACATACCATCTTGCTACATGAAAATAAATAAATCCAGATAACACTCTCCAAAGGAAGAACTCCTTTAATTGAACTTTCTTAATAATTAACTTCTTTACAAAGTAATACTCCCTCCGTTCATTGATACAAGGTATCTAAGTTTTTTTTTGAAATATAGTGTGTATTGCGATTTATGATTTTTTTGAAATACAGGGTGTATTCCAATTTATGGAAAATTTTACCCATCCACAAATGAGTCACAATCTGGAATGACCATGCTCGTTATTGCTTGCCACGCGATGTTGAGTTTCTTAATGACCCGAGTCGCGCTCAGACCCGTGCGGAGTTTGTGATTTTTTTCTCGCGATGAGGAGATAATCAATTGTGATTAATTAAGAGTCACTAATGGACGCTTTTATAGCAATTGGTCATTTCCCAATTACTTGGATACTGGGATCTTATAGACTCTAGTGCGAAGGGATGAAAACAAAGCGAAAACGACGGAATCGGTTCCTGCCACTTTTTTTGCGGAAATACAAACAGAGATGAAAACTATGAAATCAAGTACGATGAAGATATTGTCGGAAACAAATACAAACCAAATACGGTGCAAACACGGATATGTAAGCGAAGCATGTGTGGGATGCCATCACGGTCTGCTTTCCCTAACCCTAGTCTATGCCTATTTGACTAGCGAAAAAGGATGAAGAGATTACGAGCTTAGGTAGTAGAACAGCTAGGTTGAGTTAGGCCTCTGTGGCAAAGATTGTCAATGCCCTCCTGGCTAGGCCAAACATAGCCATGAAATCCACATTAAAGTAGAAAGTTTGTATTTGCTAGAAACGTAAATTTAATTTTCGTGCCTGCAATGCCGAAAAGCGCCTTTCTGCACGTTTGTTTTCGCTCAATTTTTCTGCTTCCGTTATGCAAAAATTTGTTTCCTTATTTCCCTCTTTTTTTCCTTTTTCCATGCAATACAAGGAAACTTTTCGCTATGTTTTCATTCTAAATAACTTGGGTTTATCCTCATGTCTTATCCGACCTGTTTTATTACGAGCAGAAGTGCAACACAAGATCTTAGCAACAATCATATTGCATATGTCTCCTCGCGCACACCCTACCGCTTTTATTCATTTTGTTGGGCCGCTCTCAACTTATCGATCCCAACAATTGAGTGCATGGACGCAGAGAGAACAGGCCTACGAAACCACGCCTCTCGCGAACACAGACCAGATGAGGGGCGATATTGTTTTTTTCGAGCGTTTCGAGGCGTGTGCTCGCATATGATCGTCTATTACCCACGACCACAAATGACAACTTCGACTACATCATCTTCATTTCGATTGCCGACAATAATGCATACCTTGTGGTCATCCCGACCAACACCTATGTCTTCTCACCATGTTGTCGGTACAAGGATTACTTCATATGCAGATAAGTTGTGCTAAATGTTTACCCATGTATATTGATCTGTCACATGTCTACTTTGCCCATGTTAGTTAACCTTGCGAATACCTACTGTATGACATTAGTCTAGATTGAATTTATTAGAAAAATGCTAATTCATTCAATGGTAGATGCTCACAACCAACTGAAAGTACATTTTTACAATGTTCTCATAAAAAGCAAACGTCTTACAAATATAAGATGTAGGATAAAAGGTAGACGAGTTACATAGAGTAGGCGTCTATTAGTCGCCTGCACGGTTTTGCACGAGGCATGACAAGGTGCTCACCAAGTAGTTCATGAGAATTACCCCCTCTTTCCAAATATGAGAGAAACAAATCCTTTTTTTTTGAGAGATAATTCAAGCTTTCGTGGGTTGGTTTTGCAGCAATTATTCCTTAGGTAATTAAACATGAAGAAAGTGTAGTTGGTTTTGCACTTCGCTTGTTTCTTCCAACGACAGGTCTCCGAAAACACAGACTTGTGTGTGCATCCGGATTATGCTGTCAGATTTCAACACATTTCTAGCTGACATGAATCCAATCCCACTAACATGTCACTAATGCTAGTCCACGCGTTCTCAAAAGGAATCAGCAAGCAAGTCAGCACTCATCTCTCAGGGAAGAAAGTATCCAAAGATGTTACACATGGGCAAGTCCAATTTGAAGTTGTATATGATCCATGGCCGTGTCTGGACATCATTTCCGTGAATCTTTGTTACCAAACCAACAACATATTTTGTGCACAATTCTTACCAGAGTCCGTGTCTATATCTTTTACATGTCAAACTGAGGATCCAACGGTCAGCTTTTGCATTACTCTTTTGACCATTTTGTTGGGAGGCTCTAAGCCAAGCTTGCACTTTACAGAGACCTAGCCTGAAATTCGTTGGAAGGCGCAGGCAGGTGGAGAACTGGAGATGTGTAAACTGAAATTTACAGCATGAACTCGTTGAACATAGCAAGCATGCATTCACGCACGCAGATGGACAAATCCAAATACAAATCGAACTACGTATACCAACTTATTTTGCATGTTCGATATGCGTGGACTCGTTTGTTATAAAGTGACTGCACTTTAGTAGTCAAGTCTAATAAGCCATAAGAGCCATGGTTTAATTTGCATGCCTAGTATGAATGCGTGTCGTCCATGCCAGGGAATTCAGAAAAAAGGAATAAAGAACATGTAAAAACGAGAACAGATCTGCTTTCATTGAGAGTTGAACTCAAGACCTCCCGCTTACTAAACGGGTGCTCTAACCAACTGAGCTATGAAAGCCAACTGGTCGAGAGAAATTTAACATATTATATATACTCAAAGTATGTGCTGGAAAACCTAAAGCTAGTGAAGACTTAATAGAGTTTTTTTCTTTCTTGTGCAGAAGCCCTCTGCACCAGTTAGTGTTTACTGTCAGTGTTACCACGCAACGATTATTCCAAAATAATATCAAAATAATTAGGTAGATGGTATGCACTGTGTCAGTTTAGTCGATGAAGATTGTTCGAGCCTAGGAAAGTTGAAGTTTCAGTGTTGCATTTTCTAGAGAACGTTAATGGCTAGAGATTATTGAAGCATTGTTTGTTCGAATCGGATGGTACAGTACAGATTTTCAGTGTAAATACTACCGGTTGCTTAAGTGAATAGAAGTTATTTATATTCAGATGCATTGTGCGCTGAACTGGTTGCAAATTGCAATGGAAACACAAGTGAGCTGACTGACCACTCTGTGCCGAATGGTATTTCAGAAAAGAGAAATTTTGTTTCATGCATATCGCTATGTTCACCTGTAATATGATCCATCTCCTTTTAGAATGAATTTTTCAATTCATTGAGATTACAGTTTCTGGCACTTATGTTCCTTTGTGCCAACTAAACACAGAAATAATAGAACTGATTATGCCCCACCTAAGTATCCAAAATTGGTGTTCTTATTCTTTGAATATCAACTGAGATTGTGTGAAATAATCCTTTTGTCAACGATTCTATCATCATAGAAGATGACACTTCAGAAAAATTTCTTTGTACGCCTGAGCGACATAGATTTTTCTCTCGCCCGTTGCAATGCACGGGCATGTTTGCTAGTATATACTCAAAGTATGTGCTGGAAAGCCTGAAGTTGGCGACGACTTATTAGAGTTTTTTTTTCATGGCAGTCCAAGAAGAACAGGACTGAATTATCATTCACTGCGTAAGCTCAAGACGCAGACAGAAGAAGAAGACGGCTACATTTGTCCACTCTGGGCGTCTGGCTTAGAAATGCTCATCGAGCCACGCGCGGGCCGATATCGAACGCATCGATCGAGTATGGACCTACATATCTATCTATCTACTCGTCGTGTCCACTAAAACAATCCGATCATCGTTACCTTGAGCTTTCCAGAGAGATACGCCACTAACTCACTGTCAAAGATAAGGTGAACACTGCTCCTACCTACCTATCCATTCATGCCACCACACTCTCTGTCTGCACCCGATCTCTGCTGGCTGCAGTTCATTTGGATCCAGGATGCAGTGGTGCAGGCTAGCTATAGCGTTCCTGGCCACGATTAAATTCTGAATATGCGTCCTGACGTTGCGGTGATCCTCGCCCGCGTCACTTTGCATGGTGCAGGAGTGCCGGCAGAGCAGAGACCACCATGACAAGTGAACTTGGAGGCGACGTACAGAGTCTGTGTCCACGTTAGGTATCACCTTTGCTCATCGATCATAGGTTACCTCTAGTTGGACAAGGTAGCCAGGAGAACGGCCATTGTACTTGCTTTAGCGCAGACTTCTTCTAATCTTCCGTTCGGAGCAAACGCCGGCCAGGCAAGTGATGTCAACGACATTATCAAGCCGTCGATCTTTCTGCACACATGTTTAAATTAAGTTGGAGGAAGCTTCCTGTGCATGGTTAGCTAGCCACCAGATGGTAAGTAATCAGGTTTTGAAGACGTTCCGAATGAGATAAGTCCGAAATTAACATGTTCACGATTCATACAAACTTTTTCGCGGTAACGCGGCTCGGTCAAATTATCAGACCCCACCGGTCCACTAGCTGTCGGGCGGCGTTTCAACCCTCTCTTGCCGCTTAAGAAGATTCCTGATGAATCTTCATGCTGAGCCACTCGATCGGGTGCATGTTTACCTTCCAAAGATGTGAAGAGCACCACTAGTCTTCACAGAAGTCGTCTGTCACCAACCCACGGACGTATTTGTCACTCTTGTCCATTGACACCCTGCAAGTCTTGTCTACGTCTTAATACAGCTACGTCGAAAACTATATACTTTTTAAATATGTTTTATTGGTTACAAAATCACAATCCCAACAAATACTTGTATATATATATGGATGTAGTAACATCAAGTTTGTGTCTAACTGTTCCAAAATCTAATTTGTGACAATAAAATTAGATCCTATATTTCTAGAAAGTCATAAAAGCCTATGTTCAGTTGTTTATCACCTCTCTTTCAACAAGGCACGGACCCCTTAGTTTTATTTGGCAAGGCACACTGCGCCTTACTTACATAGGGATTCAATTCAGCGTATGCTGGCTCAGAAGGGAGGGAGTAGTATACAAAATAAAATACTAGTAGGAGATTCTAGGCTTGGGCTTCACTAGTGTTGACCAGTGCATGCTGCATGCATGCATACTAATTAACCTTGCTCGGTAGTGCGATGCATCATGACATTAAATCATTTCTTGGACACTAACGATGGTGTTTGGTGAAAAATGGCCGGACAATCCATGCCAACCGTCCAGGGTAATTGGAATTCCACGTACCAATTCTACTCGATTCCGTGCCACTTCGAGTGAGCAAACCCATTCTGAACCTCTCATCCCGGGAGATCTGAATCTCTCGTTTCTGGCCGTCCACGTGTCCCGTCGTACCCAACAGTACCGTGTTTTAAGGATTCAAAGGTACAATCTTGCTCGATGTTTCTTTTGCAGTATCGGAATATATAGCCCCATGAAGGTTGCAGCTTTTTTTGTTTCTTTAAATTGCGGCCATCAATCTTGTCTGTAAATTGGTACGTTTGGTTTTGGGTGACCGTTCTCTGATTCCTTCCCGATTGTTCTTGACCGATTGCAAATTCGTTCTGGGGCCCATCGTTCAGAAAGGAAACATTGTCCTGCTAGTTTCTAATTACACTACCCGTGGAGGTGGGAGCATTTTTTTTTCCAGAATGGTGGAGGTTGACTGGTGGAGCTGGTTATAATTGGGAGTAACTTGGACTATTTTTTTTTTTAGAAAAGAGAATTTTATTAATCTCAGCCTCTGCATCGAGTGATGCACACAGCCGATTATTACATAGTTTGAGTGTATATTATTCGAGCTTACATCTCATAAATCACGAAAGATTGAGACATGCCTCAACCGGATAAAGACAAAGTGAAGCACAACTACGAAAGTCGACTAATATGTTGCCACGAATGCCGGGAGAAAAAATCATGTGCCACCCGTAGGAGTCTCGTGCACCCAGCCACCATAAGGTCCCACTGGTCCGAAGGCAGCAGGAAAGCCCATAACTGGATACAGTGCACCGCCATATGGATAACCTGTAATATATGAAAATTATCTTTTCTGTTAAAAACAATATTGTTTCGACAATTCCAAATAGACCAACAAATAGCCGACACGCCTATACGAATCCTATCTTTAGTCTTCTTATCCATCCCGTTCAACCAATTCCCAAACATGTTTGTGACATTGGTGGGAGGAGGGATATTATATGTACAAAACACAACACGCCACACCAGTTTTGCAAAATGGCAAGAGATAAAAAGATGTTCTATACTCTCATTATTCCCACAAAAAGAACATTGAGAGCTTCCATGCCAGTTTTTCTTTGCAAGATTATCTTTAGAGAGCAAGACTCTTGTATTAAGGAACCACATAAATATTTTAATTTTAAGCGGTATTTTTAACTTCCAAAGATCTTTTTGTAAAAATCTAGTATGGACATTCATTAAATCCTCATACATAGATTTTACAGTAAAAATTCCATTCTGAGTCAATTTCCACTTAAACATATCAGGAACATTAGTCAACGTAACATCCATTAATCTAAGGCATAAATGAGACCACATATCCCACATATCCCCAATAAGAGACCTTCCAAAACCTAAGTTTAGTGGGGGTGCATTGTGAAGCACATCATGAACCGAAACATTTTTGTACTGCACAATGTTATACAATAATGGATATTGATTCATTTAAGGGGAATCTCCCAAACAAGTGTCCTCCCAAAACCTTGTTGTTTCCCCATTGCCAATTTTAAAATACCCTCTACTAAAGAAGTCATCTTTGACTCTCATGAGCCCCTTCCAGAAAGGAGAGTCTGTAGGTTGGGCTTCCACTTGAGCCAAAGTTTTGTTATGAAGATATTTGTTGTGCAGTAACTCCTGCCACACTCCTTCTTCATTAAAAAGTTTAAACAGCCACTTGCTGAGCAAACATTTATTCTTTAGTTCAAGTATCTCCACCCCTAAGCCTCCCTGGTCCTTTGGTCTACAAATGATGTTCCATTTAGTTAATCGATATTTTCGCTTATTCTCATCGCTCAGCCAAAAGAATCTGGATCTATAAAAGTCTAATCTTTTTCTTATCCCTTTTGGTAATTACAGAAAAGACAACATAAACATCGGAAGGCTTGTTAAAACCGAATTAACAAGAACCAAACGATCCCCATAGGATAACATCTTACCATTCCAACATCCGTGTTTGTCTTCGAAACGACATTCAACTGGATGCCATTCATCATTACGGAGCTTCCTATAGTGGATTGGAACTCCAAGATACTTAAACGATAAAGAGCCAGACTCGCATTCGAAGATTTGCTTGTAATGTTCTTCCACCTCTTTAGCCTTTCCAAAACAAAAAAATTCACTCTTGTGAAAATTTATTTTGAGACCCGACAGTTGTTCAAAAATACAGAGGATGAGTTTCATATTTACCGCTTTTTCAATATCATACTCCATAAATAATATCGTGTCATCCGCATACTGCAAAATACATAAGCCCCCCTCAACTAAATGAGGGATAAGACCCTCTATCTGACCATCTTCCTTGAACATGATTGGCCACCGTGGATTATAGTTATCAGTGTTCTTTTCTTCAGGTTTCTGTATTATGTTAAAATATCCACCCACCAACATTGGTAATGGTTCATTTTCACATAGACGAACTAACTCTGATAAGAACTGAGGTTTATGTTCATCTTGTGCCGCCCCATACACCGACACCAAAACCCACTCAAAGCCATCACATTTAAACTTAATATAAAGTTTCACACAAAAATCACCTACATCCACATTTTTCACCTGAAGGGTCGCTGCGTTCACCCCTATAAGCATACCCCCAGACCTACCTCTAGGCGGTAAACAGAACCAGGCAAAATCTTGACCAGCAGCAAGATGGGTTAAAAAGGGGGTTGCGAAATTAGATCTTCCCGTCTCCGATAAAGCTAGAAGATCCAATTTCCTCTCCCGAATGGATTGTTGCACAAAAAAAATGCTTCCCTGGGTCACGAAAACCCTCACTATTCCAGAAATCCCTCGTAAACTATGCATCTTTCCTTTTTTTGTATTTTAATCCGAGCACTTCTATGTTTGTTCAAATTAGAATAATCTTTCTTTTTTCTGGTCCTTTTGGCCTTCTCCGACAAAACAGAAAGATCAATTTGATCGTCCAACTTCCTGGAAATATCACCATCTTCCATGTCTTCAGTAAGACTTGATGCTCTATTAAGAATTAAACTGTGTGGCTGTTCCTCATATCTATCTTTCAATTTATTTTGCAAAACATTAATCGTTCTATCTAGCTCAGATTTCTTAATTGCAGTAGCTGAAATAATGGACTGAGTAGCATTAGACCCTAGTGACACCCCCAACTTCGACGCTCTATCTACAATCTCTTTATCAGAAAAAGACAGAACTGAAAAACGCTTATGTAAATTGGTACCTGGATAGGAGTCCCGCCTTTCAGCCAATGCCATTGCCCTCCCCATTTGGGTGTCATCCGCATTGTGCTGCACACGTAGACGTCCACTAGACCGGACACCCAGCGCCTCGATGTCAGGGATGCCTCCAAAGTCGATGACGGCCTGCTTGGATGCCGCCTTCTCCAATTCACCCACATGGTTAATCGGAAAAGATGACACCCCAGTGGTCGCAACTCCAACTCCGCTCGATCCAGCACCCCCTCCTGGGGTACCCGGAGAGACAGAGGTGGGATAAACCCCACTCGATCCGTCCCCACCTCCTGTGGTGATCGGAGAGTAGGACAGGGGAGACAAACTCCCCTCAGAAGTGGGCAACGGCGGAGACGGCGGTGCCGCCGCCAGCTGTACCACCGTCTGAGCCGAAGGAAGAGCCGGCTGCTCACACGAAGGAGCAGAAGTCTCGCCTCCTACGATATCACGAGAAATGGTTGCATCGCAGATTGCAGCGTCCAAAGCACTCGTGTCATCCTGAATTCCCTGACCAGATGATGACCCACAAGTATAGGGGATCGCAACAGTCTTCGAGGGAAGTAAAACCCAAATTTATAGATTCGACACAAGGGGAGGCAAATAATATTTATAAACCTTAGCAGCTGAATTGTTAGTTCAACCACACCAGAAAGTAATCTTGCTCGGCACAATTTATCAGTAGCAATAGTAATATGATAGCAGCAGTAATAAAGTAACAGCAATAGTATTGTGAAAACAGCGGTAACAGCAATTGTAATAAACAGCAGGATTAAAACACCGTAGGCATAGGGATGTATAAACGGGCGCTGCATGGATAAGATAATTCATGAAATAATTGTAACGCAGTGCAATATGCAGATAAACAATAATAAAGTATCTAGATGCTAATATAAACATAGGCATGTATTCCATATTTAGTCGTACGTGCTTGCAATAAGAACCTTGCACAACATATTTTGTCCAACCACCCTGTTTCAGCGGGACCAATCATGGGACCTAAATGATAACTAAGATACTCCTTTTAATAGAGCACCGGAGCAAAGCATAAACACTCCGTGAATACATGAAACCCTCAAGTCACAGCCATCCCCTGCGGTTATCCCAAATGTTGTCACTATGGGGCCTCGGGTTCCGGACAATAATAGGTGCATACAACTTGTAGATATGATCTAAAACAATAATTATACTCGTGAAAACATAACATGTTCAGATCTGAAATAATGGCACTCGGGCCCTAAGTGTCAAGCATTAAGCACAACAAGTTGCAATAACGATAAATAGCACACATACAAATACTAGGCATCATGCCCTAATGATCTGACATCTTATTACATGAACAATCTCATCCAATCCCTAACATCCCCTCAGCCTACAGCGGGGAATTACTCACACATGGATGAGGGAAACATGGCTGGTCGATGGAGAGGCGGCGGTGATGGCGATGGCGATGATCTCCCTCCAATCCCCGTCCCGACAGGATGCCGGAATAGGAACTTCTGCTCCCCGAAATAGGTTTCGCGGAGGTGGCGGCGCTCTGGAAAATACGATCGGATATCCGTCGTTTTTAGGTCGGGAGAAATAAATAGGCCAAAGGGCGTCGCCAACCCAGCCACGGAGTGGCCAGGTGGGCCCCAGGCGCGGTCCACCCTGGACCGCGGCAAGGTGGCCTCTGTGCCCCCCTCCCCCGCAGCTCCCCTTCTGGCTCTGTGGGTTTTTTGCCAAATAAGAATTTCTGGAATTTTTCCAGATTTTTCCGAAAACTTTGATTTCTGCACAAAAATAAGACACCAAGACAATTCTGCTGAAAACAGCGTTAGTCCGCGTTAGTTCTATTCAAACCATGCAAATTAGAGGGAAAACAACAGTAAAAGTGTTTGGAAAAGTAGATACATTTTGGACGTATCACCAGAAGCTTGTCCCTCAGCCGCCACACCTAATCGAAGCATAGCAAACTCCTTCCGAGCCATATCAAAGGAGCGGCGGACAGATGGCGAAAACACCACCCCTAGCGTCACCGTAGAGCTTGGTGGTTGTGCCCCTGATCCACCGCCCTACTCCTTCGCTGCCGGTATCTCTGTTACCACTGTTGAATTATCTTTGGAATTACCATAGCCATGTTTTGCCATTGCATCCTTAAAATCATCAAGTCTGCCTCCTCGTCATCATCCTCGTCATCTCCATCATTTCCTTCCATCTCCACATCCGCAATAGCTGGTGGTTGAACCCCCTCCACCTCAAAGGTGAGATCATGGAAACCATTTTTAATGAACAAAGGAAAATGAGAAGGAATCTTCTTGTAGTTCAAACAACCAATCCGAATTCTGAGAACCCATGTTTCCTCGTAAAGGCCATATAAATCTCCAACGTCTTCCCATACATGTCACCAACAGCCCACAACGCAAGAAAATCACCTATATGAGGACTCAGAATTCCAGAAACCCTCAACCACACCTCAAGCAAGGTATCTATAGGCTGTGGGGTTTTAGCCCAACTGTCAACCGTGATCTCACACGCACTATTTGGCACCCTGCATAACCCAAACACCTTCAGCCTTTCCCGATCATTCTGAGTCAGAAACTGAACCTGATACAAATTCGGCCCCATCCAACACACATCCCAAATGAATTGATCTGATGGGACAAGCCTCTGCAACTGTGTGACAATGCTAGGAATACTCATCTCCCCCTAGATACAACCAAAGAAGCTAACCATACGTTTTCCATCTTCGGTTTGTAGGAGGTTGTGCAAGGATATTTGAAGAAAATAAGCTCCTCATTCCCATACCCATACACCAAAATCTGTGGTTTTGGAGCTATCAACAAATGACATGTCCCATCACCGTGTGCAGGTCCCTCACAAATAAATGACGTAAATGTCCACCTTGCAATCCACAGACCAGTGACCTGCAAACTCCACACCTGTAGCATCTCTTGCCTTTCTTTGGAACTGCCTTTGCTAAAGCTGCCGCTAGCCGGTCGGCCGAAACAGCAGCCATCGGTGCCGCCTACAGTGCTAGAATAGGTGCCACCGGCACTGCCACTGCAGCCGGTACTGCTTGCTGAACCGACACCTGTGCTGCATCAGCCGCCTCAGCCATCGGTGCCACTGCGACCGGTGCCGCTGCGATCGGTGCCGCTGGAATGCAGGTACAGGAGCCTGTGCCATGAGAGGAGGTTGTACCCTAGCAGGTACCGGCGCCGGCTGCACGAACCCAGCGCTGCCCCTTCCTCCCCAATTACCATAGGAACCATCAGCGTATCGTCCACGGACTCCCCGATGATCAGCACGACCACAACCATTCCCATAACCATGAGCTACACCACGCCCGCCATCTACACGACCATATTGAAAAGCAGCATCACCTCTACCCAGCCGCCATATCCGGCATTACCAACGTTGCCACGGCCACGTCCATCAAAAAAACGCCGACAACGGCCTCCTCCAGCGTGAAAACCACATCGGCGTCCCCTCACCGTATAGAAGCCAGAGCCCGCATGGAAACCACCATGGAAGCCTCCATTGGGCACGTCCTCGAACGCCTGTGCCCCATCGAGGCCCCAGGCGGTGCCGCTCGGGCCACCCACCTCGAAGGTGTGGAAGCATCCAGCGCCGTTGTGCGCGCCATGGCCTGGTGGCGCAGCGCCTCCACGGCCAACATCTCCCCCTCCCCTAGCGCTGCCATGGTTTGACATGGCAACCGCTATCTCCCGAGACTGACGGAGAGGAGGTTCGGGACCAGAAGAACCCTAGAATACGTCGAAGACTAACTCCAGCCGTATTAGGATTTAGGGGCATTATTTTATTTTTTCTGACAATGGACCCGTCCTTGGGCCTTCATGCAGGGTGGGCTTGGCCAGGCCGAAACCCACCTGACCACGTCCTTCTGGAATTCAAAATTTTGATCCGCAATGAGCGGATCGCAACGCCGGCGAACTTACCTTCATTACCATAGTGCACCGTCACCGACAGACGGTAGTGCAGTCGCCGTCACCCTCCTCCTCAATGAAGAAAGAAGCCGACAAGACTGGGAGCTTAGGTGCCCGCATCCTCCAAGAATGAACCGGCGAACCTGCAACACAGATCACCGGAGAAAGAAGTTGCGCCGCTGCTAACCTTTGAAGTCTCTGTTTCCTTAAATCTTCTCTCCATTCTTGAACCCGATGACGGCGCAGAGCATGACGGATCTGAGGTCGGCGTCCTGCATGAATCCTCGAGAGAAACCAAGTACTTATCGGCCCCTCTGAAAGGGCATTTCATGATCCCCTATGTTTTTGGGTGTTAGTTAACAACACTAGTGTGATCTTAATCAGGTGCTAAGTGATGCAGGTATTAGCTATATATAAAAGCTTGTGTGCATTAACACCAAAAAGAGAGAAGAAAAGATTAGCCGGATTTTTGGTAGCCGGATTTTCCGGTGACTACCGGATTATCCGGTTCAGTCGAAGCAACGTGAGAAAACGGCTAAGGACCAGATCGCAGAAGCTACTGGAGGTGGCCGGATATTTCCAAACCGGAAATTCTGATGGCGATCGGATTATCCGATTCTGGGTTAGCAAAGAGAAAAATGACTAAGGACCAGAACTCGAAGCTAATGCAGGGAACCGGATATTCTGAACCGGATTTTCCTGAAGAATCGGATAATCCGGTTTGTCGAATTATCCGGTTCCATCTTGTATTGGATTATCCGGGTCCCAGACTTTCCAACGGCCAGAATTTGAGGAGGGGTATAAATAGTTAAACGCCCTTCCTCCTACCTCCAGGCACTCAGCTCATCCAGAATTGAAGTCCACCATTATTTCAAGCTCAAGAATCACTATATCTCCCAATCCCTCCACCCAAACTCGTTGATCTTTGGAGGATTGAAGGAGAAGGCCTGGATCTACTACTTCACCAAAGCATTCTTCATTTCCCCCTCATTCACTTGAGGGATTCGAGCCTAGGGTTTCCACTAGGAAAACCTAGGCATCTTGTTGTACTTACTTGCTTGCTACTTTTGTGTAGCAGGTGTTGTGGTGCTTGGGAGCCCCCAATCCTTTTGTGGGTTGAGCCTCAAGTTTGAAGTAAGGGCTCCAGATTCTGCCTTGAAGGATTCCGATAGTGGAAGGTGAACCGAGCTTTTGGGCAAGGTTCATTGGAGAATAGGGTGAGGCCATTTGTGTCGTTTGAGTTTTAAACTCACACCCCTCCAACGAGATGTACTCCCCTAAAAAGGAGGAACTCGGGAATACATACTTGTCTCCGCGTGCTTCCCGTTCGGTTACTCCTTACTCACTAGCTCTTACTTGTATAGTGTCTAGTCTAGTATTAACTTGACATATAGGTAAATTCCCCGTAGTTGCATATCTAGAGAATTTACCTTTCGTGTCAAGCCTAAATTCGAAAAAGAGCTAAAAATTTAGTAGCACCTATTTACCCCCCTAGGTGGCCATACCAATCCTTTCAATTGGTATTAGAGCCTCGGCTCTTTATTCGGGCTTAACTGCCTAAGAGAAGTATGACCATCGATGAGCATGGAGTTGAGATACCCGATCTTCCCTCCGAGTCCACTTCGGTTTCCGTGGAGGACTTCAATACCTTGAAGTCCTCTATGGAAACTAAAATGGACAAGTTGCAAGAGATGATCTTGAAACTCATGGAAGCTAAGGAAATCTCACCTCCACCCATCTCTCTTTCTTCGGAGGTTGACAAACCCGAGAATGAAGAGGATGGTGGAAAGAAGAAGGGGGTTGAACAAGATAAAATTGACAACCCACTTAAACAACCTAATGGTTCGGGAGTATATGGTGTCGTTCCGTTTCCATACTCTCCCGACCTACCTATCCCTCATCCTCCTATACACCTAAGGGGAAACCCACCTAAGCTAAATGCATCTTTGTTTACTAAATGGGAATCTTCTATGAGATCTTATGTAAACAGTGCATCTATCGAGCTTTGGAGGATCATTGAGCAAGGATATCAAGTCGTGGATGAATCCAACAAGACAAGAACTAAATGCCACCGCTCTTGACTTGATCCGAGATGCCGTGGGAGAGGATGATATGTCTCACATCGAGCATTGCACCACCGCCAAAGAAGCTTGGGCTTGTCTTGTTGAGGTGTTTGTTAGAAATGAAAGCATGAAGAGAAACCGGTTTGAGGAAATGAGCAACAAGGCCGAAGGGTTCTTCATGGAAGATGGAGAAGACCATGAGCAAATGTACCAAGACTCAAGTCCCTTGCCAATGCCTACAAAGCTCTTGGTGGGACTCATGTGGATGATGCTTGGATCATGAGGAAGTATGTGAATTCTCTCTTGCCCTTTGAATCGGCCGAATTGAAGAGTCTCCAAGGAAGGCACAACTATCCACAATTGACCTCCAATGAAGTCATGCAAGAGATGCAATCCTTCAAAGTCCAAGCCAAAATTGCACAAGACTCTCATGCCCGAGTGATGCATCCAAAATGCATCTACTTTTCCAAGCACTTTGCTTCATAATTTGCTCCGGAATCTTCCCATATTTGAATAAAACTGCTGAATCTGACGCTGTTTTTAGCAAAGTCTCTTTTCTGGCTATTTCTGCAGGAAATAAAATCGGGGAAAATTACCACGTCAATTTTTATGGAAAAGGAGGACAATGGACAAAAGATGGACACGAGGAAGCGCTCGAGGGCCAAATGGGTGGGTCCCACGTGGCCCCTGTACCTGGCCGCGTGGGCCCAGCCCAAATAGGCCTCGGGCGCCGCCTCGCCTTCGGTCTTCGACGTACCCCCTCATATATACGAAAAAGTGCTTGCCCTAGGAGGAGGGGAGCTTTCGCGAAACAGAACGCCGCCACCATCACGATCTTCGTTTCGGGGACAGATTGATCCAGGATTTCTCCTCCGGTGGAGGGATCCGGAGACCGTCTTCACCGCCATCTTCACCACCTTCATCTCCATCGACCATGAGCTCCCTCTCCATCACCATGTGTGAGTAGTCGCTGTAGGCATGTGAGGTGGATGGGGATTGGATGAGATTGATCATGTAATGCTACCCGTTGTTCGGGATTTTAGGGTTTTATCTTGAGGATACTTTTATATTGTGTTGATGCACTCTTGCTATGTTTAATGCTTGCTACTAGGGCCCGAGTGGCATGATTTCAGTACTGAACTTATATTGCCCCATCATATAATTGAGTTTGGTATTTATCTGCAAAGTGTATCACCTGTTATTATGTTGAACCTGCGAACCCTAAACGTGACATATAGGGAAAACAAGGGGGAGATGTTTTAGTTTGAGGATTCTATGTGTTCATGAAGTGTTAATGCATTGTTCTGGTCTATTCGAAAGGGTAGACCTTAATTACCTGTAGTTCCAAGTTGGCCCCGGTGAAATGGGCAGGTTGGACAATAGATGTTGTGCAAATTCTCTTGGTTAATACGCACAACTAAATATGGAACACATACCTACATATATCGGAGTTAGAGATAGGTCCCATTGTTATTTGTTCCTTATTATATGATCAATCTCATTCTTGCAACACCCCGCTATCACCTCATGCCTACGTTTTGAATCTCTGAGTTACACTTTCACTTTTTCGGTGAAAACTGGGAAACACTTGTTCACTGCTACTGTTCTGCTTGTTACTTGAACCATACTACTGCTATCACTATTACTGCTGCAAGTTATTGATATACAGGTGTGGTTGAGAGTGACGTCTCAATTGCCAAGGTCTTATTGATATTCTTGTGTTCCCATCGAGTCGAACTATAAATTTGGGAAATACTTCCCAATGAAGACTTCAGCGATCCCCTATACTTGTGGGTATCAAGACGTTTTCTGGCGCCGTTGCCGGGGAACCTAGCTTTATTGGTAAGACAACTTGTTATCATCTATTTGCTGCTTTTGCTTGTTCCTAACCATGGGAAAGGAAAAGACTACTCTGAAGGAAGTGAGGCCTTCAACTACTCGCGGAGGTACGAATTTGCCAAGTAGGCCAAACTTCTCACCTAATGTTGCTTCTGCTGTTGCTCCTAAGAAAAGAGGAAAGGTTTTATCTAGTTCACCATTGTCTAAAATGTCTACTAGTAATGAAAATGATTTATTATGTGGTAGCATAGACAAAGAAGTGACACCTGAAACATCTGAGATAACTGAAACACCTGAAAATGTGGAATCTGAGTTAGAAGATAATGAATACCGTGATGGTGAGTTTGAAACTTCTTCTGAGGAAGAGGAGGCATTTACAATGGCTTTTATGAATTCTGACTTTGATAAATTGGATAAACTTGATAGCTATAAAAATTCTCCTCTTGATGGATATTTTCCTATTACTGAGAAAATGAATGCTCCTGCTATTAAAATTAAAGATAAAGATTATGAGTTTAGTGTTGATCCTGAAATAATCGAAAAAGCTGAAAAATATAAATTTTATGGTAGAGAGGATGAGTTTCCTTTTGAACACATTGCTGTCTTGCATGATTTATCTGTGTTATTTGGTAAAGATGAAATCCATCAACGTTACTATTTCTTAAAGTTGTTTCCTTTTACTTTGGGAGGAAGTGCTAAAACTTGGTATAATCGTTTAGAACCTGGATGTATTACTAGCAAGGAAGAATGTTTGCAGGTATTCTATAATAAGTATTTCCCTGCTGATAAGATTCATGGTTTGACTGTTGAGATCAGCAACTTTTCACAGAAAGAGAAGGAGGATTTACCCCAAGCTTGGGGGAGGTATAGTAAGATGGTTAGGAAATGTCCTACCCATGGCTTCAAGAGTAATGAAATACTTGATATATTTTACAATGGTCTAACCGAAAACACCAGAGGCTATCTTGATGGTATTGCAGGTAATGTTTTCAGGGAAAGGACCGTTGATGAAGCAACTAAGCTATTGGAGACTATCTCTAGGAATTATGAAGACTAGAATATTGAAGAGATATTTCCGGAAAAGAAAAGAGGCATGCTGTTGGGGATATACCTACTAGGGGTATCACCAGCATGGATCAATCCGGCTAGTCTAGGGTGGCCCGCAGTGGTGGTGAAGGCTTTGCCTACCGGGCGGCCCAGATAGCTGACGACCAAGGAAGACGGATGCCGGCAAGGAGGAGGCCCAAGACTGAAGCCCACGAAGCCACCAAGACCAAGATGGAAGGTGGCATACTTGCCGGCTAGGCTTAGGACTCCGTATACTTGCTGGATACGTAATCACCTTGTAACCCTAGGTCCAGCCGCCTATATAAGCTGGACCTCGGGACGCCTTTAGGGGATCCATCGAACCAATCCATATTCTCTCATACATCCAACTCATTGTAACCTGTTCACGGCGATATTGCCTTATAATGAATTATAGCAGCACGTAGGGCACCGCCACCGCCGTGGTGCCTGAAGCTGGGTAAACCGCCGTGTACAATCCCGACCTTGACGACATCCACCTTCTTGCCCTACGTTCACCCTCGGCTAGCAGGACCCCGTCTCCTATCCAAGATGCCGATACGACGACAGTTGGTGCCCACCGTGGGGCCTAAGGCGTCAGGCGTCACGTTCCAGGAGGGAACTCTTGGCGGCATCGGCGAAACAATCATCGTCGGCCGCACTGTTCGCTACGGCGACAACCACTACATCAACTGCGACGAGTCCTACATCCCCGCAGACGACTTCTGAGGCGTATGGGTTGCCGCGAATTTATTCGCCATCCCACCCTCCCTACAATCAAGACGGATCTGAGTTTGCCTCCCTGAGGAGTCCGCAGATTCAGATCTACACTTTGTCGGCATGACGGGACTGGGATCAGACTCCCAGCCCAACAGTCAAGATCCCGAATCTATTCTTCCTGCACTCCAGGATGATGCGATGTCGGATGCCGGATCCAGATCTACCGTTCACGTCAACGTAGATTCTGATTCCGAAGAAGATTCTGCCAGCATGTTTGAGCAACGGGTCAAGCAGTGTTTTGTTACACCTGATCCTCCGCCATCTGAGGCGGCTACGGGCTCTTCCGTCAACATGCAGCAGGTTTTTGTGGCGGATGTCACCGGTGCAGCCTCAGAGAAGGCGGCAACTGACGCCGCCAACCTGGGGACCCCGGCAACCGATCCACAGTTTCCAGAGCCTCCTGGGGCTCCAAAGAAGAAAATTCTGGAGAAGGGCGAGCCCAGCAAGATAGGAAGCATGGCGGCTCTGGCGGAAGTTCTTCACACGCCGGTAAACGACAAAACCAATCCGGCTGATTTGGAGAAACTTCGGAACACCTTGGTGGAGCAAACTGAGTACCTCAAAAGCAAGCAAGCAGAGGTCCAGAGCCTCCTCGACGAAGCCAAGGAGGAAAACGCCAAGATAACTGCCAAGTGCGACCCCAAGCGCAATCTTTTCACCACCACCCCATTGCCCAAGCCGGCAGGACAAGTGGCGGAGAAGAAAGGTAGGAAAGGCAGGGATCATGACACCTTCAAATCCCCTGCCCAAAAGCTTGGTTTCGAGTGGGCTACAGCGCCGCAGCGTAAGGACAAGAACGGGGACGTCATCCTCGCAACCCTGTCCTCAACACTGCAGCCGCCTTGGACATCCTCAACAATGATGACTATGACAAGGACGAGAAGATCTACTACGCATCGATCCTTGCTCACAAAGCTCTAGAGCAGCAGGCCCGTGCTGATTCTCGCGCCGACATGGCGGACGCAAGGGGAGGAAAGTTGGAATCAAAATCCAACGCTTGCAAAGCTGCGGCCGGTGGCAACCCAGAAGATCCGTCCGGCTCCAGTAGCCACGGAAAAGGGAAGGACAAGGAGAAAGACCCACGCAAATCACCACCTCCAAGAGGCAGCGTGACGAGGCATCCAGGACCGGCAACAGGCGCAAGGCCTCACCTCCCCGCCTAGGCGGGATGAAGGCGGAAGCAGGGGCAGCAAGCAGCCGCCAAGGAGTGGCGGCAACCGCGACGATGCCCCGCCGCCAAGAAGAAGCAGGGACCGCACACAGTCCCCACCACCAGTGCCCAGGCACGAAGGCGGAAGCCGGGGACACAACAATGAGCCTAGGCACAGCCGGGCAGCGCAGGACGAGCCTCATGCTAGATCTGGCAAACAGCTCAGTCCGCAAGACGCGAGACATCGTCTCAATGACATCAAGGCTGGAAAGCAAGATGCCTATCTAGGACCTGAGTGCTTTGGCCCAGCCATCCGCAACGTTCAAGTACCCAGAGACATGACATCAGTGTCAAAAACTCATCAAAGGTACAATGGAGCGGACAAGCCAAACTCATGGTTGTCGGACTACGCGCTGGCAGTTGAAATTGCCGGAGGCAATGGCCTCGTCGCTGCACGCTTCCTTCCCCTCATGCTGGAGGGGACAGCCCGAAGCTGGATCGAAAACTTGCCGGAGAAAAGCATTCATAGCTGGCATGACATGGAAAAGGTGTTCACGCAGCACTTCCAAGGCACGTACAAGCGACCCAATACATACACAGATTTGGTTCGTTGCGTGCAAAAGCCAGATGAAACAGCTACAAGCTTCTTGGCAAGGTGGATTCAAACAAAGGCAAGCTGCGAGAACGTAGACGACAATCAAGCAATCCATGCCTTCACCACGGCCTCCTGAAGGGCTCAAGTCTCAGACATAAGCTCGTACGCATGCAAGTCAAGGATCTCGGAGTCATGCTCGAAGTAGCAGCCATGTACGCACAGGCGGATGATGATGCACGCGATGGAGATGGCACATGATATGGCGCCAAACAGGCGAGCAAGTCACAAACGCAAGGCTCCCCAGGATGACAAAGCCGGACCATCAAACGAGGTCGCCGCCGCCTTCGAAGGCAAAGGCGGCAACCGCAAGTGGAAAGGAAAGGGTAAAGATGGCGGCTCCAGCAAGCAGCGCCTGACATACGATCAGGCGAAAGCCTTGCCTGCCCAATCCACGCGTCCTTAGGCAAAGTAACCACACATTAGGGGAATGCCGGTTCATGGAGGACTTCAAGAAGGACCCCGAGGTTGGCTGGAAATCAAAAAAGAGCAAAAAGGCTGAGAAGACAAAGAAGGAAGACGATGATGGGGCATGTCCATGTCGAGGATGAGGAACCCAAGCTGATGCGCAAAGAAAGGAAATATCCCAAGGTACATGGCCAATTGGTGTGCTTCCTGGGCACTCCTTCGGCAAAAGAAGAAAAGGCGGAGATGCGCGAGCTAAACGCCACAGTACCAGACGTTCCCCAGTATCTAGACTGGTCAGAGGAGCCAATAACTTGGGATAGAGATGATCATCCAGATCACGTTCCTCACCCCGGCAAATACGCCCTTGTCGTCGACCCAATTGTCGATAACTTCAGGCTCACCAAGGTGTTGATGGATGGCGGCAGCAGCCTCAACATCATCTACGCGGACACTCTGAAGCGCATGAACTTGTCGGAAAGCCAGCTTGACTATAGCAAGTCAAGTTTCATGGCATTGTTCCGGGAAAGCAAGCCAAGTCAATGGGAAGCATCAGATTGGAGGTTACTTTTGGGCCTGAGACAAACTACCGCTCGGAGTATCTCAGGTTCGAAGTAGTCCCCTTCAAAAGTGCCTACCACGCCATTTTTGGACGGCCAGCTTTCGCCAAATTCATGGCTCGCCCGTGTTACATATACAGCAAGCTGAAGATGCCGGGACCCAATGGTACAATTACCATCAGTGGCAACTTCAAGAAAGCAAAGGAGTGTGAGCGTGGCAACGCCGCCTTCGCTGAGGCAGTCCTCCACGCAGAGGAGTTAGCCATGTTGAAGAAAGAGCTCGATACATCACAGTTGCCGGAGCATGTAAAGACCGCTGAGCAAAAGAACACTTTCAAGGCGTCCGAAGACACAAAGAAGGCGGATCTGGTCCCAGGTGACAGCTCCAAGCAAGTCACCATAGGGGCTGGCTTGGACGACAAATAGGAAAGCGCGCTCGTCAGGTTCCTCCGTGAGAATCAGGACATCTTTGCATGGTCGTCAGCCGACATGCCAGGTGTCCCGAGGGAACTTGCCGAGCACTCTCTTAACGTCTACGAAGGAGCCAAACCAGTGAAGCAAGGAATAAGACGCTACGGTGAGAAGAAGCGGACAGCAATAGGGAAGGAGATCATCAAGTTGCAAGAAGCCAAGTTCATTAGGGAGGTAGTACACACTGATTGGTTGGCAAATCCTGTAATGGTTCCAAAACCTAATAAGGAAATGAGAATGTGCATTGATTATACCGGTTTGAACAAGTGCTGTCCTAAGGACCACTTTGCTTTGCCTCGTATAGATCAGGTCATAGACTCCACAGCCGGCTCCGAGCTGCTGTGCTTTTTGGATGCGTACTCCGGGTACCACCAAATCAAAATGCGAGAATCCGACCAAATCAAAACAGCGTTCACTACCCCTATGGGACCTTCTGCTACATCACGATGCCCTTCGGTCTAAAAAATGCCGGCGCAACGTATCAGCGGTGTATGCAAAGATGCCTTCACGAGCAAATTGGCCGCAATGTTCACGTCTATGTTGACGACATTGCCGTCATGTCAAGAAAGAAGGCAGATTTGCTTGACGATTTGAGAGAAACCTTTGATAGCCTCCGGGTATATAGGATGAAACTCAACCCGAAAAAATGCGTCTTCGGGGTTCCTGCCGGCAAATTGCTTGGCTTTATCGTTTCCGAACGAGGGATAGAAGTGAATCCAGAAAAAATCAAAGCGATCCTCAACATATCCAGGCCCAAGGACCTGAAGGACGTGCAGCGACTTGCCGGCTCGGCGGCTGCCGTCAGTCGTTTCATTAGCCGTCTTGGTGAGAAGGCACTGCCTCTCTACCGGCTTCTGAAGAAATCCGACAACTTCGAGTGGACAGACGAAGCAGACGCCGCCTTGCAGCAACTCAAGGACGCGTTAACGTCTGCTCCAATTTTGGCAGCTCCTCGTTCGCAGGAACCAATGCTGCTCTATATTGCCGCAACTAACTTGGTTGTTAGCGTGGTACTGGTTGTGGAACGCAAGACGGAAATTTCAGACTTGCCGGAACAACGTCCGGTTTACTTCATCAGTGAAGTATTTTCCGCCTCAAAACAGCGTTATCCGCATTACCAGAAATGGTCTACGGTGTTTTTACGCCGCCAGGAAGTTAAGGCACTATTTCCAGGAACATTCAATAACGTGGTGAGCAAGGCACCTCTGGGGGATATCATCAATAATACAGATGCAACAGGCCGCGTTGCCAAATGGGGCATTGAACTTGCCGCCTTCGACATCTGTATAAGCCCAGAACGGCCATTAAGTCTCAAGCCTTAGCAGATTTGTAGCTGATTGGACGGAGGCCATGGACGAAGTACCTCTCCCTGAAGATGCATACTGGATCATGCACTTTGATGGATCAAAAATGCTTCAGGGCTCGGGGGCTGGCATTGTTTTAAGAAACCCTCAAGGAGACAAGCTTAGTTATGTGTTACAAATTCACTTCAAGGCAACTAATAATGTTGCTGAATACGAAGCTCTCCTTCATGGTTTACACATTGCCAAGGAACTTGGCGTCCAGCGTGTCCTCTGCTACGGAGATTCAGACTTGGTGGCGCAACAGATACGTGGTACTTGGGACACAAAGAGCGAAACAATGGCGGCATATCGAGCTACCGTTGACGAATTCGCCAAGTGTTTTCTAGGCTACGAGGTCCGCCACATCCCAAGAGCTCAAAATGAGGCGGCAGATACACTTGCCAGAATGGGTCTGAACGCAAAAAGGTACCAAAAGATGTTTTCCTGGAACACCTACACAAGCCGTCAATTAAAGGAGCAGACCTCCTTGACCCAGAATCGGCAGAACCAGTTGATAGTGCTAGCTATGCCGTCTACTTGGTAAAGCCGGATTGGACGACGCCATATTTGGACTTCCTGATCAATCAGGAGTTACCGGATGATGAGGTTTTGAAAAGGCAAATAATAAGAAGAGCCAAGGCATTTACAATAATCAAAGGTGAATTGTACAAGCGTAGCACCACTGGTGTTTACCAACGCTGCATTTCGCCCGAAGAAGGCAGAGAACTGTTGGATGAGATACATGCCGGCGTATGTGGACATCATGCTTCCTCACGCGCCCTTGTTTCAAAAGCCTTCCGACAAGGTTTCTATTGGTTGACAGCCAAGCAAGATGCAGAAGACATTGTTAAAAGATGCAGGGGCTGCCAACTTTATGCCAGACAATCACACATGCCGGCTCAAGAGCTTAAAACAATACCCATCACATGGCCTTTCGCAGTCTGGGGCTTGGACATGGTTGGTCCGTTTAAAACGGCGCCTGGTGGCTACACACATTTACTTGTGGCTGTAGACAAGTTCACCAAATGGGTTGAAGCTAAGCCTATCAAAAAGCTAGACGGCGCCACAGCCGCAAACTTTCTGTGGGGAATAATCTCTCGGTTCGGGGTGCCTCATAGCATTATCACCGACAATGGCACTAACTTGTCGCAAGGCGAAGTCGAGGAATACTGTTATAAGCATGGTATCCGCCTAGATCTAGCCTCAGTAGCGCATCCGCAGGCAAACGGTCAAGTAGAGCGTACAAATGGTTTAGTCTACAAGGAATCAAACCACGTCTCGAAGTACCATTGCACAGAGCGGCTGGGGCTTGGGTGGATGAATTGCAGTCTGTCCTTTGGAGTTTACGCACAACTCCAAACAGATCAACCAAGTTTACTCCTTTCTTCTTAGTCTATGGCGCAGAAGCAGTGTTGCCAACCGACATGATGTACGATTCTCCCAGAATCAAGCCTACGTCCAGGAAGACGCAGAAGATGCAAGACAGGATGGCCTTGACCTACTTGATGAAGAACGAGATGTTGCCCTTGCGCGATCCGCCATCTATCAGCAAAGTTTGAGGCGTTATCACAGCAGAAGGGTGAGGCAACGAAGTTTTAGAGTTGGTGACCTGGTTCTCCGCCTAATCCAAGATAGAAAGGGCTTGCATAAGTTATCCCCGCCTTGGGAAGGACCTTTTGTGGTCAGTAAGGTGTTGCTCAATGGTTCTTATTACTTGGTCGACGCACGAGACGGATACAAGAAGAAGCGAGGTCGCAAGCGCAAAAGGAAGGTTGACGACAAGTACGAAGAAACCAAGCGACCTGGAACATTGAGCAGCTACGTCCTTTTTACACTTAGCAATTTCCACATTGTAATAAGTACTATATGATTATGAAATAAAAGTCTGTGGTTTGCTCATTCAGTTTTGGGATCATGCCATCTTTTGTCTTTTCTCGCAATCATATATCTGTTGTCATAAAAGTTACCAAACAAAATAAGTTTTGCTCCGTGCTAAGGTCCAAACTTTTTGACATTTGCCGTCTGCCGGCTAAAAACGCAAACAATCTTTGCACCGCCTAATATGCTTATCTGTCTGTTTGTGTGTGGGTCGCCTAGTAGTATGTCGTTGGCACCAACATGCTGGCTTTGGTCTCTGAGTCTAAATTAGTTGGTATTGCACCTGGTTGGCTCAGCTAAAGTAACTAAGATGAGGTTCCGCCAACATATGAAAAAGCTAAACATGCAGGCGAGATACATATTAAGGCGGGCCACTTAATAAGCCTACCGCCAAGTGTAGCATAAAAGTTGGCCCATAAATATTTACAACCCAAAATAAAGTTTTATGCGTTAACAGATTAACGCAGTGTTTTGTGCTGCCTTTGCAGGAGGAGTCTAAGGGATTGCCGCCTTGGTAGAGCTGGTGGAGAGATCCTGGGGGCTGACGCCGGCATTCTTGGGGCTGGCTCCGCCATCCTTGGGGCTGCGCTTGTCGGCTCCGGCTTCGCCTTCTTCGCCTCGGAAGCTTCAGGATCCGCCAAGGAGGGATCGGCTACGGCAACATGCGGGTCCGGGTGTTCCTTGTAGAACTTGCGGATGTCAACCATGTTGGCAACCCGGGTCGCATAGCCGCGAACAGACCGCAGCACGTCCTGCATCACGATGGCTTGGTTGTTTTCGTCTTCGGTGGGGAAGTACTCGGTGACTTGATGAATATCAGCCTCCGGGTACCACGCCGCCGTCATTGCCAATGCCAACTTGGCGCCGCCTCGTGCTGCTGAGCGTAGCGTGTTGTCGTGTTCAGCTGCCGCCTTCTCCAGCAGGTCCGGCAGAGCATCGAAGATGACGGGATCGCCGTCTTCCCCAGGGTAGAACTTGGCGGCAAATGCTTTGCCTGCGCCGACAATCTGGTTGACGATTTCGCCAACTTTCAAGATTCGGGCAAGGCGCGGCGTTGTAGCCAGGTCATCTCCCAAGCTAGCCGGCACTGCACAAACACAAAGTTACACACTGCAGCTTCAAGTTTCAAGAAAGCAAGGTGACAAAATGAAGGATTGGAGGCATACCCAAGACATGGTCGTGGATGGCGTTGACCTCATCCAGATGGTTCTCAAGCGTTTCTTGAGCTAGCTGGACCGCCTTTGACAGTTGGTCCTGCTGCTCCTTGGCGTTCTTGTTCACCTGGTCAAGGTTGTTGCTCATGGCCTCAAGTTGTCCAGTCAACTTGCTAACTTCGGCAGCATGGGCCAACGCACGCTCATCCAGCTCCTTGGCGTGATCCGCCTTCAGCTTGGTCACCAGCCCGGCAAGATCTGCAGCTTCGTTCATCAAAGCTTGCATGTCAGTGGAGTTCTTGAGAATATCTTGCGCAGTGTTTAGTAATTCTACAAATAAAAAGAAAAGACGACTAAAATACTTGTCGGAAAAGAAAAGAAGTCGGACGAAAAGAAGGCAAAGAAAGCTTTGTCACCTTCATCCTTCTTGCGAGCTTCTTCCAAGCTCGCAATTTGGGCGTTCTTCAACTCCACGTCCTGCTGCAGTTCCTGGCATTCCTTGTTCTTCTTCTCTTGAGCACGAAATAGCTCAAGATTGGAAGCAAGAACGGCCTGCGCATGAAAACAACATTATGGTTAGCACTATTTAGTCAACGAGACCACTTTGCCGGCAAAATTTTTAGCCGCCAAAGTGCTCGGGGGCTGGGACCATAGGCTATTTTACCTCAAGTTGTCCGTGCAGGGTCGTGGAGTTCGTCCATGTGCGCGTACCAGTTGCGGGTACCGTCACGCATGGTCTTCAGCGTTTGCCGGGGGTCTTGCAACCCTTTGCCAGATTGGGAACCAGGATGGGAGGATGATCCGCCTTGTTCGGCCGCCATCTGGTCATCCATCTCCTGCTTCATGGCAATAAATCGAGCGGCATCATTAGCCGAAGCTTCAGCCGTCTTGGAAAAAGTGATGCCGGCAACTGATTTCTTGCCCGCCATCTTCTCCGTAGCTGCCTCTGCGGTTCCAGCAGCTGTGTGTAACACCCGAAAATTGAACCCAAATTTTAGTGGTGTTTTCCGACACCTGAAAAACTTTTTCCTCTTATTCTAAATATTTCTCCAAAACTTTTGAAGATGAATTGACTTGGAAATTGCTTTCTCGAAATTTCCCATAAGCCCACAAACCACTCCATCACCCCTGATAATTTTTGTGCTCAGATCTTCTCCGAAAAAACCCTAGCCCTAATTATCGGAACCTTTTAATCCTTTTCTTCCACCTACCAAAGGAAAGCCCATTTCCATAGCTCTAAAAATTCCACCAAAAATACCAGAGGACCCCATGTCCATATAAAGACAACCCATGCAAAAATATTGCATACTCCAATGCAATATTTCCAAGTTAGCCAATAATTTCAAAACTGCCATTTCTAGTCCAGAAATGTTTTAACCAAGCTAGGAACCTCCAATAATTCTGATAAATTCAGGGGATGCATATTTTGGCATTTCCTCCATTTCATCTTTCGGAGACAAACCCGTTTGAGCAATATTTAGACCACTTCCTTTGTAAGCCCAAATAGATGCCATTTTGAGTTCTTCAAGCAAACCCACACCTAGAAAATTCCTATGGCCATGATACTTGAACATATTGACCACATGGTCCTTAGACACACAAATCCAGGAGATCACCCAAGGTGAAGCATGGAACACCACTTTTCCTAAATCATGCCATTATGGTCATTTTAGGCCATCTTATGGAAAACCAATTTCCCATCATCCAAATGACCTCAAACTCCATGGACACTCTCCCCTGACCAAAACAACCCGTACCAAATTTTTGGGAATTTTTCTGAGTTGTGCAAAACCAAGGTCATTTCGTCGAACACCTTCTGCATTTTGGTTTTCCAAAAATCCTACTCTGCAAAGTTGGCAATACTTGATGGTTTCTTGTTTGTTTGTGTTTCTCCCATTGTGGTGAACCCAGTAGTGAAGACCATCTTGTTTTTGGAGCATCGAGCTGTCGGGAACGCGCCATGCCGTCCGCGGCGCGCTCCGAACGCCAGGACCGGCATGGCAGCATCCCCATGTCCTCTCCCCTTGTCATCTTCCCTCTGCCTCCCCTCGCTGTCCTGCGGAGCAATGACACTGCCGAGCCCCCCCTCCCCCTTGCTTCCCCTTGCCAGGCCCCCCCAGCCCACGAGCTCGCCACCTAGCCCTCCCCGGAGCACGCCAAGCACTACACGCTGCACCGCCCCGTACAGTCCACCTCCAAGCACTACCCGACGCGCCGCGAGCTCCAGTGCTCCTCGTGCCCCTCTGTTCCTCCAGCGCGGCGCCCTTATCCTCCCCTCCTCTCTGTGGCCGAAGAACCCCGGCGACGCGTCGCCACGGCAAGGCCACGACCTCCACTGCCCCCTTCCCCTCCAGCTATATAAGGAGACCCTGAGCCTCCTCTGGAATACACACCACACCCTCCTCGCTCCCTCCACTCCCCTGCAACGCCCGAAGCCGAGGAGTACTCGAGCTTGAAGATTTTGCGGCAATGGCCGAAGCCACGGCCACGCTCGCAGCCCCGCCGTAGCCTTTCCCCCCTCCTGGCCAAGCCGTCCCTGGGCGCGGCGCACCCGCCTCCGCCGTCTCCAACTCCCCAGCCCCTCCCAGCAGCCCCAGCAGTCGCGCCCGTGCTCTCCCGAGCCGGCCGAGCTCGCGGGCATCGCCGCCCGTGGCATTCCCCTGCCACCAAAGCCGTCCCCGACGCCGTATCTGCCCTCCCGGCCTCAGCGCACCCACCGCCGACGGTCCCCGGCGTCCAGCCCCTCCCCGCGGCTGGCCCTGCTCCCCCGAGCCGCCCGTGCGCTGCCCGTGCTCCTGCACGAAGAAGACGACGACCGGGTCAGCGATCGATTTGATTTCTGTTAGAAGGAAACGTATTCCATACTTTTCGCTTTCCAGTTCGGAAAGCGTAATCCTCTGGATGACGCAACCAGCCAGCTTCGGCAGCAGATAACTCTCCACCGCACGCGTGCGGCAGATTGTTATTTTTTGCCCAGCCATATCTTCCACCCCACCTTTCCAAATTTGATGATCCAAATTTGTAAATTCTCATCTTCGCGAGATCTGTCCGATGATATGGATCTCACCCCTTCCGGTGAACCTTCCGGGTCGCGCATTTCATGTGCGATACCACCCGGCGGCGCGATGTAGGGCTACCGATGCCCGAACCCGCGACGTCTTCACTTCATCGACGAACCCGAGAACAACTCCGCGACCCCCGAGGCAAGCTAAACCCTTGCTATGAGCCATCCCGCAATGCTTGTTTGTTTGATTGCTTAATACCATGCCGGGTGTTATGTCTGTCTTCTGTTATATTGTTATGTCTGTCTGCTATTATCATTGCATGTCTGTATGTTGTCCATATTTTATGTGAGCCTTGTATTGTTGTATGTTTATCATGTTGCATTTTAAAGTTATTGCATTACCATATAACTGCTTATCTGTGCAACACTCACATTCCCGAGATAATGGCCGGGTCTCCCGCCTCAGTCAAAGGAATGGGGGAATTATTACAACTGTGCGTCTCGCGCTTGCGGGGCTTTGTTTGGTTCTTTTCCTCTTCGCCGAGGTGAGGAGCGGACGAATGTTGTCTTATGATCCTCGGGGTTGGGGGCATTCGCCAAAAGAGTTAGTTGCCTTGTCCCTCCGTCAAATATGGTTGGCGTAGACCACCCGGACTGCGACGCTTGGGAGCTGACTTTCCATTTGGTTCTTATTGCCGAGATTGCTGACACCACGTCAGGGTAACCCTCGAGTGGAATGGATGCTCTCTCATTCTTATGAGTGCTTTTCGGTTCATTCTTTTACGGTGACACCGGCCGGGTTGCCCGCCACCATCATCCGTTTGAAATATTAAGCTATTATTCTGTGAACACTAACCCCCGAGTGACACCGGCCGGGTCTCCGCCACAGTCACCCGGGCATTGTTATTATTGTTATGTTGATATCTATACCTGCAAATGTTATGTTGCTAATGCCTTGTTGTTTGATGTTATATGATTCTGTTGTTGTGATTGCTGTGTTGGACTAATCCCTGTTGTTTGGACTGGTTATGATGAAACTTGATTAAATGAAACACCCCTCCAAACTTCGATAGGGTCAGTCTATAGTGCCACTAATCTGAACATCGAAAGCACTACCACTGTCGCTCACATGGGCGGGCCTTGACCTACGTAATCCTGTCGAGCCTCCTTTGATGCCACCCTTTTGGCAAGTCTAGTCGGTTACCATAGTTGGTCGGGGCTAGTCTTGCGAAGGTTCTGGAGCTAGGCGTTGCCCATAGTTGGGAATGTGCCGGATTCACTTCTGCATAAGGCATATAGTTATGTCGGTGGCTATATAGGGAGTGTCTTGATGGCGTGAACGGTTGAGTGAGTGTATCAGACCGTCTTAAGGACGTGATCCTAAAGTACCGGTTGATAATGATCCACTTAGATGAGTGAAGTATTGCAACCTCTCGAGAGTGTAAATCTAGATATCTAGCCTAGTTCCAAGGTTATGGAACAACAGTTCAGTGTCGGTCACACTATTGTCTTTGTCGAGTCAGGAGGTTGAACATAAGTTCTGTTTGAAAGAAAGATGAACAACCTGTTTTCACTAAGTGAACAATAAGTTGATGCAGGGAATGTTACTCGAGATGTGATTGTGAACTAGGTTAGGGATGGCGGTGTGATGCGTTGGGAAGCCTATAGTTAGGCCAGAGCCCACATCAACCGTGCGTGCCTAGAGTGAAATGATGAGGCCAGTGGGCCTAGCAGTGATCACAGGTGATGTTGTGTATTATTCGGTACCCAACTAGTACACTCGTTTACTCGTCACAGGTAAGTCCTTTGTATGATTGCCGGTGCATGATCCAACCCACCTGGCTTGGACTCTGTACTGGTGATACCCCCGTTGCTTGCTTATGACATGTTTGGTTGTCAATGCCATGCTACTTTTATGTCATGTATCTAGAGTACACCTTGACATGTTGTAGGATTTTATTTCCAGTGTATACCTTGTTGCATGATTGTTGGATTGTTTGTGGTGAGGGGCGATACTTGCTGAGTGCATAGTAATGTACTCACGGGCCTTGTGATTGTGGCCAGATTTTGGCGAGGACTCAACTTCCACCTTAGCAAGGATATGGAGCAGAAGCGTGCTAGGATCAGTAGCCCAGCCAGATACCTGTGGAGTGGAGCCGCTCCAAGCCGTTGCCTCATTTATGTCTTCCGCTGCCAGTTAAAACTCTGAGTTGGGCCAGGCTTGGCATGATATTTTGTAATGCCTCGATGGCCTTGTAAACCTTTTGTAGCACTTTGTGCCTGATTGTGTAATGATATCCGCTATGTTGCATTGTCGTAACGTGCGGCCAGATATCTTGGGCTGGCGCACGGGGCGACCGCCTCTCTGGAAATATGTGCCAGGGAGGGGTGTCACACTGTGTACGTTCCCTGGCATAAAACCACGGGAATGCCAACTGTGGGCGTTGTTGGTGCTGCGGCTGGAGAAGAGCATGGTGGCTTGCCCTGCCGGCAGCAATCTTCAAGTTGGAGCGGAGCTTGGGCATGGCAGGCTTGCCCCTGTAAGCAAAAACATGCAAGTTTGTCAGCACAAATATATCAAAATAGCTAAAGTCAGGGAAAGCCAAAGTTTGCTTACCGTTTGAAGGGGACATTCCCACGGTCTCATCCTCTGCATCGACAGAGGTGGCCGCCTTCTTCCTCTTCTCCAAATCCTTGGTGGAGGAGCTCAGCTTGCGCTTCTTCGATTTGCTGGCACTGGTGTCGTACCAGTTTGGAGCCAACTCTTCCTCCCCCAAGGTTTGTAGCTGAAAAGGAAACAAGACAATATTAATCCAGTGTCCAGTGGGTAAAGATGTTAGTAAAATAACAAAGTAGCTTTGACTTACCGCTGGGGCTGGGTTGTCATGGGTGAACATGGCGACGCCTTCAGCCGCCTTCACCGACAGAGGCTTGATAAGCTCTCTGAGCCGGTATTCTAAGGCATCCTGGTCAAGGGTGCTGTTGCCAGCGTCATCCGCCTTGTACTCGCACATCTTCAGCGGGCGATGGCGGAGTGGCATTATTTTCCTAGACACCCAGCAGATGACGGTGTCAACTCCGTCAAGTCATGGAGCCAACATCGTCTTCGTCAGGAACTCGATCCGGCTAACGGCAATTCGAAGTTCCGCCGACAAACTGCTGAGCGACACCTTTGCCGTCCAACAGGCCTTGTGGGTTGGCGGACCGTTGACGAAGACCGGCATCCCTTGTGTGCTGCCAGGTGTCGGGATGTCCTTGCAGTAGAAGAAAGTGCTGGTCTAGTGCTTCACCGACTCGATGTATGGTATTTTTGGGTACCAGTCGGGTTGGCGGCAGTTGAACGTGACACTACCGCAGGTTGCTAGGTGGCCGCCTGGTATGGTTTGCCGGCGGCACAGGAAGCAGTACTTGAATAGCTCTATGGATGCAGCTATGCCTAAGTACCCTTCGCACAAAGCCTGGAAGCCGGCTAGCACTAGAATACTATTGGGCGCTATGTTGTGTGGCTGCAGCCCATAAAAACTAAGCACCGCCAAGAAGAAGGCGGAAAGCGGCAGAGACATACCGCGAAGGCTGTGCGACGCCAACATGACGCGCTCGCCGTCTTGGGGGTCAGGCACCGCCTCGTCGCCTGGAACTCTCCAGGAGCATTCAGTCTTTGGCGGAATGTATCCGCCTTCCTCCAGCTCCTTCAGGTAGGCTGACGTCATAACTGACGGCAGCTAGTACCTGGAACCCAGGTCTCCAGCCTCTTCCTCTTCCTCGGCGTTGTCATCCTCGTCGGCGGCAGATTCCGCCGCAGCCTCTGAGCTGGTCGCTGTGAGGGATGGGAGGGGAAAGGTTGGAGCGGCGGTTGCAGGCACCGCCGGAGCTGGGGAAGAAGTAGAAACCCCGCCCGTGGCCACGGTGGCCACGAGAGAGGTCATCGATGCGCCTACGGGCACCGCCGCTGCCGCTGGGACAGATCCAGATCCGGCGGGGGTCGCAGAAGCCGCAGCCAGTGCCGCCGTCGCCGCCGCATCCTGCTGAGTGCTCGCCATTTGGGGGAGAGTGCGCTGCTCGCCGGAGTTGAGTACGGGGAGGAGATGAGCTCGGGAAGGTGAGGTGGTCACGGTGGGTGCGAATGAAGAAGAAGGGCTTCATCGGCGTGCCCGTGGAGTATTTATCCCTACGCGCCAAGATCTGTGCCCGAGATTGGGGAGACGCGAGATTTCCGCCACGTGCCCACGATTTGCATGTCGTGGCAACGGTGTCTGCGGCCCTCGTCCCGATTTCTGTGCGTAGTGGAAAAACCATCATGACGCATGCCCAAGTCCAAACTGTCGTGGACTGCATGGCGTCATCCGTCAACATTTGACAGGTCCAGTCAATTGACAAGACTGGTGCCAGGAAGATTCCTAACAATGGTCAGGCCGTCTTTCCCATGATGGCGGCAAATTATCCGACTACTTTAGGCGGACTGCCGCTTACTCTCAACTTTGGAATACTTCAAGCTCTTCAGACGCTTACAAGACAAGACGGACGTTGCTGACAAAAGAAGACGGCGCCTGAAGAACTCGAACCCTCCCAGGGGCTAATGTTGGGGATATACCTACTAGGGGTGTCACCAGCATGGATCAATCCGGCTAGTCCAGGGTGGCCCACAGTGGTGGTGAAGGCTTTGCCTACCGGGCGGCCCAGATAGCTGACGACCAAGGAAGGCGGATGCCGGCAAGGAGGAGGCCCAAGACTGAAGCCCACGAAGCCACCAAGACCAAGATGGAAGGCGGCATACTTGCCGGCTAGGCTTAGGACTCCGTATACTTGCTGGATACGTAATCACCTTGTAACCCTAGGTCCAGCCGCCTATATAAGCTGGACCTCGGGACGCCTTTAGGGGATCCATCGAACCAATCCATATTCTCTCATACATTCAACTCATTGTAACCTGTTCACGGCGATATTGCCTTATAGTAAATTATAGCAGCACGTAGGGCACCGCCACCGCCGTGGTGCCTGAAGCTGGGTAAACCGCCGTGTACAATCCCGACCTTGACGACGTTCACCTTCTTGCCCTACGTTCACCCTCGGCTAGCAGGACCCCGTCTCCTATCCAAGATGCCGATACGACGACACATGCTCAAATTGGATAACGAAACAATGAAAGAAGCTTCCAAGGCTATTAAAGAGAAGGGAATTAAAACCTCTCATCTTAAGGAATTATCTGAAATGGGTGTTAAACTTCCTAATGATCAACCCTGTTTTCCAATTCAAGTCAATGCTATTAGCTCCATAAAAGGTAATGTAAAGGTAACACCTCCTGTTGATGTCTCCTACATGAATGATTTTGCTTATCATCATAATCCTGAGGAGCATAATATTAGAATGACTATTATGGAGAACTCTCACAAAATTAAATCTCTTCGAGAAAGTTTACATGCTAGTGTGGGAGAGGTAAAAAGAATTGTTAAACACTGTGAGATGATGAATAATCAAGTTGAACAAATGGTTTCTCTTCAAAATCAATTGTATGAAAGTCTTATGGTGAAGAAACAGGTTTGTGGAGTTAATACTAGGGGAGGTGCAAGTACTCAGGATCCTGATTTTCCTGAAGGCCATCCCAAGAGAAAAGAACAAGAAGCTCTCAAGAAGAAATCTTCTGCAGGAAAATCTCCCAATGAAAACAAGGACATTGATGACTCTGAAGAGCAAGATAAGGATATTTCTATTTCTGATGCTGAGACTGAAGATAATAATAATGAAGAAGAAGAATCACCTTCACCTGAAGAAGAGCCACAAGAGGATGAAAATATTGAAGAACCTGAACCTAATGATAAAGAAGACCCTCCACCATCTACTGAGAAGAATAAGAAGAAGAGCCATCCTAATCCACAAAGAGGTAAAGATAGGGATCCGTGGGTACAAAAACCCATACCATATCCCCAAGAGGTAATAAAAACTTTGGATGATGCTAGATTTGAGAAATTCTTTGAGTTGATTAAGTCTTTGTGTTTGCAAATTCCTCTTGTTGATGCTATTAAAATCCCTCCATATTCCAAATACATGAAAGACATTGTGACTAATAAAAGAAAGATTCCTACTGATGCAATAACTGCTATGCTTGCTGAATATTCCTTTAAAGGGAAAATGCCTGAAAAACGTGGTGATCCTGGTATTCCAACTATTCCTTGTCATATTAAAGAAACTTATGTGAAATATGCTCTATGTGACTTAGGAGCTGGTGTTAGTGTTATGCCTTTTTCTTTATATAAGAAACTTAACCTAAACAAATTGGTTCCAACTGAAGTATCATTACAAATGGCTGATAAATCAACTGCTGTGCCTATAGGAATATGTGAGGATGTCCCTATCTCTATTGCTAATGTGTTAATCCCTACAGACTTTGTTGTGTTAGAAATGCCTGAAGATGATAATTTGTCTATTATTCTTGGAAGACCCTTTTTAAACACTGCAGGGGCTGTTATAAATTGCACTGAGAGCAAGGTAACATTCAATGTCAAGGGAAATGAGCACACTATCTATTTTCCTAAGAAGAAATCTGTTACTATGGTAAGCCAGAGTGTGAACTCCATTAAAAGGAATACTCTTATAATAGGAAGTTTTGAAATTCCATTACCACCTCCTGAACCAAAATATGCTATCATGATGGTTGGAACTATTCCAATCAAATATGAGGTGACTTGAAATTGCTCAGAAACATATAAAATAAAGAATCATGTGTTATATCTTTTGCATATTATTAATGAGACTTGATCAACCTCATTACTAATATGAAAATGATGCAAACTTGATTCCCATAAAAATTGCTTTGAATGTTTGATTTCATTTATTCTAGAATTTTTAGATTATTTGCATGAGCATAATTATTTCAAAGTGCAGAAATTCCAGAAATGTAGTTTGAAAAATTCTGTTCAGAAAATTTTCTCGAAAAATTCCAGAAAAATTTGGAGGTAAGTTATTTTACCAGAGGAACTAACAGCCAAAAGGGAGACACCAGAGGGCCACCAGGGCCCAAAAGGGGTGTCCCACGCGGCCACAGTACCTGGCCGCGTGGGACCCACTATTTTGGCCCACAGAGGGGGTTAGGTGAGTATCCAGTGCCCATCTCCTTCCCCTCGACAGGAAACCAGCCCCAGGTATTTTTCCCAAATTTTCTCGAGCTCTCTTCCTGCTATCCTTGGATCTCCAAGTTTAGGGCAGATTTTTCAAATCTGTTTGGTGGGATTGCTCATTGGTATGTGACTCCTCCACTCATCCAATTACTTTTTGTTCTTATGCCTCATGCATGAAGTATTTTGCTGCACTAGGTGTCACCCTTTTATGCTTAGGAAATCCATAGATTCAAGTTTTCTAGTTGATATTGATGCATGATATTGATGTGGAGACTATTTATGGATGGCTTAATGTTGTTTTAAGGTGTTACATCTTGATTTTTGTTGAATATTGTTTTTGGGCAGCAAGGTATCATGTTTAGCAAGGGCAAAGCTTTGGTTGGGATGAGCTCAAGACCAAGAAGAAGAGCATGCAAAGTCTCCCTCAATTATGATGACGACCACCTGTGGGAGGATGATGCATTCTTTGTAGGGGAGAAGCTGAAAATACATACAACAAGATGGCAAGATCCCTATGTTCTTGAACAGTGGGGGATCAAAGAGGACTTCGACACCTTCGTCACTACAACTGGCTTGCTTAGGTTCTCCCAGAACCCCCAAGATACATATGAAGAACTCTCGCGGGAATTCCTCTCTACCTTCAGATTTGAGGGCCCGGAGCCCCAAAAGCACAGGAAGAGAAGTAAGGCACCCCCTCTTACCTTTGTTTGCAAATTTACTATGAGAGGTGAGCGCCTTGTTATGTCTCTAGGGGAATTTTGCAATGCTATTGGTGTAGAAAATTCAGGGAGTTGGAGTGAAACTCGTGCTGATACCAACCATGAGCTTGTTGAGTTTTGGCACACTATATCTGTAAACTCCCGTGATAGATTAAATAGGGGTAAATTTACTCATATACAGCACCCAAGTTTGAGATATTTTGCGTTGTTTCTTGCAAGAGGATTTCTTGCTAGGGATAACAATTCTGCTTGCACTGGACCAATGGTTTATCTACTAAAATGTGCAAAAGAAAATACACCGTGTGAATATAACTTGGGAGTCATACTTGCTAGATCTTTGCATACTGCTGTGAGTAGAAATATTACTGATCAAACTCCTATTTATGCTGGTGCTATTGCTACTATGGTGTACAATTACATTAAAAACGAGAGAGGATATGGTGATAACATGGGTACTCTAGTGCAAGAGTCCAAATTACTTGATTTTGCTTTGACTACTCGCATGGATATAAGTACGTTGTATGGGGGACATTATCTGTATAACTATTTGAGCACTAGTGGGCAGCGAGTGTCCATTAGGCTCCCCCGTACTGATCTTTTTGACAGGAGTACCGGAAAATGGATAGTGGAAGAGGCGCCGCCTCAGGAGGAGCCACAAGCTCCAGAGACACAGGGGTACATGCCTCAGGCGGAGCCCCTGTACCCAAGCATGCAAGGCTACCCATATAGTTACTACCCTGGAAGTGGAAGTGGATACGGCAACTACCCAGGATACTAGCTTGATCGCAAGCTTGGGGGAGTACTTCTCTTACTCTCCATTCATTGTTTTATATCACCGTTATATTGCTATGATAAGTTTCTTGAAAAACAAAAAACACAAAAAGATTTTATTTGTTTCTTTTACTTCTGGTTGTTTGTCTTTTGTTTCTTAGAACGAAAAATAACAAAAATATTTTCGTTTTCTTGAAACAAACGCAAAAACGGAGGTGCAGAAATTGCTGAAATCTGCTCGCTGTTTTATTTTTCATTTTTTCTCTGTAACTCCGATTGAGCTGAAATTTTAACCACTGCTGCAACACATCATAACCTACACACACGTAAAATATGAGATTTTTCTGAGGTGTCTAGGTAGGGTAAAAACAGTACTGTATGCAGTGACATTTTCTGGCAGATTTGAGTTTTTATTGTGCAGTTCAAGTTGGGAGAGGAGAACAACGATGATAAGTTGATGTGCATGAAGTGGATGAAAGGTATGACACCTTTGCCATGCTTATGTGGACTCTTTAATAACAGCAAGTGAGCACATCATAGTTTCTTCAACATCTAGAGAAATGGTAGCAAATGTTTATCTTCTCCATGTTCTAGTATGTTATATGATGATGCAAGTGAAATTTTATTTAGTGACAATACTTGGTTGTGGATTGAATAATTGTAGCTCTAAACAAAGGTCTACGCATCCCATTGTGCTTACTAAACTTGCCAACCAATAGAAAGTAAAATAATCTTTCAAATAATAAACATGAAGTTGTATGCTTGACAGGTTTAGTGGTTGGGAGTTAGCTGAAATGTGCTGACACATGTAAAGCTTTCAACATTGCACTAAAATATATTCAGTTGATATCATGTACTTTTGTTTATGGATGCTTATCATGTGCGAAATGAAAGCGGAAACTTAGCAAGTTTGATGAGTAAGAATAATTGGCTAGAGAGACGCCTGGGCCGCCAACTTAAGCCATGCATCATTCATGGTGGAAATTTACAGCGCACCATGGTGGACATTCAGTGATGCACTTCATAATAAAAAGCTATGCAAATGGTAAATAAAAGAGTGCTGAGATTGTTCATTGTCTGTTTGTCTTGTTGTTTGGACATGGGCTTGTCCATGTCCTGGGACAAGAGGTACCCCAGTTGACGCTCTTGATGACGCTTTTATTACTTGCAATGACTGAAAATTTCGAACTTGCTTAGTGACCCAAGTTGAGTAGCCATGGTGTAGGTACTCGTATTCACGGGGCATGAGGTTTTCAACCATTAGTCGGTCAAGCATATGAGTCATGTCAGTAATATCAAATGGTTTGCTAAAACTAAGAGCAAGGTTGTAAGCACAATGATTTCACCAGGTAACAAAAGAAAGAATCAAAAGACCTCAAAAGTCTTGTCATGATTCAATCATTAGCGATGTAAGAACCTTTGTTTATTTCTACAGTTGAGCAAACTCATCCAAGTATTGACTCTACATAATATCTCTCTTGCAACAAATATAAATGCTTTAACATTGATTAGATATACCTTTGCTAGCATCTTATCATTTGTTGTTGAAGCTATGCTTTGAATGCTTGTTGATATTAAATTGTGTTACATATGCAATGCAAAGTTCTTGTCAAAGTCTTTTATCGCTTCTGCACTACGTTTGAGTTGTTCGAGGACAAACAACGAGCTAAGCTTGGGGGAGCTGATGCATCCAAAATGCATCTACTTTTCCAAGCACTTTGCCTCATAATTTGCTCCGGAATCTTCCCATATTTGAATAAAACTGCTGAATCTGACGCTGTTTTTAGCAAAGTCTCTTTTCTGGCTATTTCTGCAGGAAATAAAATCGGGGAAAATTACCACGTCAATTTTTATGGAAAAGGAGGACAATGGACAAAAGATGGACACGAGGAAGCGCTCGAGGGCCAAATGGGTGGGTCCCACGCGGCCCTGTACCTGGCCGCGTGGGCCCAGCCCAAATGGGCCTCGGGCGCCGCCTCGCCTTCGGTCTTCGACGTACCCCCTCATATATACGAAAAAGTGCTTGCCCTAGGAGGAGGGGAGCTTTCGCGAAACAGAACGCCGCCACCATCACGATCTTCGTTTCGGGGACAGATTGATCCAGGATTTCTCCTCCGGTGGAGGGATCCGGAGACCGTCTTCACCGCCATCTTCACCGCCTTCATCTCCATCGACCATGAGCTCCCTCTCCATCACCATGTGTGAGTAGTCCGCTGTAGGCATGTGAGGTGGATGGGGATTGGATGAGATTGATCATGTAATGCTACCCGTTGTTCGGGATTTTAGGGTTTTATCTTGAGGATACTTTTGTATTGTGTTGATGCACTCTTGCTATGTTTAATGCTTGCTACTAGGGCCCGAGTGGCATGATTTCAGTACTGAACTTATATTGCCCCATCATATATTTGAGTTTGGTATTTATCTGCAAAGTGTATCACCTGCTATTATGTTGAACCTGCGAACCCTAAACGTGACATATAGGGAAAACAAGGGGGAGATGTTTTAGTTTGAGGATTCTATGTGTTCATGAAGTGTTAATGCATTGTTCCGGTCTATTCGAAAGGGTAGACCTTAATTACCTGTAGTTCCAAGTTGGCCCCGGTGAAATGGGCAGGTTGGACAATAGATGTTGTGCAAATTCTCTTGGTTAGTACGCACAACTAAATATGGAACACATACCTACATATATCGGAGTTAGAGATAGGTCCCATTGTTATTTGTTTCTTATTATATGATCAATCTCATTCTTGCAACACCCCGCTATCACCTCATGCCTACGTTTTGAATCTCTGAGTTACACTTTCACTTTTCCGGTGAAAACTGGGAAACACTTGTTCACTGCTACTGTTCTGCTTGTTACTTGAATCATACTACTGCCATCACTATTACTGCTGCAAGTTATTGATATACAGGTGTGGTTGAGAGTGACGCCTCAATTGCCAAGGTCTTATTGATATTCTTGTGTTCCCATCGAGTCGAACTATAAATTTGGGTAATACTTCCCAACGAAGACTTCAGCGATCCCCTATACTTGTGGGTATCACCGAGCTATTGGAATGCAACAAGGAGCATCCCTAGCTTTGAAGGCTAAGGTGGTTGAACTCAATGAAGATCAAGATTGTGAAGATGTGTCCTCCATGTACCCCGAAGAACTCAAGATTGCTCATAGGGACTATGTGGCTCTTGCGGCAAAGACCTTTTGGAAGAACCCATCCAAAGCTAGAGCTCAAGTGGAAGAAAAGTTCAAATCTAGTGGCTTCAAAGAGGGCAACCCAAAGATGAAGACTTGCTTCAATTACCAAGATAGATATACTATGTTGCCATGTGCCCCTATGAGAACCGTGAAGATCATGGAGGAAGGCTTGTTCTCAAGAAGGCCGCAACGTCCCCTAGCAAGAAACCTTTCTTCAAGAAGAACCTTCCCAACAAGAAGCCTCCTTCTAGAATGGTATTGGTGACTAGAGAGGAGTACATGTCCGGGGGTGAGAGTGATGAAGAAGAAACCACAAGTGAAGTGGCCGCTATTGCCATTACTTCATCAACACCATCATCCCTCTTCGAATCTCCCAATGAGAATATCCCAATCTAATCCGCCAAGTGTCTCATGGCCAAGGCCACCGAGGTATCATCTCCTTCCCTCTCCAAGACTACAAATGAAATGGATGATCTTATGAGTCTTAGAGTAAAGAAAGAAAATGTTGCTTTGGATCGTTTCATGACTAACTTGCAAGGTGAAGCCAAGACACGCTTTGAAGCTCTCATGAGCGACTATGGGCGAATTCAAGAGGAGCTTGATGAGAAGGAGAGACTTGAAAGAGAGTGTGCAAATGATATTGCTTCTCTCACCGTGGCTCTTGAGGAAGAGCATGAGCTTCGTGTTTCTCTTGAAGAGAAAATTAAAAATCTTGATGAGTCACAAAATGCAATATTTTCTCAATTCATTAAAGAACGCGACCATGCTATTGCAAAATATAAGCTTTACAAGAAAGAAAAGGTTGAATTTGGTGTTGGTCATGATAGACTAACCGAGGAGCTAGAGAAGCTCGCCAAGGCTCACAAGGCCTTGGAGAGTGATCTCTCTACTCTCACCAAGTCTTTTGAACAACTTCAAATTCAATCATCTAAAACTAATGTTCCTAGTTCGTCTACTACTTCTTGTGATCATGCAAATGTCATTGAGGAAAATGCTAGGTCGAAGGTCAAACTTGCCAAGGCCTCTATTTCCCAAAGCAAGCCTCTTGATGATCTTTTGCAAATGCAAAAGCCACACATTGGGAAAGAGGGTCTTGGTTATGTTGCCAAGAAGAAGAAGAACAAGAAGAAGGCCAAGTCCGCACAAGCAAAGAAGACTACCGTTGCGAGTGGTGATGCCACAAGGGGCAACACTCCTCGTAGTGACTTTGCGGGACATGCTAACCCCAACTATATTCTTTATTTTGATTATTATGGGAATGTTTGTGCTAAGTATGTTGGTTGTCGGGGGAGTACCCCCGGGTAGGGTCAAGGCTTGGCGTAAGTGGAGTTCAAAGGCGTGCCGAGGTACGGAGAGGGCCGACCTGTTTGGGCCTGAGCGCATCCGAGCTTTACTTTTGCCTGGAGAATAAAGGCCGACCTATCGTGGACCAGAGGGGTCCGAGGTACCCCGTTGGCATGGGCCAAGGCTCATGATCCGAGCTGTGATCAGCCGACCTAACTACCTCGGTGCTATGGTTGGGGTTGTGAGTGCAGGAGGAGCTATGGGAAGGAAGTGAGGTCCGACCTGGTAAAAGATCTTAAGCCCAGGAGCCGGGCTAACCACGGCAGGAGGCCGTAGCTCGGGCAGGAGTCAATGCTCCAGTCACTTCACGCCTGACACGGAAGCGTCTGTCACGGAGCATGGCAGAGGCGTGCCCCAGGTTCGGCGGGGCTGCACGCCTCTGACCGCTGACCGCGTGAGATCCGGGGAAAAGGCTACGAGGTAGCACTGCGTGGCTATGTCCTATCTCTGTTAGAGGAGACATCCTAGCTCTACTGTGGTAATGCAGGGGATGGGCAAGCCTTGTCTTGTCCCTGACAGGAGTACAATGATGACTAAAGCAGAGGCATGGCTACAGTGTTCAGCGAGGGGCATTACGGTAACCCGGCTGGCCTATATAGGGGACTTCCCCCCTCCTGCGGACGAGAACGGGAAAAGAAAGAGAAGAGACCCCGGCACCCTGGTTCATTCTCCTGGTAACTTCATCTCCCACCTCAAGCTCTCACCATTGTATCATCACACAGCTCGAGGAGCGACCTGTACTTGTTGCCTTGAGCTATACACTGACTAGGATAGTGCTGCAGTAGGGGTGTTACCTCCGCAAGAGGGCCCCAAGCAGGGTACATCGCGGTGTGCTTCGCGTTCTTGGTGGCTTGGTTTTCAGTTCGTGTTCTTGCCGCGTTTTGTGTATTCTTGCTTGTGCACTTCGAGAGTGCATAAACCCTCCCCGGATTCCCCCAACGACCATTCGGCCCCATCTTAGCCATACCCATGGCATCTGTCGTGATCCCACCACGACAGTTGGCGCCCACCGTGGGGCAGATTGAGGCGTTGGAGGGAGTTTACATCCGGACGGGCTCAGGCGAGCGTGTTCTTTCCGGGCTCATCGCCAAGATCGGTGAGTTCAATTTCGTCAGCGACAATGCGGGGTGCTTCGCCGGCAAGCCCTTCCCCGAGCATGGCTTCACCATGATGCTTGGCAGCTTCGTCACGTACGTTGCTGTCGAGGTTGTTCGCGAGTACCCGGAGCAGGTGCTCGTGGACGACGAAACTCCTCTCCTTGCGGCTCTAGGTCGGCGTATCACTCGCCCCGGGAGCTGCGTGGAGGTGATGATGACCGGTCCGTTGATGCCGCTGGCAAAGGAGATGCCAGCACAACCAAGCCGGCCGAGGTGGTGGCTAAGGTGAGAGCTGCAAAGCCCAGGCTAGAGAAAGAGTTGCCTGGCACCCCCGGGTGCAACGCCGAGGTGCAGTCCTAACAGAGATAGCGGAGACACTAGCAGATCCTGTAGATCCCGGAGTAGATATAGTGGTGACTGCGGCCGAGCTAGAGGAGAAGCGTGTCTTGTTGCAAAAGGAGGCTGTAGCAATGATAGCAGCCCGAGATGAGTTCAATAGAGATCTGCGTGAGTACAATGCAGCGAATGGCTTCACCCCGGTTGCAGCTGATACCAATAGGTTAGCCGAGGTGCGGCAGAGGGGCAAGGGGCTCAATGATGAGATAGACAGGGAGGCTCGACCTACCACTTCGGCTAGGAGTGAGAGTCGCGTGTCGACTGGAAGGCCGGTGTATAGTTCCCCTGCTAAGAACCTCAGAGCTGCCGAGGCAGGCAGGGCCGAGCTATCCGGGTTGACTGGAGATGCATGGCGTGCGCAGCAGAAGCGAGTCAATGAAGTTGTGTATGTAGCCAATCAGCAGAATGAGGCTCTCCGCAGGGCCGGGGCTGGTGATTCAGAGATGGTTTATTCAGCTAGGCCAGTTAGTCAGGTGTCCAAGGGGCAAGCCTCGTCTCCACTCGTCGGAGGAGCCGATCGAGCCCGGAGTGTTACCTCGGGTCAGAACAAGCAGCTACAGATGTATGATCCGGTGTTAGCAGCAAAGCAGAAGGTGGGCCAGGGCAATGCTAGCCGAGCTAAGGGAAACCCCGGCCCAGGTAATGCAAGCCGAGCTAAGGGTAACTCCGGTCAGGGAAATCAGAATGGCGGGCAAGCAGCGTCGGCTGGCCGAGGTAAACCACCTCCGCCCCCGAGGTATCAGCAACAACCCCGGCCGCAGGAGCAGTATCAGCAAGAGCCGGAGTATGTTCAGCAACCTCAGAATGTCGGTCAAGGCGATGACCGATATGATGATGGAGACTCGGCCATGGCGCGAGCTGGATACCACAGAGTGGGGGGCGTTGGGACCTCGGATAGGAGGTCGGATGTTAGCTCCAGGCGATGTTCGTAACAAGCTGGATAGAATCTACTTGTCCGAGCAACTGGAGGAGGAAGGCCCTCCTGGTCCGGCGTGTTTTGGACCTCGGATCATGAGGAGCCACCACCACCAGTATCTCAGTTCCAGTTAGGTCGGAACACCAAGCCATACAACGGGAGCACCAAGCCGCAAGATTGGCTGACAGATTATGTATCCTCGCACATAGCGGGGGGCAATCGCCGATGGGCGGTCCGGTATCTCCCGCACATGTTGGAAGGTCCAGCTCGGATCTGGCTGAATAATTTGCCGGAGTATAGTATCAACTCCTGGATAGACTTGGAGCTGGCGTTTAACAGCAACTTTGCTAGTACATACAAGAGGCCAAACCGACCTCAGCTCCTGGCGGCATGTAAGCAAGATGATCATGAAACTGACCGAGAATTCTTAACTCGGTGGAGCAATGTTCGGAATTCCTGTGAAGGAGTTGTAGAGGCACAGGCCATTTCCTGGTTTGCAGATGGTTGTCGACATGGCAGCATGCTGTGGCAGAGGCTCCAAAGAGATATGCCGAAATCCCTAGCAGAAACAATCCGGATTGCAGATTCTTATGCTCTTGGTGATCCGATGCAGCCAGCAGCAGAGGCAGGAGCACGTAACAGAAGAGGGAGCCAATAAACAACCGGCTCGGACCAAGGTGTAATGACCGCCAAGAGTTCGGACACAAGAGGAGGGAGCCGGACTACCCATACACCTCGAACCAAGTTGCAGCGGTGAACCCGGATCAGCCCGAGCTGGAGGTGTCCAGAGGCCGAAAATCAATGGTCCGGCATTTAGTCCGAACCCGGAGCCACCCTTGACTTATGAATCAATGATAGATGGTCCTTGCCGTTACCATACGACCGACCCGCGTAAGCCAGCCAACCATTCAACCCGGCAGTGCAGCTGGAACCGCAGAATCAGGGAAGAAGGGGCAAGGCCGGAGGAAACAGAGGAGGACCACCTCAGAGATTTCAGCCGAGGTCTAACCCGAATCTGTCCGGAGCAAATGTTACCCCAATAACCACTGCACCTCCTCCGAGGCCTGCAGCAGCAAGACCGTGAATGTGTGAATGTCCGAGGTAACAACAACAATGGTGCCGGACCAAGTCAGCAGTATGAATACCCCGGAAATGACTATAGAGAGGCTCATGCGAGCTATGTGGTCTTTGTGACCGAGCCAACTGACAAGAAGAGCGTGCAGAGGCGTGCCATGGAGGTGAATGCAGTAATGCCGGTGGTGCCGACCTATATGAACTGGTCTGAGCAGGAGATCACTTGGAGCAGGAAAGACACACCTCGGATCATGCCGAGCCCTGGAAAGTATGCCCTGGTGGTAGATCCGACGTTGTGTGGGCCTACTAACAATGTGAGGTTTACCCGAGTTCTGGTGGACAATGGCAGTGCCATCAACATCATGTACCGAGACACAATGGTGAAATTGGGCATATCGCCAAATCAGTTGATGCCAAGCAGTTGTACTTTTCATGGGATTGTGCCTGGCGTTTCCTGTGCACCCATGGGCAAGATATGGGTGGATGTAGCATTTGGAACCAAGGATAACTGCCGAGTTGAGAGTATCGAGTTCGAGGTGGTGGACTTGGAGAGTGCATACCATGCATTGCTTGGAAGGCCAGCTCTGGCCAAGTTCATGATTTCCACCCATGTGCATACCTGAAGATGAAAATGCCAGGGCCTAATGGGATCATAACCATCTCGGGTGACTACAAGCGAGCCATTCAGTGTGCCTCGGCGGGGTCTAATCTGGCCGAGTCTTTGGTGATTGCAGCTGAGAAGAAGAAGCTGCATCAAGTGGTGGCAATGGCGCAGTCAACACAGCTCGGCGTCCGGACTGATGAGCCCGGACTCAACTGCAGCATTCGAGGTGCCCAAGGAGACCAAGAGATCCCCATTGACCCGGAGCACCCAGAGCATGGCCATCATTGGGACCGGGCTGGGCGAGAAATAGGAAAGCGAGCTCTGTCACTTCCTCCGTGAGAATCGGGATATCTTTGCATGGTCGGCTAAGGACCTGCCTGGTGTTCCGAGGGAGTTGGCAGAGCACTCTTTATTTGTCAGGCCGGAGGTGAAACCGGTGAGGCAACCGACCCGTCGTCTCTCAGACGACCGAAGACAAGTGGTGCTGGACGAGCTGGCTAAGTTGCTTGCAGCCGGGTTCATTATGGAGGTGCTGCATCCGGACTGGATATCCAATCCGGTCTTGGTGGAAAAGAAGAAAGACGAGCCAGCCGTGGTCAAGGTGTGGCGCATGTGCATTGACTTCACTAACCTCAACAAGGCGTGCCCGAAAGATCCGTTTCCATTACCTCGGATTGATCAAGTGATCGATTCCACTGCTGGTTGTGAACTGTTGTCTTTTATCGATGCGTACTCTGGTTTTCACCAGATACCACTGAACCCGAAAGATCAAATAAAGACTGCTTTTATTACCCCGTATGGGGCGTATTGCTATCGTGTCATGTGTTTTGGTCTGAGAAATGCCGGGGCAACTTATCAGAGGTGTATGCAGAAATGCCTGCACTCAAATGGGCAAAAATGTGCAAGTGTATGTCGATGATATCGTCATCAAAACTAAGGAGAAACATACTCTCCTCGAGGATCTCGAGGAGACATTTGTGAATTTGAGAAAGTATCGGTTGAAACTTAACCCGGACAAGTGCACCTTTGGTGTCCCGGCTGGAAAGTTGCTCGGATTCCTGGTGTCTAGCCGAGGTATCGAGGTTAACCCGGCCAAGATCCGAGCTATTGAGAACATGAGTTACCGAAGTGTTTGAAAGATGTGCAGAAATTCACAGGGTGCCTAGCCTCGTTGAGCCGATTTGTAGCAGGTTGGGAGAAAGCCTTACCTTTGTACCAGCTCATGAAGAAAAGTACCGGGTTTACATGGACCCCGCAGGCCGACGTGGCGTTCAATGAGCTGAAAAAGATGTTGTCCACTGCCCCGGTGTTGGCATCACCATTGCACAATGAGCCGATGTTACTTTACATTGCGGCCACAAACCGAGTTGTAAGTGTGGCAGTGGTGGTGGAGCGCGAAGAAGGTGGCAGGTCGGTGCAGAGACCGGTGTATTACTTGAGCGAGGTGATCTCTACCCTCACTACCAGAAGATGACGTATGGTGTCTACCTGGCGGTCAAGAAGTTGAAGCATTATTTCCAGGAGCATCCCATGACGGTGGTGTGCGAAGCTCCAATCTCGGAGATCATCGGGTGCAAAGATGCAACTGGCCGAGTTGCCAAATGGGCGATTGAGGTGTCTCCATATGCACCACATTATGAGAGAAGAGATGCAATTAAATCCCAGGCGTTGCCGGACTTCTTTTGTGATTGGGCCGAGATGCAGTATGAGCCACCCAGGCCGGACTATAATTATTGGAAAATGCATTTTGATGGGTCCAAACAAAGATCGGGCTGGGGGCTGGAATAGTCCTCACCTCGCCAAAGCGAGATCAGCTGAAGTACGTGCTGCAGATTCATTTCTCAGCATCAAACAATGTGGCGGAGTATGAGGCCTTAATCCATGGCCTCAATGTGGCAAAGGAGATCGGTATCCGGCGTGTAGAGTGCTTCGGCGATTCCGACCTGGTGGTGCAACAATCTTCTGGAACTTGGGATGCTCTGGATGCCAACATGGCGTTATATCGGTTCCATGTGCAAAAGATATCCGGGTTCTTTGAAGGGTGTGAGTACAGGCATATACCTCGGGCAGAAAATGATGCTGCCGACGTGTTGTCAAAGCTCGGTTCATCAAAGAGGCAGTACCACCAGGGTAGCCCTGAATCACTTGAGAACTCCTTCAATCAAACCTTCTCCTGAATCCGAATCTATTTTCATCCCGGCGGAGCAAGAGCCCGGACCTGTTCCAATGGAGGTAGACGTCGGGTGCGTTTGGTCGGACCCGGGGACTGCGTGGCAGAGCTCGGGGACTGCGCACGAACCTCGGGGACTGCTCATCAGACTCGGGGACTGGTCGCAGGATGGTGGAGGAAATAATGGAGGAGATTATGGTGGCCGAACCAATGGAGGTGACGAGAAATTTTTCCTTTGCACCCAGTGCCGGAGTGGGCGGAGCAAATCATGAAGTTCATAACGGAGGGAAGCTTGCCAAGTGACACAACCGAGGCTAGGAGAATCCAAAGGAGGGCAAAGGCGTACACCATCATCAACAAGGAGCTCTATAAAAGAAGCGTAACCGAGGTGTTGCAACGGTGTGTCGAGCCAGCTGAAGGCAAGGAGATGCTTTTGGAGATCCACCAAGGAGAGTGTGGTCATCATTGCAGCACAAGAGCTCTGGTGGCCAAGGTGTTCAGGCATGGGTTCTATTGGCCCAGCTCTTGCTGATGCAGAGGCCATAGTCCGGAGATGTGAAGGATGCCAAAGGTTTGCCAAGCAAACGCATATGCCAGCCTCGGCGCTCAAAACAATTCCTATCACTTGGCCGTTTGCGGTATGGTGTTTGGATATGGTGGGAGAGTTCAAACCAGCCCGAGGTAACATGACGCACATACTGGTGATGGTGGACAATTCACCAAGTGGATCGAGGTGAAACCAATCCGGAAGTTGGATGGTCATTCAGCAGTGACTTTTTGAAGGAGATCATTCTGCGATATGGGTACCCCCATAGCATTATCTCGGACAACGGCACGAACTTTGCTGTTGGAGAATTTGCTCGGTTTTGCATGAACAAGGGAATCCGGCTGGACATAGCCTCGGTGGCACACCGGAGTCTAATGGACAAGTGGAAAGATCAAATGCTCTAGTGTTGGCCGGCATCAAGGCTCGGCTCATTGAACCACTGCTGAAAACTCCGGGGTGTTGGATAGATGAGATACCAGCAGTACTGTGGGGTCTAAGGACCACGCCAAATCGATCAACTGGCTATACGCCATTTTTTATGGTCTATGGGGCAGAAGCTATGCTACCCACTGACATCGAATATGATGCGCCCAGAGTGGCAATGTACACTGAAGCCGAGGCAAAAGAGGCTCGGGAGGATGCAGTAGATCTGCTTGAGGAAGCTAGAGAGTTGGCCTCATCTCGGTCAGCAATATACCAGCAAGGTCTCCGACGTTATCATAGCCGGAGTATCAACCCTCGTGTGTTTCACGAGGGAGATTTGGTGCTGAGGCTGGTGCAGCGCAAGAAAGGTCGGCACAAGTTGTCACCTCCATGGGAGGGACCGTTCATTGTGAGCCGAGCTCTGCTCAATGATTCTACTATCTAATAGATGCGCAGGAACCAAGGGAAGATGGGCTGGACAACCCCGGATCAGAGGTCAGGCGACCATGGAATATAGCTCTACTCCGACCTTTCTACTCATGAAGGCGCAATGTATGTACCTCGGTTAATCCTTAATGAAATGTCGGCACTCCGAGGTTGAAGCTCGGGGACTGCCTCGCTCTTGTGCTTGTGTTTTATTTCTGTTTGTCAATTTCGTTCATATGCCGAACTATTTTGAACCTCGTCTCAAACTTCAAGTAATGTGTGCTATGTAACTAATCTTGTGACTCGACTGACAACGCCAAAAGGTAGTCAAGAGCAAAGATGAAAAAACGTGGGAAACATGAAAATGGACTCGGGGACTCGGTCCAAAAATATAGTTCGGCATGTGTCGTTTACTAACCCCTGTCTTTACCTTTCGTTTATGTCGGATGATTTTGAAACACACTCGAGATTTGCTAAGTACTGTATGCTATAAACAACAATCTTGTGACTCGACTGTCGAACGCCAAAATGGTAGACAAGAGCAAAGAATGCCAAGTATAGTAAACACGAAAGTGAACTCGGGGACTCGTTCCAAAAGGGTTCGGCATAAATTTTAGAAAAGCATGGTTCGGATAGCAAGTTAATAGTACTGGTAGCAAGGCAAACTACTTAAGGTCTGTTACATCTGCACCCGGCATACCGGGGATTTAATTTTTGTTGAGACAAGTTCAGGCCTCGGAAGAAGAGCCTCGGGCGCAAGCCTCGGGCAGGAGCCTCGGGCGCAGGACCTCGGGCAGGAGCCTCGGGCGCAGGAACAACCTCGGGCGCAGGAACCACCTCGGTCGCGGAAGCAACCTCGGTTGTTGGAGTGGATGCCGGGGTGTCCGTCACGTCGGGGGAGATCACCTCGGTGGCTACAGCTTTGCCGGACTTGCCCTTGGAGTTCGGAGGTTCGTCGAAGCTGAAGTCATCATCAGAGCCTTCAGCCACCTCGGTTGTTTTGCCGGCCTTGCCCTTGGAGCTCTCAGGCTCGTCAAAGTCAATGTCCTCGCCTTCAGAACTTTCTTCACCGGACTCCGCTTCCTCGTCCGAGCTCTCTTCGTCCTCAGAGTAGAGGCGCCCGTCATCAAAGGTCCGGGTGTTTGCATAACTAGCAAAGCGGTCGGCTGCTGCTTGGCGTTTCGCAATGCCATCAGGGGTGGAGTTCCAAGGAGAGCCCCTGCGCAGGGAGGTAACAGTGTGGATCAACATCTTCATACCAGGACAGCACGAACACCAGGGCCTTGTCCGCTCCAGCCCGAGCTGATGAGCATCTCCACTCCCGAAGTCTAGCCTCGGCTCCTTTCAGCTTCGTGGCGAGCTCGTCGATGCAAGTGGGGTCTTGACCTTGGGCCAGAGGGCACGGTGGACCTCGATGGCAGCATCAACAAGCTTGGTTCCAATGGCTCGGAGCGGCCTGATCCGAGCATTAAGGGCAACAGGTGGTCCTGGATATCCCAGCTTTCGCTGAGGTTTCTGTCTCAGCCCTCTTTGCCCGAGCTGCTTGAACTTCGCGGATAGCCTTGTCCTTGGAGTGCTCAAAGTTCTCTGAAGAAGACAAAAAGGCTGTCGCTGAAATAAGGCATACGGTGGCACGGGGTGTAGGTCGGCAGAAAATAAGGAAAAGGGGAAAAGAAACTTACTGTCCATTTGGTGATTAATCCGAGCGAGCTCGGACAACCAGCTTTTCGAGATAGCTCGGAGGGCGTAAGTTCGGCTTCGGCCGAGGTGGCGCGGCTCTCCAGGGTCTTGGCAAGCTCTTGCTGCTGTTCGGCGGCCTGGTCCTTGACCTTCATAGCGTCCTCCACAGCAGTTTTGGCTTCGTTAGCCCGGTTCAGCTCTTGTTGCAGCCGAGCTATTTCATCCTCGGCTGTCTTCAACTTGGAGGCGTAATCTTTGTCGCTCTGCTCCTTGCGGATAGAAGAGTCCGATGAGACTTCTTCAATCTGTTGTGATCCAGCAGGAGGTTCTTGAAGATCTTGGTCCGAGCATTGTTGCACTCCTGAAAAAATAGAGAGATCAGTTCGGAGAAATCCGAGGTATTTCTAGCACCCGAGGCCCAATTGAGTCCCGGGGACTTGGCATTGGCCTCGGGGACTCAGCATGGGAGAAATGACAAGTTTTTGAGATTCAAGCCGAGCAATTTTAACTCGGTGGAGTGTCAATTGCTCAACCCGAATCTCGGGGACTGGGAATAGTGTATGTTTGTCATTTGGTTTCAAAGGAAGAAAGAGAGTTGCGTAAAGAAACTTACCGAGGCCTTCTTGCTGCAATCAAGGACCGCAGTCTGCATGTTGTAGATGGACTGGAGCACGGCGCTAGGTCCAACTGGATGCTCAGAGCTCGGGTTGAGGAGACCTCGGCAGTCAGCCGAGTTCCAGTCCATGTAGTGCTTCTCCGAGCCTAAGCTGTTCCCGCTCTTGGTCCGGAGTTGCCCGACCTCCCAGCTGCTGATGTTCGGCTGGATGGTAGCAGCAGGGAGCTCGGGAGGTGGCGACCTGAGAGCTCGAGGGCGCGGTCTTGGTCAGGTGGACTTCGGGCGGGAACATGCGGCACAGTTGGGTGCTCGCAGCCTTGGGGCCCGGTGGCGGTGGCGGCATTGGAGTTTGCTGTGGCTGTTTGGGGGGCTCAACAACTGGAGCTGAATCTTTCTTCTGCTTCTTCTGCTGCTGTTGCTGCTGGTTGCGCGCAGCTTGAGACTTGGGGGAGAGCCGAGGCTCCTGCACGGTCTTAGCCGGAGTCTTGGCGCGATCTGTCTCCGCATCCTTCTGAGGAGGCGGAGGAGTCTGATCTCGGCGGGGAGCAGAGTGCCCCAGGCCGGAGTCAGAGCTCGGCGGTGGAAGTTCGGCGGAGGAGACGCGCCGGGGAGGAGATGGTCTTCTCCGGGCTGTGAGGTCAATGGACCGTTCTGGAGGAGAGGCTCTGGCGGGGCTGCCGAGGTTAACCTCGACCTCGGTGGTCTGAGCTTCAACCACTGGAGGCAGTGGTGAGTGTATCGAGCTATGGCTCTGCTTGATCTGCCGAGCCGGGCTAGAGAAAAGAAAAGATTAAGTTAGAGTAAAAAACTTAACCTCGGAACAGCGTGAAAGGTAAAAAGGAGCAAGGTGACTTACGCATCTTCCTCCACGGGGCCTCGCTTCTTGTGCCTCCCGAGGTCTTCTTGGCACGCTTGGCTTTGGGCGCCGCAGTCTCCGAGGTCTTGGAAGCCTCGGCATCCGAGGTACCAGGTCCTGAGCGCTTCCGGGAAGCTGCAGACGCTGGATGAAAGTTCTTATATGTTGGAGGAGCATATGAAATGGGAATAACGTTGACAGGTTCCAGAATTTGGCAATCATCATCGTCATCATCGGGCCAATCCTGGATAGACGATCGAACTGGTGGGCGGTGCGAGGTGAAACCACGAGTCTTACCCGAGGTGGCCTTGGGAATGGGGAGGTGATCCTCATTGTCCGGATCTTCAACCTCGGCGGCCCGGGACAGGCAGGTCGGGAGTCCACTCCTTAGAAGAAAGGGGGCCATCCTCGATTTCCTGTCGAGTGAACTTCTGCAGAGGTGGCAAGGTAAAACCGAGTTAGCACAAGAATCAATACAAGGCCGGGGTGAAAATGAAACCGAGGAATATTTTACGTCGGGTAAAGTACACTTACTTGAGCTGGAAGGTGATCTCGGTCATAGGGCTTGACCCCCATTTCCACTTGTCGGGCATGGTGGTCTTGGCGATGGCCGGATGCGCCTCTTCACCTCGGAGTCATCAAGTTCAAAGGTGCTGTGCGAGTGGGGTCGTAGCGGCCACTCATATGGCAGATCTTATGGGCCCGCTCTTGTAAAGGGCTAACTCGGCGGGTGATCATGGTACGCAAGATGTCATCTGCTCCCCAGCTTTTTCCTGGAGAGGACATCATGGTTGGTGGATCAGAAGAACCTCGGGAGCGTCGGGTGCAGGCTCATAATCCCAGTTGAGTTGGGCAGTGGGGGTTCCAATGGTGAACTCCGGCAAATTGATGAGGTCTTCGGCCCGGGTTCTTCACATAAGAAGGAGCGTTGCCATTTGCGGCAGGAGTCCAGGCCCTGATCCGAGGAAACTCAGAGGCGCCGAGGTGAAATCGAGGCCGCCCCGCAAGCAGTCATCTCCTTGTCCACGACCTTCTTGTTCGGGACACTTTGCTTCTTCAGCTGGAAGTACTTGGCCCAGGACTCGATGCTTGGCCATAATCCGAGGTAACCCTCGGAAAAGGTCGCGTAGGCCGAAAGTTGGAGGATGGCATTGGCGGGCAGGTGGTGTGGTTGTAGCCCGAATTTGTCCAAGAATCCCGGAAGAACTTCCCGGCCGGGAGCCCGAAGCCACGTTCAAAGTGGTCCAGGAAGACGACCCTCTCCCGGATTCCACCTCGGGTTCGATGTCTTCTTTCTTCGGAACCCTGCAGATGAGTTTAGCGGGATCCGCCGTGAATCTCGGAGCCATTTGATGTCGACCTCCGTGACGTCGGATCCCTCCCAGCTACCTCGTTTCCTGTGCTCCTTCCTCGGCGGGATCCGAGGCAGAAGACATGTTGACGCTTTCCTGCAGAAGAGGGAGGTTCAACCGGGGTAAGTACCTCGGACAGTTCAGGATAGCCGGGGTAAAATACCTCGGATCAGTCAAAACAGCCGAGCTAAAGATTTAGGCGGGAAACATGTTTCTACCGTGGCGAGATACTAGCAAAGATCTACCGGTGAGCTAAAAAGGGAAATAAATTCGAGTTCATCAAGGGGCAAACCTAAAAGGACAGTGCTACGGGTGCGTCTGATACAAGTCTAGATGAGATCTGAAATGGCTAAAAGAGTGCAAAGGTAGAGCATCGGGTTCCTCAAGTTCATCGGATTCATCCAAATCCTCGAGTTCATCGAAGGATGAACTGTTCACGGCGATGGCAATGGAGGGGAGAAGAGGAACTCACCGGTGAGGTACTCGAAGATCGGGGCAAGGATCGACGGCGGAGTGGCGGCGCGAGGCGCGGTGCGCGTTTCCGGCGAGAATCTTCGAGACAGCGAGGTGCAGCGGCGAGTGCTCGACGGCGGCGATGGAGGCAGAGCGCACGGAGCAATGGGCGCGGAGCATGGGCGAGTGGGGAAGAAGAAGAAGAGGAAATTACCCCTGGGCCCTATTTATAGGCCGCGTGCGGTAACGGCGCGCGTTAACTGCGCACTACCGCGCGGTTATGGGAAGGCACGGGATCGGTGTGGTGGTGAGCGCACGGTTGCGCGGTTGGTGGCCGCACACGATCGGCCACGTCGTGGGCCGCAGAGTGGCAACGCTAACCTCGGATCTCCTGTGCTGGTCAGCGCGAGAATCGAGGGGTCAGGGGCGGTCAAGTTGGTCAAGTACTTGAGTGCGCAGGTGCGCTGTTCGGTGGGTCCGGCTGACGAGGGCGGCGTGTGGTCAGGACCTGTCTTTCAGAGGTCCGGATTTCGAAGCCCGGCAGAGATTCTTCGCCACGTGCCTCGGAAAATCTTGAGGCAAGATTGTGCTGAGTCAGATAGCTCGGAAAGTTCAGGTTGCATATCTACCTCGGATTAGATGGTGGTATGTGGAAGAACCTCGGCGGAGCTGTGTTGAGGTCGGTTTTGGCAGGTGCCTTGCTTATTTTGAACCTGCTACGGCCTCCATCCGAGGTGTTAGGACCGCACCAGCTTCGGGGACTAATGTCGGGGGAGTACCCCGGGTAGGGTCAAGGCTTGGCGTAAGTGGAGTTCAAAGGCGTGCCGAGGTACGGAGAGGGCCGACCTTTTGGGCCTGAGCGCATCGAGCTTTACTTTTGCCTGGAGAATGAAGGCCGACCTATCTTGACCAGAGGGGTCCGAGGTACCCCGTTGGCATGGGCCGAGGTTCATGATCCGAGCTGTGATCAGCCGACCTAACTACCTCGGTGCTATGGTTGGGGTTGTGAGTGCAGGAGGAGCTATGGAAGGAAGTGAGGTCCGACCTGGTTAAAAGATCTTAAGCCCAGGAGCCGGGCTAACCACGGCAGGAGGCCGTAGCTCGGGCAGGAGTCAATGCTACAGTCACTTCACGCCTGACACGGAAGCGTCTGTCACGGAGCATGGCAGAGGGTGCCCCAGGTTCGGCGGGGCTGCACGCTCTGACCGCTGACCGCGTGAGATCCGGGGAAAAAGGCTACGAGGTAGCACTGCGTGGCTATGTCCTGTCTCTGTCAGAGGAGACATCCTAGCTCTACTGTGGTAATGCAGGGGATGGGCAGGCCTTGTCTTGTCCCTGACAGGAGTACAATGATGACTAAAGCAGAGGCATGGCTACAGTGTTCAGCGAGGGGCATTACGGTAACCCGGCTGGCCTATATAGGGGCTTCCCCCCTCCTGCGGACGGACGGAAAAAAGAAAGAGAAGAGACCCCGGCACCCTAGTTCATTCTCCTGGTAACTTCATCTCCCACCTCAAGCTCTCACCATTGTATCATCACAGCTCGAGGAGCGACTGTACTTGTTGCCTTGAGCTATACACTGACTAGGATAGTGCTGCAGTAGGGGTGTTTACCTCCGCAAGAGGGCCCCGAAGCAGGGTACATCGCGGTGTGCTCGCGTTCTTGGTGGCTGGTTTTTTAGTTCGTGTTCTTGCCGCGTTTTGTGTGTTCTTGCTTGTGCACTTCGAGAGTGCATAAACCCTCCCCGGATTCCCCCAACGACCATTCGGCCCCATCTTAGCCATACCCATGGCATCTG